>JAQFVV010012397.1:600000-1172500 GCA_028023455.1 Epiperipatus broadwayi | reverse complement strand
CAGACCCATATAGCTATCTGGTTTGCTATGCTGAGTTTGAAGACATTATGTGTCTAAAAAATTCACGCTTGCAAGCTGAATAGAAATTGTTTCATAAACGCTCAGAGTTTGTATTTAGATCTAGTTTCTTTATTCCTGTCTTTCACTGACGATAGCAAATAGCTTGAAATCATGATCTGAAAGTGGAATTATAGTTAGAGATAGTGAATACTAACTACTCTGACGTTTATGTAAACGAAAATATGCTTGATAGGTGTTTTTGGTAGGACGCCATCTGTGGACATAAATACAAGCGTTAGCAAGTTTTTTAACTTGCATTTTTGTTTATCATAAATGTACCTTTGAGGTCTTTCTTGCAATGATATAGATTGCAGAGGCTTCTACTATGTGGTGATGCTGAACTGAGATCAGACCTATATAGCTATCTGGTTTGCTATGCTGAGTTTGAAGACATTATGTGTCTAAAAAATTCACGCTTGCAAGCTGAATAGAAATTGTTTCATAAACGCTCAGAGTTTGTATTTAGATCTAGTTTCTTTATTCCTGTCTTTCACTGACGATAGCAAATAGCTTGAAATCATGATCTGAAAGTGGAATTATAGTTAGAGATAGTGAATACTAACTACTCTGACGTTTATGTAAACGAAAATACGCTTGATAGGTGTTTTTGGTAGGACGCCATCTGTGGACATAAATACAAGCGTTAGCAAGTTTTTTAACTTGCATTTTTGTTTATCATATATATATATATATTGTAAGGGTGAATTACAACCAACAGCCCACTTGCACTAATTGATATCATACTAAGCTTAATCAAGTAATTATCAAATAACAGTTATCTTTTATCAAGCACACACATATATGTGCAAAACATCATGATAAGCTAATTATTTTTTTTAAAAAAAAGGATAAAGTTTTAGATTTCTACATTAAAAAAATAAATACACTCACATATATACATAATATGAGCAACCACAAATATCCATACAGACAAAGATAAAATATAAAAGATGATGATCTAATGTCAAGCATATTGCTAACTGACCAGGCTTGAAAGTGAAAAAATAATTCCATTAAATAATTGTCTTAATAATAAACAAATACTGCAAGCACAGGAAATGAAAGCTATCATGTGATATTGCCACGATTAAAACAAAACAAATGTCATATATACCATTTTTAATTTTATAATTGCAAAGACTGCACAAGAAAGTCAATATCTTGATAGCCATATTTTTAGAACTAAACAAAGCACATGTATATGTTCAATTTTAGAATGAATTTCAATCACACAAGATTAAAAGGAATTTGTTTTGCCAACCAATATAAATCAAAATGTAAATATGCCTAAGTTATAAAAACAAACTGAATGATTTACACTGATTGTAAAGAACTCCAAGTTTGAATAAAATCTTTCATGTGAAAAGAAATAAACACTAGCAATCATCCAGAATAGTTCTTTATTTTTATTATGCCACTTCCTATTCAAAGAAACAACCCTATAAAAATTACATATATTTTCAAGAGTGTTACAACGTGGTCTGTCTAAAAAAACTATGCCATAGGAGGTCAGATGCCAGTTCTTCATGCCCATAAAAGCATTATGATATATGGAATGCCTATCTTATTAAATACTGGTCAAGAATGATAATCCTCAATGGATCTCCCACACTTTCTTCCAAGGAAACAACTGGACAGTGCTGATGATTTACAATCCTGGAATGAGGGTGTCACTTAAACATAGATAGTACACTGCCTGAAGAAATCTATTACCAGGAATAAGAAACTGTGAACATAGACAGTGCTTGCAAGACTCAGGAATTTATTTTATTGATTTAATTGATTGTATTTTTTTAAAATTTTTTATTTATCATCTTAAATTTTTTTCTTTTCATTTTCACATTTGGAAACTTGTGCTTCAGAAAATGGAAGAGTTTATTTTTAAGCATAAGGGAGAAAAAATTAGATTGTGTAAATGTTTTATGGTATTAAATAAAATTTATAACTACATACCTTCCCAATAACTTAATATCACCTGTCTCCATATGGGATAAGATAACATTTTGATGATGTTCCACATTACTATAGTGACAGAACAGAGTTCTTGTTATTTGTTGAATGTTTTACTAATATTTGTTATAAATTTGTTTTTGGTGTATGTGACTAACTTTCTTGAGTGGATGATATTTACTATCAACATTAAGAAATTACACATATGTATAGGGAGGGACCTCTTCTCCAAGAAAGATGATCATAATCATCATGAATTAAATACCAAATGTTATTTTATAATGCAACTGTAAATATATTTAGTAAGCCAGATTCACGATCTTTGGAAATATTTTTTTTATTATCTTAAACTTTGTAAATAATGATTTCCAGGGTATGGACTTCTATCACAGGATTTGGGATTAGAGAATCCATTATATTTCGCTTTTAAGTGATAGAAAGCCACCCTTTACTCATACAATTATATATATTAATATTGTTAAATTAGATTTAATAAATGTTAAGTTATTCCAATCAATATGATATCTGCCTTGTCATCATCATTATGAATTCACACTACTAAAATATATGCTAAACATTAATATCCATAGATCTCTTCTTATATGTATACTGATATTAGGAATATTCTGGGAGAGGGCATTAATTGATCCTCACTATAGAGGTGCAGTAGTTGTTAACTCAAGTAAGCCATCTCTGAAGAGAGCCAAGTGAAAACTCTTTCTGAGTTTGAATACTGAGGTATAATGTAGTCAGAAAGGGGGTGGGATGTGAATTAAATAGTCTTAATTATATCTACATTTAATGAGTAAACATTGAGCTAGCCCATTGAAGGTAGATGTGATTGTAGACTAAGCATTTCATCATGCCATCACCAGCATTCTACCCAAAGGCCTAGATCTGACCATAATTAGATGTTTTCCTTTCTTGTAATAATGGTCAGCCTGTTACAATACATATAGTATAATGGAATTGGGGTATCAGTGTAAAGGTGGGGTAATAGTAAATCATAGTCATCCAAAAATAAATATTTCAATTTAAATTATTTAATATAAAATATAGAGTAATAAGCAATGTTATCAAAGTAATGTTTAATATCAAGTAATTTAAGTTATGTTTTATATTATAAGAGCATGAGAGATCTCTCTGAGAGATCAGCTCAGTTAACTCAATAGAGTAACTCTAAATATAATTAAATATATTTTCCAGCATTAAAAATAAGTATAAGTCATCTATTATCATGAATGATCAACAATCAAAATAAATCAACAGTCAATCTTGTGACTGGATTTAAAATAGGTTTAACGTAGATCAGATTAACTATTTAGTCTTTGCCAGCTTGGGGCAATTATTTAAACATAACTTGGGTGCACCAACTTAAGTGCTAATCTATAAGAATACAACCAACAAAGAATAATAATGTTGGGATACTAAAACATGCTGATTATCAATGTTCTGGCCACTTAGTATCATTGATGTATTGGTCACTATAAACTCAATGTATAATAGAAAATAAGCAAAAATAATTGTAGTGCATGGACTTTAAGGAATATACTCTTAGTGCCAATCCAATATTATTCATCACCACCATTACTGGATGCCCACCCACTAATATATACACCGTTCATATAATAGACTTATGTATGAATATAGCTCAGAGAACATAAGCTCTATAATGTTACTGTGATCAAGAGATGATGCAACATATAATATTCCAAAACTTTATAATTACATTCACTGGAATATTTTAACAATGGAATATAAGTTTATTAATAACAACAAATAAAAAATGAAATTAAGGTCTCTAGAATGTGACTATACACATGTAATTTAAGCCTTCTGATTTTAAATAGTATACAAAATTCAAGTTATTACATTGTGATTTAAATATGTGTTTCAATATAAAACACCTATATATTGTACTGGACCATACTTCCCTGCAGATTTCTACTCCTAATCTTGCACTGAGCATGAAGTGATCAAGATTTAACAGAGAAAGAAATGGATACCAATCTAGCTGATTGTCTGTACTCATATATATTGGTACTTCCAGCTAAACTGATAGAAAGAGTGAATTGATAGGACTCTGCCAATTAAAAAACCCCTTTAGTTGATATCTTACTTGAATGCCTGAATGTTTAGAACCCATGCTAAGTACACACCTTTGAAAAGTCTATTTACAAAATAGCTTCTGCATGCCACTTCTGGAAAAGAAGCAAAAATGAATTCCCCTCTACTAAAAGGATGTGCAATACCATAAGTTCAATGGAACATAAGAATAAGATTTAACACCCCGGAAGAGCAATATCCTGTGTGGCTACCTCAGTACTCTACATCTAGGGTCTTCAATGTGTAAATTAAATGGTTATTATTGATACATGATTGATAAGGAAAGAGTACATGTTATCAAATAAATAATAATATGAAAATGAAACAAGTTTAATATTATGATTAAGCCCAAATAGCCACCACTGTTTCATACTTAAAATGATATAAAAATAAATAAATGAATTATTATCACAATCCAGATATATATTTGATGCTTTGAAATAGATAAATATATAAATACAATTTAAATGAATATGAAAATAGATAAACTCCTAAAGCTATTTACAATACCATGTTTCATAAAGAATGGAAGTGGTCTGAGCTTTTTATTCTGTAGAAATAAGTTATACTTTGTGTGATTTGATATACAGATATCTTCAGATAAGAGATTTTTGGTCATATAGGCATACACTTTTACTCAGTACTTTAAAACCCTTTTTATTGATAGCAAATATAATATAAAAAAGTATGCATACGTATTTTTGCACTATGAAATATTTCACTAATTTCATATTTTTCAACATGTCAATAAGGTTGCATTAGCTCAGATACTATATAGTACTCAACATGAGGTACAGTATCTATTTGCCTTTTACAATAAATTCTTATACATGTATATAATTTTCATGAGTAACAACAAGAAAAAAAACAAATAGCAACAAAGAAGATTCTAATTGAAATCTTTGTTGAAAATATTAGAATTTGAAATAGAAAAATGAATTAAAAGATTTAAGTAAAAGCTTTATCATTTTGCCTGTAATAACTGTACATTCTATATATATATATATATATATATATATATATATATATATATATATATATATATATATATATATATATATATATATATATATATATATATATATATATATATATATGCGAGAGATACCTCTGTCTCTCTCTTTTTTAAAATGATTAATAATAATAAAAAAATATTTCTAATTATTGGAAATATCAGAATGAATTAATTCAATAAAACATTTTAAAAAGAAACTTATATAGGCATCTTCATCTTCTCCAGACTGGGTTTGAGCGGGCTTCAATTCATCTAGCTGTGCAGTGAGGATTTCATCTCATTTGGGCCTAGGCCAGGTGGCTTTTGTCATCATTGTGGCTGGCTGGAACTGGTGTGATCAATCTTGGTGATTGGGACAGAGAAAGGGTGGGTGGGACCAGCTGGTTTTCTACCCCATGGTCATTTTAGTGGAAGATCTGGTAGATTTCTCCATATTTTCTATCTGCTATAATACAATAATTATTGTATTAAATGTTCATCTGCTATCTTGAATGGTTCACTAAATCCTTAAGAAATCAAGAGTTCTTAAAAGAACTGGATAATGGATTTCTTCTTAGAAAATATCTGCTGTAGTCTAGTCCATAAATGAATCTCTAAGTGGCTAGATGATTGAAGAATTCTGGACTAAAGTAGTGAGCTACTTCAATGCCCAAGAAAGAATGAATCCCACAGCACTGACTAAAATTTATCAACCCCACTCATACAGAACCAATTCAGGTATCCCTCCATGAGAAGTATGAATCAGCCAATCCTTTTAATTTAACTTATCATTTAAATGATAAACATTCCTTTATATTTATCTGATTAAATTCTACATCAGGGTTTGATATGTTTGGTTTCCATCTTGAATACCCAGACCATTTCATTACAGATATCAATACAAAAAATTTTCTATTTTGTCTATATAAAAAAAGTAATATTTTAATTACAACATTCATTATCAAACATTTTGCTTTTTGATTAAGTTTTTACCAAAGCAATTAACATTTTTTTTTATTTCAGAATAAGATTACAATTTTTAGAAAAGTAATTAAAATATATATATACAAGTATGTTGGAACAATTGCTTTAATTATTTATTTTACTAATATGTTCCAACATTTGATTCATTTGTTTAATAAAGTTTGCTTTTCTCTATTTGAATTTTTCAGAGAAAAGCAAAATACATAAACTGATATATACTGAAAATATACAAAACAATAAAAATAAAATACTAAAAATACATCAGTTTATCATATGAGTATTTGTGTACAATATTTTAAATTTGTGTGTGTGGGTATTCTAATGCTTAGACCCAGCTTCCATTATTAATATAGCACATTTATATATTCATTGTGCTTAATATCTACAATTTTACATTATAGCAGACTTTGTGTAAGGCCATTTGATAATGCCTGGCACAATATATATATCTGCAAACAGACCTGGACATATTTGAATTGTCATATAAAAATACAATAAATGATTAAAATTTACCTATACTATGTTTACTTAAAACACACACACACACACACACATATATATATATATCCACACAGATGTGTGCTATCATATGAACTGAACATATTTGAATGGTCATTTAATAAAAAAATGATTTGATAACATATTGCCAAAATAATAAAATGATTATTAAAAATGTTTTTACAGAATTAAATCTTTGTTGAAAGTATATAAAAATTCATTTGTTACTTTAATAGTAAGTTTTTTCTTTACTTATTACAGTTTTCTTTAAAAAACAAAATACTATCAATTCTTTGACAGTTTACAATGGTCTCTAAACAGGCCACTGCTGATTAAAATTTATAAATGTCTTTATATTTAAAATATTGATTTTAAATGTCCCTTTTTCAAACAAATGATTTAAAATAATATATATATATATATATATATATATATATATATATATATATATATCACAGATCACTCTTAACTAATTATGTCTTCAAATTTAAAATATAGATTTTAAATGATTTTTATTCTTCAATAAATGATTTAAAATATTATTCTACATGCACCTATCTCTTTTAAAAATGTCATTTAAATGAATTATTTGAAACCACACATTGCACTTTAAATAAATAGAATGCCATATAGTTGTTTGTGTATAGACACAGCAGCATTCTGAAACTGTATATTCCTTCAGACTTCCTGTTACACCGACTCCATCCCATAATAGTACTGGTATTAGCTTTAAACCCCATCAAGTGCATGTACATCTGCATACCTATATATATATGTATATCTATTTAAAGGTATATCTATTTCAACTATGTGTATCAGCACATTCATATATATGTCAGTACAAGCTGTAATATGTAATAGATTTAGCTATGTTACAGCATATTTATATTTAAATGTTTAAATCTTTAATTATTATGAATTTAGGCACATAAGTTTATTTTGTTATTTTTCTTAAGGATTGCATACATAAGTACAATTTCACCTGAGACCAGAATACATATATAATGAAATGTTTATGTAATAATTTGTTAATTTCTAAATTTAAAAATCAATCTTGTTAACCGAAATCATGCACCTGCAATAAAATTACATGTTGGCTAAATGTAAAATTCACAATAACAAATTTTAATATACAACTTAGTGAAAGCAAACTCAATCATGCAGCACTATTTTCTATTCCATAGGGGATTGAGTTGGCTAAACTAAGATGAAATTGTATGATTAGAAAATTTAACAATAGAAAAGCTAATTTTTGTAATTTTAAGTTAAACTTGTAAACAAGTTAATGAATTTTTAAGCTGCGAATCTTGCTTGTGGGCAAATGTAATACAGAGGTAGAAATTTATATATAAACCCTATATTTTGGCACTGTAAAAATATATGTTCTATAATTCAAGTGTGTTGCTGCATGAAGCATAATTTCATAGTGAGCAGCTAGAAAGGCCATCAACTTGCCATTTCTTCCTATGGAAAAACAATCACCTGCAAATCCATCTTACATGCTGCCACAGTGTAACCATCATTACCACCAGAATGGAGAATTCCATCTACCACCTGCTGCCAAGAAAGAATGTTGCAAACAAGCAACCTATGAAGAGAAAGTGCCAGTGTCTACTTTCAAATTCTGGACGACTCAGCTACAAGAAGAAAATTGGTAATGCTTTTTCACTGCATAACTCTATAAAATTTACTTTAAAAATACATCCATTATTAAGCTAGCTATTATGAATATTCATTTAAACTATAAATTGTCATTTAAATTAAAACCCTTTTAAAGTAAAGCTATCTAAATGTAAACATAAACTTGCCTGTATATTAATAACTATTCCTTTGACTGTAATCAGTTATTATTTAAAATCTTTATAAATTGCAGTCAGGCCTCTCACTTCTGTTTTAATTATTTTTACTTTATTTAGATAATATATGTTATGATATGCCAATGTTTCAAAGCAGTGAGTGATTGATTTAATAAACTTTTGGAGAGATAATTAAAAGCTCTTCAGTGTAATATTATCATTGCTTTTTAGTTGGTAGGAATTGCTGCTTCAAAAATCTATTCTGTGAGATAACAACAGATCTATGTGCTCATTGTTATCTATATTTATTTATTTTAATATCTGTTAGTATGTTCATTAAGGTTTGCCTAATCAATTAAAATCATGGTTACAGTAATTAGTTAGGTAATTTTCAAAGCATATTTATATATATTGTAAAACCAAAAAATGGTTTCTTCTCCCTAATTTGATAATAAATAGTTATATGCAGATTCTATATATATAAACTAGATTAATATTTAGTTAGCCCTTTCTTAGCATAATTAATATATGCTATTTTAAGAGCCGGATTGAGTTAGTTTTAGCAGACTAAAACTATATATATATATATATATATATATATATATATTTAGGTGCATTACTTAGTTATTTTAACTATGTATTAGTATTATGATTAAGCAACATGGGTGTGTCTTTATTAAGCACACAGCATGCACTAATGTCCTGCTGCTCCTCTTTAAGATGGTTCATGGTATCAAGCCACCCATTTTACAGTTCAAATGGTTATATTTTTAGAACAGGAATATGAGGGTCCAGAACAGTTTTCAAGGCCTATCCAACATCCCAAGCTGATGTTCTTTAAAATAACAGAAAGCCATTTAGTCCAAGAACATTGAGTACTAGGTTCTGAAGCCCATGAGCAATTGCACATTTACACTGTGATCTGTAATTTTAATACTTTAGCACCACAGTCTGACATCAATCTATGGTAACCACATCACCCTCCTTAATAGTAAACTTCAGTATTAGCCTGAACTTGAGGTCTGGTTTTACCTAATGAATCTGTATTTTGAACATATTTAATTGCTTGTTGGTAATATATTAAAATTGGTAGCTTATCACTCTATGTCTGTATCATCCTGGTAAATGTTTAACTTACCAGTATCAAACCTAAGGAATAGCTTGGCATATCATAATATTAGGCATGAGTCATAGACTGCAGATAAATATATAAATTGCATTGCATATCAAGATGATGCCACTGTATCATTGTCTACCTTATTACTATTGTAATGCCTGCATGCATAATATATTCAGCCAATGCTAAATAATTGTTCATCTTATTTTAATTATTTAATCATTATTTTATTAAACACATTTAAAATTATCATCTGTTTAATGTTATTTCTCTCAATCTACTTCAAATCACTCAAACATTTTATTATCATTATGCATTACCTTAGTTATATCATAGGGGGTTGAGTAGTTCATTTAATCTTTAATTATAATTATTAATTTTCTCCACCGAGTCTCATGTTTCTTTTTTGAGCCAGCTCACTGAAGAAATCAAGACTGAGTGTAATATCATAAATGTCATTTATAGGGATTTAAACCACAGAGTGCTGGTAAATGAGTTGAAGTATGGTCAGATTGGAGGTCTCGGCACCTCATCTAGATCAGATTGGGTGTAATTTGTCTGGACTCTGGATTTTGTTGTGTAAATGCACAAATATGACCATTATAATATATATACCAATTCTTCCACAAGCTGATAGGATTCCTGGGTAAGTGTCATCATTGGGACATATATAGTCCAGGTAATTATTAACATACCATGATCTCTTCTTTCCAGGATTGGATAGACTTCAGGCAAGCAAACTACCTTCTAGAACACATTTGTAGCTATGACTTTGGAAGTTGATCCATTTCCCTCCAAGGGAATTTAAACTCCACCATTATGAACTAGTAGCTGCTGCTGAATCCAATGTCCTGCCTTCAATTATTTTATGGCATGCTCTAAGTCTGGAAAACCACTACTGCAGCTGAAAAAACTATGCTGGCCAACTTTTTAAATCTTTTTATCAACTCTTTTTATAGCTAGATTGGGTGACAAAAATAGGTTAATTAAACACTGTTTTTTTATCTCTGTAATCCTTTCAAAAGTAACTTTAAAGTTTTATCAAAAGTATGACCTACAAAGAGTTCTACATAGATAGAAATGATTTACAAATAGATAGAAGACATTTAACCATAAATGTTATACAAGTTTTTTTTTTTTTTTTTTTTAAAAAGCTTCTGTAACATTTATGATAAAATGTCTAAGTAGATAGTGAACTGTATACAAGCACTAATTAAAGATTTCAAAAAAATAGATAATAGAAATTTTAACAATTATCTGTAGACCTGTTATCATAAAATATACTTTTTAAATTTCAAAATCAGAATTCAATAAAAATATTTATTAGAGCTTTTTAAATGTTTAATTATATATATATTAAAAGTTTATTTTATATTCAAAAATATTTAACCCTTTTTTGTGATTTTATTTCAGGGAAATGTAGACAATAACTACAACATTTTTTGTTTGTGTTTATTTCTACATTTCCTTTCAACTTTATACTTGTGACATACACTGTGCATGTTATTGTGGGCCATGTAACACAACTGTAACAGTATAAATACATTATACATATACACCTAGTGAAAAAGACACTAGTTGATTTCTTTCACTATACATCTATTTTTTTTAGAATAAATCTATGATTTTTAGATGAGTTAAAGATTTAAACTTTCAAGTCTTCCTATCACAAATGGTAATATTTCATAGAAATTATATATTCAAGCTTTAATATTGAATACTAAATCAGGAAATTGTTATTGATGAATAGATTCAGGCCAATCCTCTATCTCACCTGATAGTCAGAGATTTATTCTGAAAAAATATGTATAATGAAAAGATAATACTTTTTTTTGATTAATTAATTAGCTTATGAGAATGTGAGTTCATATCATAAATGCTCTGAATTAATTAGATTGGTTGCATTTATTTCTAAAACATCACATGATCACCATTTTTCATGCACCATACAGAGTAAGCCATAGTAATCAGTGAATGCTAAATAGTTTGAGCATAAAATCCCTATCTAATGTCTACTTAACCAATATCCCAAGACAAGTTTCTAGCCTGTGGCTTTCATCAATGAGGATTGTTGGATCTAGGAGTATTACATGTAGATCTTTGGATCTAATGCAACTCTGCAGTAACCATCTTTTATCTATTTAGTTAAATATAAAGCTATAAGCCCAATCCAAGCAAATTAGCTTTTATAGTCATACAGATCTGAATTCTGTTTAGTATTTATTCATTTTGATGTTTTTGGTTCTCTAATAACCAGTCACCATCATTTTATGGGTGGATTGCTATAAAATTACTAAAATTTCATAGGCAGTACTGCATAGATTTGGCATTGTTTTAACAGCTTGTGTAAGTATAGGAAATGTTGACTATGACATGTTGTAGTGATTTTATACCAATCTTGCTCAGAATCATTTTGACTATGGTTATTAGAAAACCAAAAAAATGTATTAATACTGAACTGGATTCAGATCTGTATCACTATAGAAACTAATTGGCTTGGTTTGAAAACATTAATGTGTTTTTATTTTGGGATTATAGCCTTATAGTTAAGAGTTGTAATAGATCCAAAAAATCTAGATGCAGTACTCTCAGATCCAAGGCTCCTCACTGATGAAAACCACAAGCTAGAAACTAGTCTAGGGATATTAAATAAGTTAGCACTTGATAGAGATTTTATGCACAAAGTTTCTAGCACCCATTAACTACTATGGCTTACACTGGATGACACTATTACATAGAGAGTTTGCTATTGTTTTACATTTGTTTCTCTACTACATAATTTTTAATATATGTGAGTAAGTGTATAATAAAATAATATTAAATACTTTTTTTTAGGTAATGCAAAACAATGCATGTTAATTTTATTGGCTGGAGGGATTCCTCTTCTTCTATCCAATTTCATTTGTTTGTTAGTAATATGCTATCTTTGCAAAAGGTATATAAGTTTATTTTTCCTGATTTATTTATTATTAATTTTTGAGATAGTTTAAACATGTAATCTTTAAAACTTTCAATGTTTTTATGCTTTCTGCTCCTCTCCCCCTATATATATAATATAAGAAATACAGATTTTTTTCCCAGTATTATATGTAATTTACAGTGTACCAATGAACTAAACATTTCAGCAGCCTTCACATATTAGATTGGTCAGTGAATGCAAAATGACTATTTGCATTACCTGTTCCAGATATATGTAGAGAGAGAGAGAAAGAGAGATTAACAGATCTATCATGTTTGCAAACAAAAATAAAAGCCATTTCAATACAGATGAAAACACAGGCATATTTATATAGGCCTATTCTACCTTTCATGAAAGATTATATACTTATTTTAAAATTCTTTAACATGGGTTTGAAAATGAGTAGGAAATGTACTTTTCTGTGAAAATTAGAAATAGATTTATGTAAATAAGAATGTGTTTACATCTGTATTGTAGTAATCTTCATTTTTGGCAAGAACATGAGTTTTAAATCAAAAAATATGTTACAAATTAGTTTTTTAAACTGATTGCAGTTTTAGTTAAAAAAGTAGAGAATTTTCACATTTTTAAACTTTGCCAACAAATATTTAAATGATAAAATATATAATATTGAACAATTATAATGCTGTACATATATAAAGTTTCAGATTAAATCTTAAAATGACTGTTTTATTAATAATTTGATATGTCCTGTACCCATAGCATAATATAATAAATTTAGCAATAAAAGAGCAGCCATCTTTTACTGGATCTCAGATATAAATATGTAGAAAAATGTGTGAAGTTAATTTAAAAACTAATTTGCAATGCATTTATTAATTCATTTAGTCATTCCTTTAGCCAAAGCATTTCAAAATCTATTGTCTTTTGCTATGCCTAGACAGTGCATCAATTATTATATTAATAACCACTTTATCTTGAATTCCACATATATATTCACATATAACGTTATATATTTTATCATTTAAATATTTGTTGACTAAGCTCAAAAATGAGAAAAATCTGCTTTGCTAGTTAAAAACTTGTTAATTAAAAAAATTAATTTGCAATATATTTATTTCTCAATTGATATGAAATTTGTTCTTCTAACTAGAATGTTTCAGACATTTCTTTACATATATATTTATGAGGTGCAATAAAAGTGGTTTGCTTTTTTTATAGATAAATCCACTGTTTTGATTTACCATCAATTATTTGCCACAACAACCTTTAAAACAAAATTAAAACTTTTTTCTTAATAATAACAATTTTTTCAAAATGATGGTAATTTTATCAGCTGTGAAAAAAATACTTAATTATAATTGTAAATTATTTTGAAGAAAAAAAAACATAAAAATGATTTTGTGCATTATGCAGATAATAATCAACTTTATATGATCCAAGATTACTAAACATATGTTAAAAATATTATTCATTTGCTCAATTTATAATTAATAATGTCAATTTCTTTCCAAAATTCAAGATGTTTGTGGCTTTTATCATAAACACAAAAATATACCTTTACATTATCAGAAAAAAAAATTTAATTATTTACATTATTAAAATTTTAGCAATCAACTGCACATTATGTTTCTTTATCGACTTTTTTATTTAATTTCATTGCATCTACATAATATAAATAACTAATAGCTGTTTTATTGTTTAGATATAATAAAAATAAAAAGCTTTCATAAAAGTGTATCAGAAATAAATTTTAAAATATGTATTATGCTATTCTTTTTTATGTATTTTAAAATGTAATATTGTAATCTAGTTTTTCATGCTTTAATTTAATGAATCATGAATCAAAAAATATTCTCACTACATAAGAAGCAAAATGGAAGAAAGAATTAATTGTGTGAGTAATTAAAAACTACAAATAAACAATAAGCTGCATTGTTCATTTTCTGGTTCATGTTGGAGAGAGATGTAATTGACAGTAGCTTCAATGAGAGTGCAGTGCTCATTGAAAATGTGTTCATGGGCAGCAGCTAAACAGGCTCAAAGAGTTTGGAAAATTGGGGCTGGTGGAAATCATGTGGATAGCAGCTAGATGTGAAAAGTTGATTTACCAGTAAATTTACCAAGTGGACTGTTGCAGAGAGATGTAAGTAATTGCAGCTAAAAGAAGCTCATAGTGATGGTTGCAGTGCTGTATGACAAAGCCAGATGTGCTCATATGCAGCTGAACTGGACCAGGGGACAAAGTGTTTGGGAAACCAAGGCCAGTGGTAACCATCTTGAAAGCATCCAGTCTTAAAGTACATTAAAAGAAGTGAACCAAATAGAACTCTATATATATTTGTCTTGCAAGTGAAGCAGACTGTTTGCTATTCTTATTATTTTGTTCGTTGGTATTCAAAATGCAAGCATTTCAAATATACAGCATGCTGGTCCAGTCACATTTCTAACCTGTAAGTAGCGAATAGGTTTTGAATATACAACAAGTTTAGCCACAGTTGAGTAAAACTTGGTGAAAATGGTAATGCTGGTTAGTAAAACAATGGTGCAATAACCATAGAACCTGTGAGTACATAACATGCAGACAACAGAAGTGAAATTTTAAAAAAAATTGCTGCAAATCTACAAGATTCAACACAATGAAAGTTAGTAAATAAAGCACTTGAGCAGTGACTATCAGAAATTGAGTTCCACCATGCTTGTGAGGTCACTATGGACACTTCTAAAATGAAAGATCAGGAAAAATCAAGTGTTTCTTCAAGTTGGGGAGGGGGAGCACCCAAGTCAGCAAGGGTTTGCAACAAGGAACTTTTTGGAGTTGGGGGAGATGTTATATTTTCTAAAAATATTTCTATTTACATTAGTATAAGTTTGTGCACTCCAGGAAAAGTAAAAAATATATTAGAGAAATATATTTTAGATCACTAACCGATAAATGTTAAATTTAATTAATAAATTTACTTTAATTGCGATAAGAACATTGTGATCGATAAATTCCAAGAAGTAATTGCTGATTATATTTCTTGATAAAAGACTAATTAATTAGTGGAATAGAGTATAAATTACTTTATATGAAAATGAATTCATAAGACACCAATTAATTAGTTAGAGATCTAAAAACATTACCATTCATGGCAGAAAGTAATTAATTGTGTAATTAAAAACTATAAATAGAGTAAGCAACAAGAGAGTCCGGTTCATATTGGAGAGAGATGTAAATAACAGTAACTTCAGTAAGAGTGCAGTGTTCAGTGAAAATTAGGAAACTGGGCCCGGAGGAAATCATCTGGGTAGCAGCTAGATATGAAGAGTTGTTTTTCCAGTGAATTTACCAAGTGGACTGTTGCAGAGAGATGGAAGTGATTGCAGCTAAAAGAAGCTCATACTAGTGCTCTATGATGAAGCCACATGTGTTTGGAAGCAGCTGAACTGAAAAAGGGGCTAAAGTGTTTGGGAAACTAAGACCAGTGGTAACCATCTTGAAAGCAGCCAGTCTTAAAGTGCATTGAGGGAAATGAAGCAAATAGAACTCTATATATATATTTGTGTTGCAAGTGGAGCAGACTGTTCATTATTCTTATTATTCATTATTTTGTTTGTTGGTATTTGGAATGCTTGCATTTTGAATACACAGCAACCATAATAGGTAATCATCATCATTTGGAAAAAAAATACAACAAAGACATATGGTAGCAACTTTAACAAATATTTAAAAATTCATATAATATAAAGTACACATACATTAATCAATTTCTATAAGCATAAAAAAGTGAATAATTAATACTATACATACAATATATATATATATATATATTATAATGTTTTCCATTTTGCTAGGCCTCTACACGCTAATATAAACTGCGTGCGAGTTGATCAAGTTATGTTGAAAAGAAGAAAGTTGTATTTCTATTTCTAAAAACATAACTATATTTCCTGATCAAAGTCGGCCTATTAATTGTTGAGGATTATACTATTGAAGAAATCAGCTTTTAATTTATTTAATATGGGCGCCAGGACTTTTTATTTTAAAGAGTCCGCTGAAATAGTCAAATAATGTCTCATGAATAAAAAAAGAAAAATACTTTTAAACTACTCGGTATTACATCATACCGTAACAAGAATTATTTTTTTAGATTATTATTCCTGGGCTTATTGAAACATATTGGCAAAGGTAAATTACGTTTTAAATCTTATTAAACTAATAATAAATTTAATAATAAAAAATAATAACTATTATTAATAATGCACAAATGAAAATTGATATTAGAAATATTTTTTATTATAACAGATTAAAAATCTGTTTAAGTTAAAATGAGAATTCCTAATCAAGTAAACTAGAGAGAACACAGATTAATTCAAACATGATGCAATCAATAAAATAGAATAATTAATTAAAAAGTTCTGGTATAAACAAAAGTCTCTTGTACAGAAAAAATGAAAGTCTCTATCAGGATTATTTTAACACTTGTTTGCAAACACTTAATTTTGTCACAATCAGGAATAAGTAGTCTTACCGGTAAGTTTTAGTGAGTTCACGATGGTTGTAGATAACTATGCATAGTTTTTCAGGGTTAAAATGAGCTCACGGCCATTGATTATACATTGATCTTGGTGCTAGTCGCATAAGCTTCTCTGGTGTCCACTGGGAATGATGTCAGCTAAAGCTCTGGTCTACTCTCATATGAAGAACTTTTTTATCGTAGAGTGGTCTGGATTCTTTAATCCAAAACCAACCAAAAGGATATCCGGCAAACCAAGATGTTCTTAAAACTGACCTCTGCTTTTTATACTAGAGGCCCAGTTTTCTGACTTCTGTGCATGCTATTATCATGGCATTTTGTGTTTATAATCTTATAGATTCTTTATAAAATTTACGTTATAAAGTTCTATTTTCTTATCAAGTTTTTTGGCCATCTTTAATTAGCCAAAATATTTTTACTTTCTCTTCTCTTTTTTTTTACTTTTAGAATTCTTTTGTTTTCTCCAATTCTACTTTTATTTCTAATTACATTTAAAAAAAATACGAAAGAATAATTTAACTTTCATTGTACGTTATTTTTTTAAAAAAAATTATAGTCAAAAAAAAATCTAAATTTACTTTTATTTTTTTTAGCTTTTACCAAATGCCAATATATTTGCAATGTATATAAATAAACGTTACAATACCACCAGTGCAAGGAGATGAGAATAAAATAGGGGTTTACACTAATTTTATTCTAAAGTTTTTAAATTCATATTCGTGGTTTTTTTTTTTTTGTAGTAACGTACTGATATGTTGTGTAGACTCATTCAACAAGTGACGTTTGGCTTTAACACCCACTTTTAGGTCTAACACGGTGAGAATGGAAAATATTTTACATTCATCTGTGTCCTTTATGCTTTAGTGTAATATTAATGATAAGAAGCCCAAGTTATAAGCACTAACGAGCGTTGCTCATCGTTTTGAGTCTTACAGGCTCGCGGTAACTTGGTCCAACTTGATCCACCTTCCCCTTTATTGGGATCCCTGCTAGAAATAGTCTTGTGGGCATATAAAGGTGGTCTTATGTTAATATACTGCGTACTAGGATTCGGGGCTATGTTTTTCCCTCTTCAGTAACCACCTACTCAGTCGAATACTTGTGACTTATGTCTACATCAGCCATGATCGTGTTTTTTTTTAGACATATCATAAAAAATATACATATATTTTTACTTTCTGGAAGTCATATTAAACAAATATTTTTTTATATTTTAATAATCAAGGTTTAATTAGTTAGTTTTTTTTTTATAATTTTTTTTAAAAATAAATTACTATTTATTTTCCGGCTGTGAGTTTCTTTGGATCATAGTTGTAATGTTTTTTATCATTACAACTTATCTCAGGTTGTGGTTGTTAAATCAAAGCCCAAGTTGGGTAAACCATTATAATGTTTTCCGTTTTGCTAGGCCTCTACATGCTAATATAAACTGCGCATGAGTTGATCAAATTATGTCAAAAAGAAGAAAGTTGTATTTCTATTTCTAAAAACATAACTATATTTCCTGATCAAACTCGGCCTATTAATTGTTGAAAATTATGCTATTGATGAAATCAGCTTTTAATTTATTTAATATGGGCACCAGGACTTTTTATTCTAAAGAGTTCGCTGAAATAGTCAAATAACGTCTCATGAATAAAAAAAAGAAAAATACTTTTAAACTACTCGGTATTACATCATACCGTAACGAGAATTATTTTTTTAGATTATTATTCCTGGGCTTATTGAAACATATTGGCAAAGGTAAATTACATTTTAAATCTTATTAAACTAATAATAAATTTAATAATAAAAAATAATAACTATTATTAATAATGCACAAATGAAAATTGATATTAGAAATATTTTTTATTATAACAGATTAAAAATCTGTTTAAGTTAAAATGAGAATTACTAATCAAGTAAACTAGAGAGAACACAGATTAATTCAAACATGACACAATCAATAAAATAGAATAATTAATTAAAAAGTTCTGGTATAAATAAAAGTCTCTTGTACAGAAAAAATGAAAGTCTCTATCGGGATTATTTTAACACTTGTTTGCAAACACTTAATTTTGTCACAACAGGAATAAGTAGTCTTACCGGTAAGTTTTAGTGAATTCACGATGGTTGTAGATAACTATGCATAGTTTTCAGGGTTAAAATCAGCTCATGGCCATTGATTATACATTGATCTTGGTGCTGGTTCCATAGGTTAGTCGCGTAAGCTTCTCTGGTGTCCATCGGGAATGATGTCAGATAAAGCTCCAGTCTATTCTCATATGAAAAACTTTTTCATTGTAGAGTAGTCTGGATTCTTTAATCCAAAACCAACCCAAAGAATATCAGGCAAACCAAGATGTTCTTCAAACTGACCTCTGCCTTTTATACTAGAGGCCCAGTTTTCTGACTTCTGCGCATGCTATTATCATGGCGTTTTGTGTTTATAATTCTTTATAAAATTTACATTATAAAGTTCTCTTTTCTTATCAAGTTTTTCGGCCATCTTTAATTAGCCAAAATATTTTTACTTTCTCTTCTCTTTTTTTTTTTACTTTTGGAATTCTTTTGTTCTCTCCAATTCTACTTTTATTTCTAATTACATTTAAAAAAAATATGAAACAATAATTTAACTTTCATTGTACGTTTTTTTTTTTTTAAAAATTACAGTAAAAAAAAAATCTAAATTTACTTTTATTTTTTTTAGCTTTTACCAAATGCCAATATATTTGCAACGTATGTAAATAAACGTTACAATATATATATATATATAGTAACAGTAAATAAAAATAGATGACCATTATTAAAATATGTTTATAATCTGTGCCATTTGTAACAGTAAGAAAAATTTGTAACAGCATATAAAATAATGTAATGATGAAAAAGGCTGCTATTTTGTAACTGATTATAAATATACAGATGAGTGATAAAATGATAGTTGCTATAATACAATAACTAAACATGATATATGATATGCTCTAGCAGTTCATCATTTGTAACCGAGTAAAATTAAATGAGAAATGAATTTACTGTGTTAGCTAAAATATCATTTATAATTAAATAAGGATGACACTAACATATAAATAAGAACATATGCATATCATGCTCTATTTGGGTGACTATTTTTAATTAATTAAATATAACATTATAGCCCATTTGCAACTATCCTAAACATTAATTCTGTCAAGCTAATAATGAAATAAATAAATTATCTCATTTCTCAATACTTAAAATAACAACAATGAAAATTAAAACCACTATCATCATTAAAGATTTAAAATATTTTGATATTGGGAAGTCATTTGACCAATAAACTATACTAGACATTGTCATCAAATAAAATAATATTAGATATAGCAACTGAATAAAATTATTGTGAGATCCCTGGAGTGCATTATGCTTATCTCCAATAATAGATTCTTTCAACCAAGATTCCTTCTCATTCCTCTTTCCATGTATATACGACCATTCATGGTCACACGCACATGCTGGTGCTAACGTATAAAATTTATCATATAAAGATAATATCATTAAGTTGGAAAGGGATTAAATCACTCTTTATTCAGTTTAGCTAAGTATGTGTTTTCCCAGGAGTGCCACTAGATTGTTTTAAATCTAGATAAATATCTGTTTAGAGTGTACTGAGTTCAAACTCATTCGGTACATTTTTATTACACGACTTGGATGACTAATGAAAAAAAAAATGACATTCTTATATTTTACTCATGTCAATAAAATCATAAGATCCCCATATCACCAAATTTATATATTCAAGACTCTTATAGATATTACTAGCTCAGTTGACGTATATTGATGAACAGACAATTATACTCTTATTAATGGCTTCCAAACAAGCATCGTGAAGACCATTAATGATATGGATGGCCATTTAACTAGTTACTTAACTTAGTTATTTATCATAATATAATGATAATGATGATGATGATGATGATAATGATACCAGCCATAGCTTTATAATGAACTCACAACAATAAATTTATCTTTATAAACTCATAGGCACTTATTAAAATCATCCTATTTCAAACTGGGATTTGAATATTACAAGTGATGATGAATGATCATCATGAATATCCCCACATGATATTCAACTTTCTATAAACCTTTTTTTTTTACCAACCATATTAACTATTAATCTTGGGTTTGATTGAATGATTATTATTTATCGTATCAATGATGATGGTGATCATAACTCATGTAGAGTACTATGTTTAAACGGTGTTTCACTCAATCATATGATATCCCTCTTTAATGAAGATGATCAAAATTCATGAGCGCAACATAATTTTAGCTTTCTATTATTAAACTATAATTATTAAAACTTGGTTAGACATCAAGCATAATCCTTAAATACTTAAATGTAAATCAATATTCTAGTCTACTTAACATTTTGCGAGGCTTGCTTAATATTTGCTAGTGCTGATGATTCTTAATATCTGCGAGCGATGATGGTGATCATTTGAAACGATAGAATTAAGACAAGAAAAATACAACAATATTTTTAATAACAACTCGGAAAACAATTAAGATATATAATTATATTTTATTAATACTATTCCTCTTTCTTTCTTTAAAATCAAATTAATAACTGTACAATTGACTCGATTATTACATTAATTAAATATAGAATTAATACAAAATTTTATATACGCCTAACCAAATAAATTTAATATACAAGTTTATCATTTTTAATATTTTAAAATAAGCTGGCTTAAACTAACATTAAAAAATATCTCATAAATGCTTACTTAAGACTTTCCCTATTTATTACATATCACAAAAATGAATTTTATATGTAATGTGTGTGTTTTTCTTTCATTCTGATGTAAGCCCTGCTCTACAATTTCCTATACGTAAACTAATTATGCATAAGCTATTCTTTTGACGTGTTCGTTTAAGCAGTTATACATACACACATTCAATAATGTTAACATATATATTTAAAATGTATATCCCTATATGATTCATACATAAATCATATATAAAAATATTATTGCAAACCTGAGTAACAAAATAAATGATATCCAGTCTAATATGCAAAAATAAATAAATAAATAAATAAAATCATTATAAAGCATATTCAGCTGGGTTGCTTATTATCACAATCAATAAAAAACAATTTAAAAAAAACATTTTAGTATTACAATATATAATAAAAAAAATAAAAAATTAATGAAAATTTAAGTTTGAAGATTTAAACTGTGTTTGTGTTATGTTATGTGATATTGAGAATAACCATCGATAAACAAGCCCTTAATGTTTCTGTATCAAAAGAAAAAAAATGCTTTGACTAATAAATTAAGGTTTACTTTTATTAAGTAAGAATAAAAGATTTGTTAATGAAAGTTCATAGTTACCCGGTTATTTTCACTTTTTATAAATGTCTCAGGTTTGAATTTTCCGATTACTTATCTCACGTGTAGTTTTAATAAGTTGATTTGCTTATTTCTACCATTTAAAAAAAAAGTTCTTGTTGATACCCATTAATAAACATGAATTAATTGACTTGCTTGTTTCCACAATTTTAAAATTATTTATTGCCAATACTTTTGATAATGATGAATTGGTTGACTGGCTTGCTTCTACCATTTCAAATAAAAAGAACAGTTCTTGTTGATACCTTCTAATAAACATGAATTAATTGACTTGCTTGTTTCCACAATTTTAAAATTATTTATTGCCAATACTTTTGATAACGATGAATTGGTGTGCTGGCTTGTTTCAAATTCTTTTAAAAAAAATCATTGTAGACACTTTAGATGACTGGGAGGAAAACTTTAAAAAAATAGATTCATAGCTTAATCAAACCTAGTTATAAGGCTTTTATACAATTCCCTTTTTCTTTTCTCTTCTTTCCCCTTCTCCCTCCATTCAAAGGCAATGAACCCATAATAGGCCAGGAGCCAGAAAAGAAGCATTTCAAATAGCTTGTGTTGTTGGCTTTAAACTCGATCATTCTGTTGGTTATAAAGGACTTTTGGTATAAGTCCATGGATAGATCAGTGAGTTAACCCATAGATGTCATATTTCAAGAAGCAGAAGAAGTGGCTTTAGCAAGGCGAATTCATTGTATTATACACAGCAAAGTATATTAATATCATTTTATAGAATTGTCAATAACTTCTTCCAAGAAATTCAATTTTGTTCCAATTCTTTTATCTTAATCTTGCTGGGAATTACTTATATATATGCACATCTTTGTCTATACTGACTTTAAAACAAGAGTCATTTTTCTTTTTCCTCAATTTTTAAAAAAAAGAAAAAAAATCAATTGCTTATACTCTTTAAAAAAATGAAAACTGTCCATTTCCTTTGGTTTTCATGAACTCAATCATTACATCTCTGTCTAATAATAATGAAAAACTGATCACTACATCCCTCCTTTAATAATATTGAAAAAAACTGAGCGCTTACTTATCTTCCTTAACAACATTAAAAAAAAACTGAGAGTTTACATCTCTTCTTTAATAATATTGAAAAAAAACTGACCCCTCTAAATATTGTTTCATTCGTTTATATTGTGAATCTTTGATCAAAGAAAAGGACCACCTGAAAATCTTATCTTGAGATAAAGATCAAAGCTTCATGAGTTTGACGGTCTGTCGCAATTAATAAAAACTTAGGATTAATTGTTACATTTATTCCATCCAAGCATCGCTTCCCTCTCTAGATATCTACAATCTAGATAATACCAAAATAACAAATATTGCAATCTTAGTCATTAAAGATTTGTGTAAAAATGTTTTATGTTTAAAATATCTATACTCACAAGTGTACATTTTCATATCCTAATCTACTAATCTTGATCATTTTACTTCACACTTTCTTTCTGATCTGCTTTATTTAATAAGAATATAGCTAAATAATTTCAACACATTATTTAATGAAAATATAATAAATCCCTATATTAAATATTGTTTCTCATTATCTTCTCTCTTTACAACTGCTTATTTATTAACTATTTATAAACTATATAATAATAAATACACACATAAATCTATATATATAAAAGAAATTTTTTTTTTTTAATTGAAGAATCTATATATGTGTGGGAAATGAGAACATATATCTACTATATATATATATATATATATATATATATATATATATAACTTTAATGCACAGAATTTTATTTGCTAGTATTTTAGCAAATATTTAAAATTCATATAATATTAAGTACACACATACATTAATAATATCAAACTTTCTAAATTGAGAGACTGCAAAACCTCTCATGCTCATTACTATAACAGCCAATCAGATCTGATTGGCTGTTATAGTAATGAGCATGAGAGGTTTTGCAGTCTTTCAATTTAATTTCAATACTGTTTGCGCTTTATAAAAATAAATATTATTAAACTTTCTATAAACATAAGAATGTGAATAAGTAATCACTAAACAATATATGGTACTTACATATTACTCCTACAATGTAGGAAAAATGGTACAATTTTTCACATTCGTGATATCTAACCTTGCAACCCCATTATATAAACCCTGCAATCTCATCCAATAACAAGATAAATTTACACTTTTATTTATTGTCCAGATTTTGTTTGGACAAGTTCTTTTCAAAGTGTTTTTTACTTCAATGCTGATTTATTTTTTTTCCAATTTTCTGATTAATACTACAATTTTTTTCTTTAAAAAAAAAAACAGTAGAAAATGAACGTTTGGAGTTCACCATCAATGCAGTCAAGTACGTCCACACTTCGAACAAACAATAGCATTGTAACATTCAAGAATGTAGTAATAAAATAGGTGATCCAAGTTAATTGCAGCTGGACTCATAAATTAATATCCATAGAATGAGGGAAACAGAGCTTAGTTTAAGAGGGAAGCCATCAAACAAAATGTGGAAGAGGAATCAACAATTTATTCGGACTGTTGGAATGCCTATAAAACTGCTGAACTACAAGCTGCTGGTTACTAATCATTTTTATATGAATCATACTGGACATCAAAAAAATTAGTCCATCACATTGAAGAAATAATAAAAGTGTAGTAATTTATTTTTTTTTGTTTGGTTTTGAAAAAAATACTTTTACTACTTATTAACATTTCTGGTTACTTTTAGTATTTATTTTGAAACAAAATTTTATCTACTTAAAATAAAGAACAGACAAATTGATTCTTTCATCAAGACAATTCCTGTTATATATTACACAGTAAGTATCGTATGTGTATATTTTAAGCGTTTTGTAATTTAGTGATTGTTTGTTTGTATTTAAAGTAACATTTGGGAATTGCATAAAACTTTTTCAGATTTACTTTTGTGTGAAATTCATATTTTTAGTACTGTTAGATTTAGTCTGATGCAATTACTATCATGTATTAGAACTGCTCTACTTTTTCACATATGTATTCAGACTACTGGTAACTTTGTAAATCTTGTGAAAATATCATGTATACATGGTCTATCATTTTAAGTTTTTACAAGATCCAAGTGTACATGTCATTTGGTCAGATCACAAGATAAGAAAGTTATCAACAGATTGATGTGAATGTAAAAAGGTATAGCAGGTCTAATACGTAAGTACCCAATATATATATATATATATATAACTTTAATGTTCATAATTTTATTAAAGTTTTCCAAATCTTTTGAACTATTTCTGTATATATAATCCATATGAATTAACAAAATGGATTTTTAATTAACAGTATTTACTTAACAAATTTGACTATATTTAAATTATATTTATAATATAAATATAAACATAACTTCAACAAACAATCAATAAGATATTCAGCTTTTCCCCTTTCATATTTGATCCAAATAGATTTTTGCAAACTTGACCCCCATAATTTAAATTGTACTTTAACTTATAACTTACAACAATAAATAAAAAATACAATGATTAGAATCTTACGATGAGCGATTTCTGGATTATTTTCGATTTCTTATTATAACAGTTAACTTAAAACTAAATTCTCATTCGGAATTGTATTTCCACAACTCGCTCTTGCTTCTAATCTAAAAAAACTGCAATTTTAATAACAATGTTAGTATGTACATTAAATAAAATCATTAATAGATAAATTATAAAAGTTAATTTAAAAAAATATACAGGAAAAATACATCAATATAGAAATCTTTAGATATGAAAGTTGATTAATTTCACCAAAATAAAGCCAGTCCAGCGTTCAGCATATTTTCATCTCTTCAGAACTATATTTGAAGAAGATTTTATTGTTATGTATGTAGTATATTTGGAGCTCAAATTGGAAGAAAAATTGAAGTTGCAATTTATAATTCAGGATCAGATAGTTTTTATTTATTATGATTAGTTATTAGTCACAATTAGATTTCCACAATTCAGATTTACTTTGTTATGATCAGATTTCCCCGTTATCTTTGGCTTGGTCGTTTGTAGGTTCACATATTGTACATGCTGTATTCCCGAAGGTATAATTTATAATACCAGCTGGGTCACATCAATTTATTTGAAACCAAGAAATATTAACATAAAAAAAAACTTAAATAAGAATTTATTCCCTGTAACAAAATAATACATATTGCTCCGAGAATTGGGTTTAACCGATAGTTTTAAACTCTAATAAATTATTGTTCCTCAATTTTTGAAATTAAATAATATTTTACTAAATTTAATTAGATTTTCTTTATTTCAAAAATGGTCAACCAAGAGATCATGTGATAAGGAAAAATTATAATCGCCAAACGCCAGCCATTTTTTTTATTCCTGTGGCATTCTCTTACCACATGATTATGCTACTTTGTACTTATTCTTATATAATTCATGATATACAAGTTCACTCCGATAATAAATCATAAATGTTTAGCACACTACTAAAATAAGAATATGAACATCATAAAAAATATAATAATTTAATGATAATAGATACTGGTAATGTTCTAATTAATATCCCCTCACAGAATATTTTCTTTCTTTTTTTTTACACCAACAATGATAATTGTTTTTTGAAAAAAATCATTAATAAAAAAAAATGCATATAACAAAAAGAAATCCCTTTTGGTTACAAGCCCATAAAACATTAATCCAGTTACATTAGAATAAGCATGCACAATAAATAATGTTATTATATTCTCAACTTAAATTTTAAAATAATTCAAATTTTGTAATTCAATATACAGTACATTTTTTTTCATCCTTTATACTTATGGATGCATAGATTATATGCATAAGCAAAGACTATAAAAATTTGTAGATGCGTACCATATATATACATTATCACTTTTCATAACTATTGTGATTCGAGCATTAATGTTCATTTTCATAGTTGATGAGATTTCTATTCCCCACATGCATGTGTATTAGAACTTCACTATATCTAAGTCCAGCTTCCAACAAAGAACTGGTTATGCTATTATAGATTTCACAAGGGCTTCATTTCTCTTTTCCATATACTATATTTAACAGGAATGAATGTTCTAGGTAAATGGCAGCCATTTTTTGATGAATAACATATGGCTAGGGCCTACAAATATTGGCCTTTAGACATTCTTATTTATTTTTCAATTATAGAAATTATTTTAATTAATTTCTCCATATGTATTACCAGCAATTTTGCAATGACAGTAGTTAAATCCTCTCCCCTTTTTTTAACAAAAAATATTCTTTCTTTCACCTTAACAGAAAAAAAAAACAAGAACAATTGAACAATAGCATGAACAAATAAACCCATGAATATTTTTATACTTAATGCTTTCTTAAAAATGACCTAAATCATATAAATCAAAGTAATAAATTTTTTTTTATTAAAGCTTAACAAACAAATATTTTATTAACTAATATGTATAATTATGCATACATATATTTTACATAATTAATATGAATAATTATGCATACATATATTTTACATAATTAATATATACATTTTCCTTCTTTATTAAAAATGGTTTGGTGAGTTCAAACTCATGTACCATAACATTCTGGTGCAATATATACAGACGAAAATTAAAGCATTTAATTTTCTTAGAAAATAAGATCTTCTAACTGTAGACATATTTTCTTTCAACAGTGTGTTAACTTGACATAACATCTTTACAAGCACATATACTTTGCTAAGTTATCTATAGGTTTTATGTTAGTCCAGTTTCTGCAATAATCTGAATATTTTAGAATACATTAATTTTATTAATTCTGATGCATATATATATGTAAATTTTCTAAGAGGTTATTCATACATTGTGGGACTAATTACATTAAATAAAATATCTTTATTTACAGTCAATTAAACATATACACATCTGCACACATTGCATTATAATTATTATACACAGTTCAACTTCTCACTCTAAAAAATTATCCTTTTAGTCACAAATATTACAAATACAAAGACTTTGGGGTTATCAATGGGCTCTAAAGTATCTCTAAGGGAGTATGGGCCTGTCTTCCACTTGAGTTTTTTTTCTCTCTTCATGTTGACCTCATTTTAAAAATGGGGGATCCATCATTGGTATAATTTCTGATTCATTAGACTGCCTATTTATTTTAGCTAAATCAATTTCATTTGTCTTCTTATTGCTTGATGACTTTATATCATGTGAATCAAGTAATGTGTCTGTGCATTCATCTTCTTTTTTCTGTCAAATGACTTATTCTGATGAATACTCAAACAATTAACATGGTTTATAAGTTGGTTTTCCCTCTGGGAAATCACTTTTTTTTTCAGAATAGCTTGTATCTATATACTGTCACCAATTTTTGCTGTCAAAATGGTCTTATTTGGTCACATTTTTATTAGTCACTAACACTGAAATATGTGAACAAAACTGTCAATGCATTAGTATTTCAGCCATCATTTTTTTCATAGACATGGAAGGAATAAAATGCCAACAAAATAACACATCTGTCAAAGTTTTACTGATATCTTTATAGAAGGTTTTATTTAATGTAGTTTTAAATTGTTGTACTATCTTTTCAGCTAGACTGTTTGACTTAGGATAGTATGGTAGTGCTAATATATGACATTCCCTTATTATCCAACAAATCTTTTAACTGCATAGACACAAAACCAACATTATTATCAGACATTATACTTTCAAGATATCTGTAGCATGAGAATCTTTCATTTAAAACTTTATTAGTATAATCTGTGTTATGTTTTTGACAATATTGTACTCTGTCTATTTAGAGTACAAATAAATAAGAAAAATGTAACCATTCAATGGTACAGACTTTGACTTAGTTGGGTTGCTTTAAACCAAGATTCTTTTCTCGACGGCACCTTAGCAATGGATTAACAGTCTCTACAATGTTGAACTGTTTGCTCAATTTCTCAACTCATATTTGACCAGCACACATATATAATTGCACTAATTCCTTTATTTTTACTATTCTTAGACATTCTTTATAAAATAAAGCTAGTATGTGTTTTTTTCTTTCAGTTGTTATAATTATCTGGTTCATAATAAATAATTTTGAAAGGCTTTCATGTACATTCTACATATATTTTGCTATGTAATTAGGTCAATTATTAGGCCAACAATGCTTAATTTATCTCTCTAATATAGCCACATTCCTTTTATCCCATTTAACTACTATGGTATTATTCCACACATTATTTTCTGGGGAGTCTATGTAATTGATCTCAATAATTTTATGCTCAAACTAATATATATCTGGTAATCTTGACAGTGTGTCTGCATGGAAAATTTCTTTACCATGTTTAATGCAAAATTCCCAATGATTGAACCAGTTTCTTTCTAAAATATGAATGAGATCACACTTCACAATATAAAGGGTTAAAAATCTTACTCTGCACTTTACTTTAATACGTATTCTGTACCATTTACATCAATGGTTATCACATCAGTTTTCTCAAGTCTAACATTCTTTTTACACTTCCAAACTATTTTTGACCAATTGCTTTGCGATATTAATGACAATCTCCATTATTATCTATCTTTGTAATAATTTTTTGCTCATATATATATGCATCCAGCAGAATATGATTGTTGTTCTTTTTTTTTTTTAATGTCAGATTTTTTTGACACTTCCTCCACACAATTTAGAGCCTGAAAAAACACATGATAATTCTATAGTAATGCCATAAACATGACTTCTTTCATTTTTAATTCTGCAGCTTTTCTTCAAATGACTATTTTCTCATATGCAGATCTTATTTGGACTTTAACAGTTTGAAGTTTCAGCTTCCCTTTTGTTTACTGCCATTGGAAGTTTCGACACATTTTTAATGTCTTTGAATTTGGCAGCATTTTCCCTAACTACTTCACAGGCTATACATTTTTCATTTGCATGTTTATATATTAACTCTATCACACTCAGAAAACTTGCTTTAGCTTATTGTCAACAATTCTCCATAAATTGATTGAAGAGTATGAGATCTAGCTCATCATTAAAGTTGCATTCTTTAGCTAATGTTTGTAATGTTGTGTTATAAGCTTGGTATTTCATTTATAGTGTTTGACTCCTATTTCTAACCTTTAAGCATATCACCAATTTTTATGTTGTGGGTTTAAAATATGAACCAACTTGTCTTTAATTCCAGATATGATATTTCTTTAGGAGTTTTCAGTTCACAGAGTCAATTCACCAGTTTTAGGGTTTTTCCCTCTAACATCCACATAAGAGTTGCTATCTTTAACTTGTCATTACCTATGCTATTCATCAACATATTCCTCTCACTGTATGTTCCAGATAAAGTTGTCAACTTGGTGCATTGTTTATATCAAATTCATTTATAAAATTATTCTTTAATGCCATTTTTAATGTAAAAGTTCAGCCCCAACATTCTTTTTATAGACAACAATAATGAATAAGATTTCATTTCCACTTTCTAATTTGATGTGCTGATGTACTTCTTTACAGATTTATATCATGTCAATTGTACCAATCTGCTGTAATCCTCAAAAGTATTATTTACAACACCAGCTAGGTCACATCAATTTTATTTGGAATAAAGAAACAATACAAATAATACTTAAACAAAAGTTCATTCACTCATAACAAAATTATATATATATATAAGTAGACCAAATTAAAGCATTTAATCTTATTAGAATATCCGTATATAAATTCTTTATATGCACACTTAGCAAACATTGTTTGTTTATGTGTGTTATTTTATCATAAAATCTTTATATGCACATGCAATTTTGCTGAATTATCTGCAGCTTTTATTTCAATTTCTGCATTAATCCGAATATTTCAGCATACATTAATTTTATTAAGTTCAATGCATGCTTATGATATATAAATTTTCTAGAGTGTAATTAATGAGGGTAAATTTATTCAGTATGTTGTGTGATTTTAATTACATTAAATAAATTATTTTTTATTTACAATCAACTAATTATATATATATATATTTACACACACGTGTTATAACTATTACTTAGACCGGTATATAAAGTAGACACTACAAGGATCATTCTTAAGAGATCAACTATTTACCCAGGAAGAATCTGGGATAAGTTGGCTAGTTATAGAATAGCTTCCAACACTAGAGATGTTTCAATCTTGTCACATCATTTTGCAAATCATTTTTTCAATGATGACACAAGTAGAAAATTAAAGAAGTAAGAAAGCAAGAGACCAATTTACTCTTTTCCGGGACTATTTATATAAAGTTATCTCATGTAATTTTTAATCACGAAGAAAAAACTATGATAACAAATTTTGTTTTTGGTACTAAATGAATGAAATAATCTATATTTTAAAATAAATTCAAATATATAGATCAATGTGTATATATATTGTAACAGAATAGCGTTACATAGGGTTTGAACCTAGGAACGTTAAAGATATATATAAATGACGAAATAAATGACAGGTACAAAATTTTTTAAAAAAACGATCTTGTTTTAAGAATAAACGAGAAACAGCCGTTTCTAAAGCAGATCGCAGCTATATATGAGTACCTGTCAGATTTATTGAACTAAAATTAAAAGAGTTTTTATTTTTTTTGAGGAATTAATTTATGAGAATCATTATTTGTAAGTTTGTTTTTTTTTGTTATTTCGTTTTAAAAAAAAGAATGATCGAGAACAAATTAGAAATTTTTTATTAAATCATTTTTAAACAAAAAAGAAAGAAAAAAGATAAGTAAATTAATTAATCTGCAATAGGTTAAAAGATTCCAAGCGATCTCAGATATTTTGAATGGGGGGCAATTAGTAGATTAAAATTTAGAGAATTTGAAACAATAAGCAGGATGTATGTTGGTAAAGTCTAGATAACAATCCAAATTTAGAAACAGAGGTGATAAAAAGTGTACACTGCTATTGTACTACTTAGACTTCTGGCTCCAGCTAAAACAATACTTAAAAAAAGATGGTAAAACTAAATTAAATTCCAACGTGGTGCAAATGTCCCAGAAACCATTGAATAAAGAGGACCCTTAATTAGCAAATAAGAACTGATGACTCATGAGTGCATGACAGAGATTGGAGGAAAAATTCAAGGTGTCATGGCGGGAAAGAGGAGAAGAAAAAGGCAAGACAGAACTGGAGAGGGACATTAATTACAATTATTAATTATTGATTAAGAGTTGTGGAAGGCGAAATTAATTTGAATTTTAGCTGAGAGTATTATTAATTTTTTTGGCAGAGCTTCTGATTAAGTACTTGGACTTCTTAACCTAAACTTTGTGTGATACCGTAGACGAAATGCGTTGCTGAATCCAAAATTCGCGGCTTGGCCGCCGAACCTTCGCACCTGGCACCGCTGATCGATCCTAGAATGCTCTCAACCTCGGAGAAAATGAACTCAAGGACCACACACGCCCTGGAAGCCTCACCAAAAGCCGGCATGCTGAATTAAAGAAATCATCGCTCAGGATCCCATTACAGTCTTCTCGTTCCACAGGTAGTTATATTTTAACATTTGCTCACACATTCATGCACCAGCTAAATTAACTTTAAAGTGGAGAACGATTTACAAACATTAAGTGTAAAATAATAAAATTACTAATGACCAAATTGAATCACTAAAGAACTCAACCAGAATCATATGTACAATTAAGATTCAGCAAATATCTGTGCAAATCCATACCTAATTCCGTAATTATGTTATCTAGACTTACTAAATCATATATCTGCATGATAATTTTATTTACCCAGTTTTTTTCTAAATAAATCATTCATTTAATTAATACTTCTTTTATTGATCGCTTGGAATTTCAAATTTATTTAAATAATGTTGAATGAGTGCGAGAGTGATCTATTTTGTATAATTTGAACAGGTACATTTAATATTTTAGTTAAGATTTAAGTATATTTATAGCGTTTATATTTGTCATACAATTCTTATGTTAATGTTAAGTTATGGTTAATTTATTCTGGGGGATATAGGGCGGGCCCAACAGTGATAAAGGTGTTTTAATATTGTTTTAACGGTAATGTGCGATCTAGTTCGGAAATAGTGTTGCTGTGTTCGTTTCTTGCTGTCCACTGGAGTGATGCTTGGGCATGTTCTGTGATATAGTTGAGTGAGCGTGTGCACGTGCGTGGCGAGCTCGTAAAGGTTCTCCTGGCGCCTATTACTCGGGTTCAATCTGAATCTACGTATGAAACAAATAAAAGCGTACGTGTATATGTGTTTGAAATTATTTTCACAAAACATTATGTAAACCCCGGACGAAATAACACAGCAGATTCGTAAAAGGGAATCGTCAACAGAAAAGCCAAAAGGAGAATAGTGTCTGCAGTAGCAGTGGGTTAGCGGGTAACATTTGGCGCCCAACGTGGGGCGAAACTTGTTTCAAAGGGCAGAACCGACGTGAATATAACTGACATTTCTAATAACGAAAGTCAATTTAAATAAAGAGACCCTGAGAAGGAAATACGTTTAGCAGCCTAAATAAGGCGGTCGGAGGACATTTTTTTTAAAAAAAAAAAAAAAAGGAAGAGAGGGCGCTCGAAATTACAGAATGAATTATCGATGAAAGCGGGGGGAAATTTTATAATCACTAAAAGTCAAATTATTAAACATTGCTTGAGAGAGTGGGAAAAGGATTTACTTCTTTTATAATTATTAAAATAATCAAACATCCGAATATATCTGATATTTGTAGAAAGCTGTGGGATAGCGGGATTCCGTGGAAGAAATATCAGATAGTAAAAGGAAGCAATTCATAAATTAATTTCTATATTAGTAAGTTAACCGCAAATAATTTTAATCGAAAAAATATATACATCGTTAAAAGACGCATTTTAATATTATTATATTCTTGCACAAAGGAACGAACTGTAACTGGGATCTTGTTAGGAGTGTTGTGTGTGTTACTTAAAAATAAAAGGGACGTTGAGCGTAAACAACACATATATATAAATAACCACCAAAGGAAAATAAAATAAAAGATAAGTAAAGTATAGCGTATCTACATATATAACGACGCGTGTAACAGTATATAGGTATAACCGCACATATACCGATAGCTACTGTATATAAATAAAGGGGAATAGTGGGACCTGGGATATCTGAGCGATAGAAACCAAACTTGAGGGCTTACAGTGGGAGTTTTAATAGCAAAGGACCATCTGAAAATAGGACAAGACAGTCAGTGGGACCAGTGGAGTAGTAGGTGACGAGCCATGGATTACTATAGCCAAATATAAATCGAATATTAAACAGGATGGAGGGAAAGTGGATTAAACTTGAACATTTTAAAGGAAAGGAAGACGAAAGCCCGTGTCGACATGTGGAAAGTCTGAAGAGGTTGTTCTCTTGCGGGCAGTTTAGTGAAGAATCTAAGATAGCGATTGCATGCAGCCACATCCAAGGGGAAGTGGTGGAATGGTGGGAGGCGATGAAAGAGAAACCGGAAACGTTCGAAGAATACCAAAGAGCCATAATGGGAAGATATTGGGGACTAGCCCAACAAGAAAGGGAAAGGTGGGCAATCGAACAAAGCAAAAAGGAAGAAGATGAAACATACAGTACCTTCATACAGTGACAGGTGGCGAGATTAAGAAAAATAAACGAATATCAAATACCGGAAGAGCAGCGAATCAGGATAGCAGGGCGCAACCTGCCCAGGGAGATTAGACAAGTCATTGAGGGGGAAACTGCGATAAAACGAGTGTTGGAGATATTAGAGGCGGCCGAAAATGATGACTATTTTAGCAAAGAAGGGAATGATGGGATCAGGATAGCTAATATAGCACAAGATGAAGGGGGGGAAGGACCTCGGGGAAAACAGGAGTGCCCAAAGATCGATGTGTCAATCCAAGGGGTTCATACGAGGGCGCTGCTGGATACAGGAAGTCAGGTGTCGGTAATGGCTCAGGAAACTTTTGACAGGATCGCTCAAGGGCAAACAGAAATGAAAATCTTGCCATTGAAAGGGACCCAGATTATACTGGCCAATGGGAAAAAGGCAAGAATACAGACCAAACAGGTGTGGGCGAATATAGTTATTGCAGGGCAGGAATTCACCAAGATTATGTTAATACTTGAGGGGCTGATACATGACTTGGTGTTAGGGTCTGATTTTATGAGAATGGCAAAGTGTAGCATTGATTATGGGACTGAACAAGCAAGAATCGGTAGAGTCATAGTGCCTTTTGGGGAAACCATGGACAGAGAACCAGAAGGGCAGAGGAAACTGCAATGTATCATGGTAAAAGGGGAGATTGAGAAAAGAGTTAATGAAATGACAGGGACAGATAAAGGGCAGAGAGAGAGGATTCAAGGAATACTGGGGACTTACGAGAGTGTTTTCTCGGACAAGTCGGGAGTAATCAAGGGGTACAAACTGAGAATCCGGTTGAACACCAGCAACCCATATCAAACTAGGGCATACCCAATCCCTTTCCAATACCGGAAGGAGATTGAAACTCAGCTGGAACAGATGATAAAGTGGGGGGTTATTTCAAAGTGTACCTCGCCATACAACAACCCCATCTTAGCCGTAAAAAAGGGTGACAGATCGATACGATTGTGCCTCGATGCCAGACAACTGAACAAGGTGACAATTCCAGATACAAATGCTCCGCCCATCATGAGCGAACTGATGACAAGATTTCAGAACAAGCGAATCTTTTCCACTATGGACTTGACAAATAGCTACTGGCAAATGAGCCTCCACCCAGACGATCGAAAATACACCACATTCAAATATAACGGACGGGCGTACCAGTTTAACCACGTGCCTTTTGGATTAAAGAATAGTGGTGCAGGCTTAGTGCAGTGCCTGGACCAAACCCTATCAGATGAAGTTAAGAAATTTGTCACGATGTACGTAGACGATATCATTATAGCGTCTGAAAACATAGAGGAGCATTGTCGGCACTTAGAAATGTTGCTCCATGAATGCGAACAGAAGGGAATAAAAATAAACCTAAAAAAAAGCCACTTTGCGACCCTGGAAGTCAAGTTCTTGGGACATATCATAAGCCAGGATGGAATACGGCCTAACCCTGAAAAGATCCAGGCCATCCAAGAATTCCCTGTTCCGAAGAAGAGAAAGGATATTAAAGCATTCCTCGGAATGTGCACCTTCTACAACAAATTTTATGAAAACTTCTCCCATGATATGGAACCCCTATTACAATTGTTAAGAAAGGAGCAAGCGTGGATATGGGATGAGAGACGGGAACGGAGTTTCCAGAGGGTGAAGGAAGGATTTTTAAAACAGACCATATTAGCATACCCAGACTTCGACCAGATATTTTGGCTACAGACGGACAGTAGCGACATTGGGCTAGGAGCCACGTTGTACCAAAAGGGACCGGATGGAGAACAAAGGGTGTTGGCATTCATTAGCCGACTACTCAAAGATCCCGAACGGAGATACACTGTCACCGAACGAGAAGCCCTCGCCATAGTATGGGCTTTCAAAAAGTTCAGACAGTACCTGGTCGGATCCAAAGTGAAAGTAATTACCGACCATCGGAGTCTGGAATTTCTGAATAAAAGTTTTTTGACAAATAATAGATTAGTGAGGTGGAGCTTAGCCCTGCAGGAGTTCCAATATGAAGTGGAATATTGTAAAGGGAAGGATAACGTGATCGCAGACGCACTGAGCCGTTACCCTGTGGGACCACAGCCAAATGCCGAGGCTGAGGAATTCGCATACATAGCCGCTACTACCAGGCGAAGCAGGGAGAGTGAGTTTGGTGCAAACAACATTCGGAGGGGCCAGAAAGAGGATGAAGAATGCCAACAAATAATACGATACCTACGTGAGAGGAGGCCAAAGGCGGGGCCCGACCAGAAAAAGGAAGAGACTGGGGGGGGGTCTGTTATGGAAATATCGGGACCGGTGTATTATTCTGGAGGGAATAGTCCAAAGGAAAACAGGGAATGGGAAACAAACCCGCATTGTAATACCGAAGGGAATGCGGGATCGAATGGTTGATGAGACCCATCAGGAACGTGGCCATTACGGAACAAGCAAGACTGAAGGGTACCTTAGTAATTGGTTTTACTGGCCAGGGATGCACCACGACATTGCCAGAAGACTACGGAAGTGTGAGATTTGTGCGAGGACAAAACCGCTAAATCGGTCGAATGAAGGACCTCAGATACCGATCATCGTCCGAGAACCAAACCACACCCTGGCTATTGATTATTACGGGCCGTTGCCAATGTTTGGGGGGAAGAGGTATTTACTGGTCACATATGATTTGTGCTCCAAAATGGTCGCCGCGTACCCCATGGCCCGGGCTAATGCAAACCAGACCATCAAACTGTTGGAAACCAAACAGTTTCCCATCATCGGGAAACCTAAGTGCCTTTTATCGGATCATGGCACACCATTTGTATCAAAGGTGTGGAGGTGATGGGTGAACCAAACTGGGATCAAACATCATATGACGTCTATCCGGAACCCGCAGAGCAACCCATGCGAGCGGGTGATGCGGGAGTTGGGGCGGCTATTCCGCGTGTACACTGCAGGAGATCATCGGAAATGGGTTCGGGAGATTCCCCGGATTACTGAAATGATCAATACCTCAAAGAATGAGTCCACTGGACTTGAACCCAGTCGACTCCATTATGGACGACCTATACCATATCCTTACGATGATAGACCCTCGATCCGAACAGGAAGAGTTGATCGAAAACATGACAACCACATAGCATTACAGAGATTGGAACATATGGGGGAAATGCGAAGGCAGACCAATAGGCCAATCCGAAACACGTTCACTGTGGGAGACCGAGTGATGGTCAGATCAAATCCGGTCAGTCGACCGGAACAGAACGTATATAAAAAATTCCTCGACATCTATGAGGGCCCATATGAGATCGTCAGGGCATATGGGAATAATGCCTTTGTACTGGCCCAAGGAAAGGGGACATTTAATGCAAGGGCACTGAAGAGGGCCGAATAACTTGGCTCCTTATCAGAGCTAAAATCCGCAATCCTCGGATTTTACTCTACACCAGGCGGGGAGATATGTAACGGAATAGCGTTACATAGGGTTTGAACCTAGGAACGTTAAAGATATATATAAATGACGAAATAAATGACAGGTACAAAATTTTTTTAAAAAAACGATCTTGTTTTAAGAATAAACGAGAAACAGCCGTTTCTAAAGCAGATCGCAGCTATATATGAGTACCTGTCAGATTTATTGAACTAAAATTAAAAGAGTTTTTATTTTTTTTGAGGAATTAATTTATGAGAATCATTATTTGTAAGTTTTTTTTTTTTTGTTATTTCGTTTTAAAAAAAAGAATGATCGAGAACAAATTAGAAATTTTTTATTAAATCATTTTTAAACAAAAAAGAAAGAAAAAAGATAAGTAAATTAATTAATCTGCAATAGGTTAAAAGATTCCAAGCGATCTAAGATATTTTGAATGGGGGGGCAATTAGTAGATTAAAATTTAGAGAATTTGAAACAATAAGCAGGATGTATGTTGGTAAAGTCTAGATAACAATCCAAATTTAGAAACAGAGGTGATAAAAAGTGTACACTGCTATTGTACTACTTAGACTTCTGGCTCCAGCTAAAACAATACTTAAAAAAAGATGGTAAAACTAAATTAAATTCCAACGTGGTGCAAATGTCCCAGAAACCATTGAATAAAGAGGACCCTTAATTAGCAAATAAGAACTGATGACTCATGAGTGCATGACAGAGATTGGAGGAAAAATTCAAGGTGTCGTGGCGGGAAAGAGGAGAAGAAAAAGGCAAGACAGAACTGGAGAGGGACATTAATTACAATTATTAATTATTGATTAAGAGTTGTGGAAGGCGAAATTAATTTGAATTTTAGCGGAGAGTATTATTAATTTTTTTGGCAGAGCTTCTGATTAAGTACTTGGACTTCTTAACCTAAACTTTGTGTGATACCGTAGACGAAATGCGTTGCTGAATCCAAAATTCGCGGCTTGGCCGCCGAACCTTCGCACCTGGCACCACTGATCGATCCTAGAATGCTCTCAACCTCGGAGAAAATGAACTCAAGGACCACACACGCCCTGGAAGCCTCACCAAAAGCCGGCATGCTGAATTAAAGAAATCATCGCTCAGGATCCCATTACAGTCTTTTCGTTCCACAGGTAGTTATATTTTAACATTTGCTCACACATTCATGCACCAGCTAAATTAACTTTAAAGTGGAGAACGATTTACAAACATTAAGTGTAAAATAATAAAATTACTAATGACCAAATTGAATCACTAAAGAACTCAACCAGAATCATATGTACAATTAAGATTCAGCAAATATCTGTGCAAATCCATACCTAATTCCGTAATTATGTTATCTAGACTTACTAAATCATATATCTGCATGATAATTTTATTTACCCAGTTTTTTTCTAAATAAATCATTCATTTAATTAATACTTCTTTTATTGATCGCTTGGAATTTCAAATTTATTTAAATAATGTTGAATGAGTGCGAGAGTGATCTATTTTGTATAATTTGAACGGGTACATTTAATATTTTAGTTAAGATTTAAGTATATTTATAGCGTTTATATTTGTCATACAATTCTTATGTTAATGTTAAGTTATGGTTAATTTATTCTGGGGGATATAGGGCGGGCCCAACAGTGATAAAGGTGTTTTAATATTGTTTTAACGGTAATGTGCGATCTAGTTCGGAAATAGTGTTGCTGTGTTCGTTTCTTGCTGTCCGCTGGAGTGATGCTTGGGCATATTCTGTGATATAGTTGAGTGAGCATGTGCACGTGTGTGGCGAGCTTGTAAAGGTTCTCCTGGCGCCTATTACTCGGGTTCAATCTGAATCTACGTATGAAACAAATAAAAGCGTACGTGTATATGTGTTTGAAATTATTTTCACAAAACATTATGTAAACCCCGGACGAAATAACACAGCAGATTCGTAAAAGGGAATCGTCAATAGAAAGCCAGAAGGAGAACTAGTGTCCGCAGATATATAGACGAGGGCTCGGGTTACAATATCAATATTTTAAATGGTTGAAAAAGAAAAGATTACTTAATATTAGAATCTTTAAACCTGCCCTGAGATTAAAATACTAAAATCATTAGGTTTTTTGATAACAGATAGTTGTGCTATGCAACTTTTGATTTTAATTATGTATTATGTCAATTAAATTTAAAAATTTCTCCTATAAAATTTAAAATTAATCTGTTAATTATTATTCATAAAAATAATTTTTTTTCATGTGTCATAGCATCGGTCGGGAAGCGAACCCGCTAACCCTGGACAACTGCTTGTAAGGCAACTGTGCTGACCACTCGACCACCAACGCTTGACTAAAAATAATTTTTTATCTTTTATTTTAATAAAAGATCAAAATTTTCTTTAAAGTATTTTTAGACAGAGATGATGATGATTATTATTATTATTATTATTATTATTATTATTATTATTATTATTATTATTATTATTATTATTATTATTATTATTATTTTCTGAAAGAGAAAGAAAAACATTTTCCTTCTTTGATAAAAATAAAAAATAAAATTTAAAGAAAACTATAAATAAAGTAATATTTTCTCCCCCAATCCAATTTGCAATCTACTTGAATAAATCTGAAATAGATATTTCCATTTAATTATATAACAATAAAAATTGTGTATATATTAAAAAAAATAATACATAGAAGCTTTTTCCAGAATTTTTTTTTCCCTTATCTATATGAAAAATTTAAATCCCAGAAGCAGTTAACTTCTTATTGTACATTATTTACCCAAGCTTATAATAGATGTCTCTAAAGTAAAGTGAAGCTAACTGTTCATGGAAACATATAAGTAAGCATATGAGAAGTCATATGACATTGTTGTTGGTAAGAATTTAAATTGCCTGAAAGTTGGTTGTTTATTTAAACAAGCCAATATTCTTTCAAATAGCAAGTCTAATAAATTTGACTTAAAGATTTTAGATTTTATAAATATGTGTGTGCAGATCAACAACTTATGAAGTATTGTGATTTTAAACAACCCCAATACAGTCATCAGAATTAATACTTGAGCAGACTTTACAAATCTTGGAAGGTACAATTTTAATCTGAATAATCAGTTATAATGAGAAAACAGTAATCTGTGCCACAGAACTCAAATAATTAGAATCAATCTATGATTTTATGGACTATTAGGCTATTTTTAATCAAATGGTTCATTAAATTGTAAGTTCATATCAAGTTTCACATGAAGTTCAAGCCCAGAAAATGACAGAATTATATTATGGTTTATACACCTCAAACTCTAGAGTCTGCTTTTTAACCATAGCACTAAATTGCACAGGGGAATTGTTAACCAATATTTTGAGAGACTTTCACCAGTGTTATCAAGACCATAGGCGATGGATCAAACTATTTATAAATTTTAGTATTAAGTTGATTTTTCAGTAACCCAAAAGTTATTAACTGAATTCACTGCTCATTAAGCTTTATCTCTTCCCCTCTCCTGAAATACAAGTGACCACAATCAAATTACTAAATCATATTATGTCAAAATTTAAGTTTGTAAGCTCTGAATTTTTTTTTTACTAAGCAATGTTTTGTACATAAAATCAATTTGACTGGCATTGTGTTGATCCCAAACTGTTTATCAAAAAAAAACAACAAAAAAAAAAACAACAAAAACAACAATCTTATCACAATAAAGTAAACAGATTAAAACTCAAAATCTTTAAAAAAAGTTTGAAGTTAACTTTGCTAAGAGTTTAATGAAAGCAAGTATAATATCTTAATTAAAATAAGCAGTATAATATTAATATTGAAGCTTGACTTAGAATCAGTAATTTGTTATCTTAAAAAGTACTTAGGCAATCATAAACAAAAAGAACATGCAAATAAAGGATTAGTGGGGAATTATATGAATATTCTTGAAGGTTTTAGGAAATGACAAAACTTCCATCTTCTGGTTGTTGTTTCTTCCAATAAATATGTTAACTTAAGGATCTTGATAGATTCAGTTGTTTAGAATATATTGTTGCACTAAAGGTGTTATATATATATATATATATATATATATATATATATATACACCTTTAGTGCATACATATATATATATATATATATAGTAACCCTTCACCAACACCTATCCTACCTTCCTATCAACAAATACCCGGGGCACCAATTCTATTGATAATAGAATAAACTACTAGTCTGATCTTGCTTTGAATTATTAATGAGAATTTTATAAATGCTATCCTACTATAGCTTAGCTCAGTGGGAACTACAGAGATCTATAGATGTAAAATGCATATTATTAAACATAGGAGAAAACATTATGAATTAATAGGAGTAAAACATCTATTAAGTTTTAAAATAAATAAATAATTGAAATTGGTAAAGTTCCACCATTTAAATTTACAAGTTATAGTTTAATCTCATTTCCTCCCATCATCTAAATGCATCAACCAACCTTTACTGTGTGATAGAATTAAATTAATAAAATAAAGATGCAGTACTAATTAACTCTACTGTATGGTAAGTTAAAATTAAATGCAAAATATAGCACTACTTAACCTTTATTGTACAGTAATTTGAAATAAGTAACTAAATTAATGTCTAATCTAAAATGATAAAGGAATATCTCAGGGAATTAATTTATTGTATGGATTAATTTTAAATCTACACTCCACAACAATTACTAATTACCATTATAAAAGTAATGACATAAATTAAGCATTATTCTAATAAAATAGTAGTAGTTAGATAATGAAAGAAATAGGGTGCATTTTGATTTCAATTCATCATCTAAATAAAACCGAGTAATAAAATTTCCAGAGAACCATCAAGTAGTCAAGCATCTCATATAGTGTTTGGATCAAAAAAAGAACATCATCAGATCTGAACATGTTCATCATTAAATTTATGGAATAGTGCAATCATATCATATTGGATATGTAAGTATGTGTGCATGTATGGAAACATAGACCATGAATGCATGCCAAAGAAGAACTTTGAACAAAGTTTTTAAATAAATAAAACATTTATTACAAGATATAACTAAATAAACATTTTGCATTTCTAATTTACATATATACATGTTTTAAATAATTCCAATATCAATGATTGAATAGTCTACATGAGAATAAATAACGTTAAAATAAACTTATTGGTATTTTATTCCAACATATACCAGCTCCCAGTCAATTCTGATAAGCTTTATGAAAAAAAACATTATAAACACTACACTATGATAATTAAATATAAAATTATTTTTTTGTATTTTATTTCAAATATATGCAAACTACCAGTCAATGCTGATATGCTTATGGAAAAGGAACATTTATAAACACTAGCACTAAAATAGAAAAATATGAAACTAAACTTCTTGGTATTTTTACTTAAAATACACATATGCTATTAGCTAACTCCAACATTCTCCTAACTAACACAACACTAGGGTAGTTAAACATCAAAATAATACAATATGGGTTTAAATCTATGAGTAAGAGATCAAGCTAACCATAAATTAATTAAATAATTCTATTAACTAGCTGCACTTTCTTTCCTTTTGCTTGCTCATTCAAAATGAGGATGAATTATTTTGAGAATTGATGATATAAAACTTAATGTAATTAGTATGATATGATTTGAAATATTGATTTAAGATTTACAAATCAGTGATATATTTTCTCCATATCTTCAGAATTAATAGTATTTTATGCATGCATCTGAATTGTGCTACCTGTTATAAAATAATTAACATAGCAATATCCAATGGGTTTACTTATGAAATTGAGATACATTACCATAATATGGATAAGCTTTAACACTAATCCTACTTTAGTTGTTCTGTGAAAGAAATCAATTCTGCCTTCATTTTCTTTTTTATTAGCAAACTACATTATATTTGGCTATGAATAAATGATGAGAAAATATTCCATATGGGTACATGAGAGACAAGAAGACTTTCTTAGCTCTAATCATTTAAATAATAAAATACAGTGACTCCCTAAACTAATTCATAGCCTTAAATACTGGTGTGGACTTTGTCTCATCATCAAAAAACAAGGGAAATACACTACCTTACTTCACATAATATAATCATTATAACACACAATTACTTAATCTGGAAAATACAATCCACTCATGACAAATATTTCAATAAACTGAGGAAGAGTTCTCTCAATCCCTATAACACAATATATATCATAAACACTTTCTTTCTCTATAGCAACAGAATACATTTCAATCTAAGTATAAAAATAATAATAAATTCACTCTTAAATAAATCCCTAATCCTTCTACTCTTTTTGGCACATCACACTATGCGAAACTGATTAGAAAGCAAGTCATTCTACTTTTAGTTCAACAATTATATAAATGGATTAAACAATAGACAGGCATACACATGCACAAAATAATTTGAAATCATATTTAATATGAAATATTGTAACAACATTAATTAATAAGTTATAAGAAATGAATGTCTCATTCCTGATGAATTATAAATATTTTAAATTTGAAATATAACTGTTACTGCTAAATAAACCGCATCCTTCTAGCAAAGCAAAGGTAAAACAATGCTTTTATGTATTTAATATGGTAAAATTCTATTCCCTGGTGTTGGCCAAAAGATGGCGTTGATGCTAACCAAAAACATATACATATAACGATTCCGGGCCTGTGATTGATTTTATATAAAAATATCTGATTTAGATTTCTAATAAAATATTCTAGTAACTAATACTATATGATGTTAGTCTTTCATTTTTGTAACTTTTTATTAATCTTATATTGTTTTTGTTTTTTTTAGTTTGTGTGTGTGTGTATCTTTAAAGTTACGGCGTTTTTCTATTTTTTTTTTTTTAGTTTATGTGGTTTTTTTTTAAGTTAGGTATTTTTTAAGAGTAAATAAATAATTTTATTAAAAACAAATACGTAATTATAAAGATATAAAAAGGAATGTAATTTATATACTACAATTTAGAATTGATACCCGACTACTATTAGTAAATAATATTACTATTTTAAAAAAATAAAAAAATTTAGAAATTCACATTCAATTTAAAAATGATACCCGAATAATTGATGTTTTTTGGACAGTAATTAATCATAAAATGGGTAGTTTTGTTGGTGTGTATCTGTCAAAAGTTACAGTATTTTTTAAATCGAAAATAAGACGCAATTATAAATTTTTTTAAATTCAATTTACACAAAATTGCTACATTCACGCTAAATTTACAAATGATACCCGACTAAATTTGCTCTTTCTTTTTTTATATATATATATTTTTGGACAGTAATTAATCAGAAAGTGGATTCTTTTTGTGTGTGTATAGATATAAAAAGTACCGTTTTTGAAATACTACATTTCAAAATGATACCCGACTATGTTGCAATTTTTTTTTTTGGACAGTAATGAATCTGAAAGTGGATTATTTTTATTAGTGTGTAGATTTTATCAAAAGCTGTAATATTATTGAAATACTCAATTAAAAATGATACCCACGAATAACTTTTTTTGGGGGGTATTGACAATAATTAATCAAAAAGTGGGTTTTATTTTCTTTGTGTGTATATATAAAAAGTTACGATCTTTTTTTCAATCGAAAATAATACGTAATTCTACATGATTCGATTTAATCACAACATTGAAAAAATTCACACTACAATTTTAAAATGATATCCATCAACTAATTTGCTTTTTTTTTGGGACATTAATTAATCAGAAAGTGGGTTCTTTTTGTTAGTGTGTATATCTAAAAAGGACTGTCATTGAAAGACTCAATTGAAAAATGACACCCAACTAATTTTCTTTCTTTTTTTGGGGACAGTAATGAATCAGAAAGTGGGTTGGTTTTGTTAAGTGTGTCTATATAAAAAGGTACCGTTATTTAAATACTAAATTTAAAAATGATAGGTGACTAATTTGCATTTCTTCTGACAGTAATTAATCAGAAAGTGGGTTTCTTTTTTTTGTAAATCTTGTGTATATATAAAAAATACCGTAATTCAAATATTACATTGAAAAATCAAACCCTGTTTAATTTGCTTTCTTTTTTTTTTAGACAGTAATTAATCAGGAACTGGGTTGTTTTTGTTAGTGTGTAGATATAAAAACTAATCTTATTTTGAAATAATAAATGTAAAAAAAATAATACCAGACTAATTTTCTTTTTTGGACAAGTAATTACTAATAATTAGACTCTGGGTTGTTTTTGTTTGTACGTATATATAGCAAAAGTAACTCGTCACGGATGCATTCTCATGAAAACGGTACTCTGCGTGTGATCCTTGAAATTTTTGCCATTCCGCACCCTTAAAAGCAATTTTTGAGGGTTACCCATTCGTAATGGAATCTTCAGGACATTATTACTAAACTTACAACAGTAAAGTAAGTTATAACACATTAAAAAAAATATATGTCATCAAATTTTAAAAAAACTACAACTGGCTCAAATACACAAACTCTCACACGAAACTACAGAGAAAATAGATATTCTGCATAAAATAATTAACAAAATCAACTACTATGGCAGCCAATAAAAGCATTTATTTCTTTTTGCTTTTAGCATAGAAAAAAGCCATAACCGGCAGCCGTCTGGAACTCTTTCTGTGTTTTATCATAGAAAGAAGTATCTTTGTGATGGCTTCTGTCACCACCACCATCCAACATAATGTGAGGACTCTTTTTTGCATTTATAATGTAGAAAATTTCCTCTTTTGTTGGGTGAATGCCAGTGAAACTGTATATTTCTAGGAATTGACCTAGAAATCACGACATCTCATGGCTAACACCAGGGAATAGAAAACAACCTTTAATATTAGCTGATAAATTAAAATAAAAATTTAATTTGTGTCAAACTACAAATCTTTTAAATTTAAAGCAAAATAATTATTAAAAAATGGACCTCATAATTTCTGGAAACACAAAGATAAAATAATAATTTTTATGCATTTACTCCTTAAAATTAGCTGTTAGTTTCCTAATAGTAAATAGATATTTCTATTGCCAACATATGCATATAGAAATACATATATACAATAAAAATTATATTGAAATAATAACTAATTATCCATTATAATATTTCTTTATATTACACTTTTCTGAGACATTCTTGAAGAAAGAAATAGTAATTAAATAATAAAAAAATATGACAAATAATTGGCCTACCTATCTATCAAATGCTAACAAAAATAATAATAATAATCATTAAATCTTTTTTCTTTTAGCTGGAACATAAGAGTTCATTTACACAGTCTATAGATAACACATCTTGGTCATGTATGAAAATGTTGATAATTGTATAACAATAGATATTAGTAAACACATAACAATTTTCTGCAGGATAAATAACACACAATTGGATCCAATTAAAGAGCCTTTTAAAAGTTCTTAGCAGTAGCTAATGAAACTGCTGACAATATCACATGTGAAACATTTAATAACGGCAAATAAATATTTATTACTGCATATGTTTAGTAATAATTTACAGTTTAATTCATTACATTCATGAAGGCACTTGTGCTAAATTCTCAAATGTCATCAGGAAAATAGCTTATTAGTTTATAATATCCATTTAAGTCTACATAAGTTTATTGATAGTATATTTTAATAAAAAATCAAATGTAAATGAGGAGAACAATAAAATGAAAAATTATTCATGTCTAGTTTCATGCTCTTCCACATTCAGTTATAAGCACATTTAGAGTATAAGTTAATGATTCATTAATTATATGTGTCATGCATCCTATTCCTTAATTCTAGAGACACAAATGGTTAGGTATATTTCTTGTCAATAATAATAAAGCATGTTATAATAAGTTATATACACATCCTTTCATTTAAACTTTACTCCTCTGTAGCTAGTAGAAATTATTATTACAGAGTCTTTGAAATATTTTATAAAAAAGTTCAGCATAAATTTCCCAGAATAATAGCAAAATCCACACATTTCAATTGTTTCTTTAATATTAGAGATTAAATTTAGGAAAGCAAATTTATAATATAGACACACATATGCATCCCAAATGATGATTTTAAATCTAAATTAGTCAATTGGAAGTATAGAGAAGATGTACCTTGTTTTTAAAGTTGTTTGCATCTGCATCCTAGTCTTCACTTTCCAAGAAGAATTTATTAACTATTTTCATCCAGAAAATTAATAGAAATTTGTACTTTTGAGTTTTAAGAACCAATTTTTAGAGAGAAAATTATAATAATAAAAACCCTTTGTGTAGAGAGAATTGTTATAATAAAAGAAAGCCAACCTTTTTGTAAAAGTATTCCCCTTTATATCTGATTATCCTTTAACCATATATTTCCTCCACCAATCCAAGGTCACCCAAAAGTTCAACTTTAAAAACAAAGGTTACTCCTCCTACCACACTGAGATAATTAGTTGTAAATGTGCAATAAGCTTTTCTGTCTTGAAAAAGAAAAAGAAAATCATTTTGTCTTTAAAAAAATTAGTAATTAAATTGAAACAATAATAAAATATTCTGCATTTCTAAAGTAACAAAAAAAATAATTATTTTAGCAAATAAAATAATTGATAGTGTATTTGTCTATTTGACAATTCACTGGTCCATTGATCTATTAATTCATTTAAAGTGTGTATAAACTGGTTATCCAAGCTATGATTATAAAATTAAATATTTTACTATAAAACATGATATTTGGTAGTTTGATGAAGTAATAAATGAAAAATGAAGTTGAACGATGGCACAAGCATACCTGCACATCCATAAATGCTATACTTACAGGTACTAAACCAATCTGGCCCAAACATAAATTTGAAACAAATATAATGCACTAATTACACTATGGATTAAAGTATTAAAGAGCAAATAAACCAGAAAATCACCAAAACAATAACAAATAAGACAAATTTGAATCAACTTAAACTTTACACCAACAATTTCTGTGACAAGATACCTCCCTTTCTATCATTAAATACTCACCAAAGAAAAATATTAAATATCTCAAAACTTTCAAATAATAACTGCAAGCACTTTTTAAACAGAGCTTTAGATTATTAATGAAAAAAAAAATTAAATTTTAGGTTATTTCATTTTTTTTAGTTAGATGCAACCAGCTGTTACTGATACAGTGCTATTTAATCACAATTGGTTTCCAGCACCTATCCAGAAGGTCACAATATATATATGCACATGAGTGTGTAGTTTAACGCAATAATAGAGTAATGAACTCAGGAATTAAAGATTGCTGAATTAAGGTGGTTGGAATATCATATGACCCCTTAAGCAACTACAAAATATCTAAATGCTTTTAACAATAAACTCAGATATTGAAAAAGTACCATCAGCTTATTTATTGACCAATAAAACTTTAATTCAATGTTATAAAAGTAGTCCATTTAACTTATATGCAAATTATGCATTTGAATACTTTATCTGGCAATGCAAATTATGCCAGCTAAAAACAAAGCCTAGACATTGTTCAGTCTCTAATTTAGATTTCCTCTCACCAATATTGTTTGTTATATGGAAAAAAAATTCTCATAGACATTGAATGCTCTCTTCCATTGCTTTGAAATAATTGACTAGACTTGTCTAACAACTTTTATATATCAAACAATTTCAAAGACTTCTCTTTAAAAAACAACATTGAGCAGAAAATTGTGCTCTGCTGTACCTTTCTGAATAGTTCACAGCTTCCAAGCTATGCATAGAAGCATGGTTACAGGGTTACAATTATTAGTAGGTAATACTATGTCAGGTAAGTTGAAGCTAATTAGTCTGGAATGCATATTTCAATAGTTGTGGGAAGTTGTATGTTATCTCAGTATCATTTGTGAGCATTTTTATAAAGTGTGCAATGCAAAGCAGGCCATAAGTTAGGTGAGTGGCCATGTAAACAGTATATTTCTATGCGTTTGCATAAAAACAATGCTATCAAACAGCCTGAAAAGTCTAATAGAACTGCATCAATTTCTACACTATATGCGCACTCTAAAATCAATGATAAATAGAAATAATAATGCAAATAATATATTTAAAAGTATTTTATAATAATGTTTTTATTTACTTGAGTAAACTGCAATATTCACTTACCTAGAATGTTGTTAGCATAGCACATGATTCTGAGTTCTATGGTGAATAAAAAACATAAACTTGACATAGTCTTGATCTATTATTGCTAAATGTTTTTATTTAATGTAGAAACTTTTGTTTTTTTTTGTTTAGAATAAATGTTGAAATAAGATTCAACATATTTTTATCAAATGAATTTCCTTCAAATTTTTTATAAATGTAGAAATTGATGACTAAATAGTAAATTTCTTATGATAGAAATACTTTTTATTCATTTTTAAATATTGTAAGTTAATAAATGAAATATTTCAAATAATTTAATAGAGGCTAGTACATTAACATTAACAGTATTTAGAAAATAAGTCATTTCAGTATTTATATACAGTTTTGCTGTCTACTCTAGGGCTATCTTCAATGCCTGCCATATTGCATCAATAACTTTTATAAAATAAACAATAAACAGATTAAAACTTAAAACAACACAAGTTTATTTAATCGCAATAAAGGTAATTGTACTCTCCAAAATAATTATTATAAACTGTCATATAAATTTCGTTATTCACAAGACACAATAAAATATATACAGAGTCTTTATAACTGTTATTTACTATTCACTTTAATCTCTTACATACAGATATTAGATAATTTGTACATGTGGTAATTTTATAATTATTGCTAATTAATCAAGCTTCCATTATGCTGATTAATATAACATATATCTCCATTATTAGCCCATCTGAGTAGATCCTTACAGGTTTTTTTTTATATATCAATTCTTCCTGCGTAATATGTGCACAATTACATATATTATCTTTATCATTCAACAATATTTATACTATATGTAAATTTGTCTAGTGTGATAATAATAGTAAAAGATGATAATTATAATGTACTATCTATGCATAGTTACAATTTAATAAGCTTTGAAGTTTAATATATATATATATATTGTAATGAGCACAGACGATGTTACATTATGTTTTTATTATTAAACATGAAATTAAAATAAAAGTTCGCATTTAAAAATTTTCTTTAAGAATTAAAAATTGAAATTAAATATCATCTTAAACTTGTATATATAAATCGCACAGAAAAAATAAATAAATAAATTATTAAACGAAAACTTTATTAAAGAAAAAGTGTTTTAAAACTAAATTTTCAATAGAGATTTAAAGATAAAAATATATCTTTAAGTTTGAAAACACATCAATTAATCAGAAATGGAAATGATTGTTTTAATTAGTTAAATGTAAACTAGCCTTGGGCATTTAAATGTAAAAACATTGGTCAGATAGGAAAACAAGAGAAACAAATAGCCAATGAATGAAAAACAATGGAATCGGACCTCAGCGAAAGGACCATATCATCATCATGACGTAACGTCCATTGGATCCTTCAAATTAATATAAAAGGACAAGTTTGAAAATTATTAATTAATTAGATTGATTATTTACTATGTGACAGATATGTGTTAGTGCAGAAGTGAAGGAGAAGGGTTTGAAAAGATGCACTCTTCAATCCCCTCAGTTTTGCCAAAGAAAGAAAGAGAAATGAACTATCGTTTTCTACATTGAAGACCAACTAAACTAAAAAAACCTCCGAATGAATAAATAAAACAACGGTTAAATGGATACCAATCTTTTAGGACGGCGTGGGAATCACGTTCAAATGGCAAGGAACATATAAAGATGAACTGTTAAAAAAACCGTAAGAACTTTATAATTTATGAACATTAAATTAAAAACTTTCCATATATAAAAAATACAAATAGAATCCTATCTGACCAATGTTTTTACATTTAAATGCGCAAGGCTAGTTAGTTTACATTTAACTAATTAAAACAATCATTTCCATTTCTGATTAATTAATGTGTTTTCAAACTTAAAGATATATTTTTATCTTTAAATCTCTACTGAAAATTTAGTTTTAAAACACTTTTTCTTTAATAAAGTTTTCGTTTAATAATTATTATTTTTTTTTTCTGTGCGATTTATATATACGAGTTTAAGATGATATTTAATTTCAATTTTTAATTCTTAAAGAAAATTTTTAAATGCGAACTTTTTATTTTAATTTCATGTTTAATAATAAAAACACAATGTAACATCGTCTGTGCTCATTACAATATACTAATCAATATATATATATATATATATATATATATATATATATATATATATATATATATATCAAAATACAGTACAATTTACATAAATTATATTATTATTAGAAGTACTTTTGACTATACATTAAAAAATTATAAAATTAAAAATAAAAATATCAAAATGAAATGGATTTCAATGCCATTTATATCAGATGAGCAGGTCAAATTTATTAGGAGAATTTATAATAATTTGTGCCATATTGCTTTTTTCTCAACATATAACATAAGTAGATTACTTAATAACTCTAAAATTCAAAATTCAAAGTTTAATCAAAATTCTATTATATATAAATTGATATGTGGATGTTGTTTACAATACATTGGTGAATCTAAGTGTACATGTGAGAAGAGAATAAAAGAGCATATGCTTTTATATAATAAAATTCAAAAAGAGAAACAATTTGGAATAGATGTAAATAAACCTTCATCATCTGTTATATTTGATCATAATAAATCTTGTCAATATGGATTTAAATTTGATTATAAAAATATGAAAATTTTTCAAATTGAACGCTGTCATAATAAACGTAAAATAAAAGAGGCTATGTTGATTTCAAGAAATCGTCAAATGTTAATGAATTGCCAGTCATCAAATGTTAAGATAACAGAATTGTGGGAAATCTGAATTGAACTATGGGTATTGATAAAGGTTGTCTTGTTTTGATTATTCAATGTTATATAGTTGATAAAGACTACAAAATGTATAGTTGACAGTACTTCTAATAATAATATAATTTATGTAAATTGTACTGTATTTTGATATATATTGATTACTATATTACATATATTGTAATGAATACAGATATCAAACTTTATTTATTACACACACACACACATATATATATATATATATATATATATATATATATTAACCCTCTCTATAACCTCCATCTTCACTTATTTACTTTATTATATTTATAATTGCCCAGGCGCCAATTCTATGCAAAATAGAATAAAATTTATAATTATAAATTATATTTAAACTTATTTAAAAGATTTTTTATTGTAATTATTATATGGCTTAGCTCAGTTGAGATTATAAGATATGATCTTTATATATGAGGCCAACAAGGATGATAAAAATGTCTATAAACAATAATACTATAAGGTTAATTTAAATATGTTCAGAGCATCTATTCAATACTAAAACTGTTGCAAAATTGACAATTATTACATTTATTACAGTATAGACAGTGATGGGAATTGGGTATCTTTTTAACCAAATCACCACCTATTCTAAGCAGAGTAAAATATATATTATTAGCATTGTAATACTGAGATTTATTACCACCAGACAAATTAAATAAAACTTGACTTATATTGACAAACTTATATCTTCTATAACTATGTTATGTTAACCAGATGTGTGTGTGTGGAAATGGAGAATCGAATGTATATAATCAAGCAAATCATAGGGCTATTTATTCAATATAACATTTATTAAAAAATAAAATCAAAAATAAACAATAAATAAAAAAAATATTATTTATACACCTTTATAACCGATTACATCTCTTCTATGGTAAAATCAAAATTGACTACTATTTAATATGTTAATCATATATTTTCGAATATGTGTGTTTGATTATATTATAAATATAATGTATTTCTGAAACATATTTTATTAGATTATTTATAGCACTTGGATGATGCTATAAATCAATCATCTTTTATACATATGATAAAAATTTATACAACACATATCTGTTATAATCAATGTATACAATCTAACACTAACTATACAAAACTAAAGACAAACATGGAAAAACACTAAGCAAACATTTATCCTTATACTTATATATGTGAGGGTTAATTAATATCTCCAAACCCAATCCAAATAATCTACTCGTCTCTGACCATTCCCACCTTCAACTTATAACAGACACAGTTTTAATTCTTTATTTTTTAAAATAAAGCTCATTAGCGAAATTAAGCACAATAAATACAACCAAAAAAAAAATAACAATACTAATAATTTATAGCATCACGCACACACTTGAATATATATAATCACCTATAGTATAATTTCTAGATCATACAAAATATATTATCATATTATAATATATAAGAAGTTACATTGTTTTGTTCTTTTAAAAGAAAAATGAATAAAAAAAAATAGGTTATACATCTATTGTAATCAATAAAAAAAAATATTTGTCAATATTCCACTATTACATGTTAAGTTTTTTTTTTAAAAAAAAAATTTGAAAGTTGAAAGAAACATACATATTAATTTCAAAGATAGTAGTAAATTATAACATAAAAAAAAAAATCTATCCAATTGTTAAGCATGACTTGTTAAGAATGATAAGAGTTTTTTTTTATTCTAGAATTCCGTGACGGGCGCTAAAAATGACATTTGCATGCATTGAAATTATTTCACTATATATACGTGAATAGCAAAGTTATACAGTAGAAAATTATCTTCTTGATATAAAATTAAGTAGATAAACTTTTTCATTTTAAATTTTAATTTGCAGAAGATTAATAGAAAATGATGAGAATTAAATATTAAGCGTCTGATCCTAGCGTTTAACAAGAAAAATTTATCTAGCTTTACTTTAAATAATTTTGTCATTTTAATATTATTTACTTTTGGCAATATTTTAAAAATAAATTATAATTACTTATCTTGTGTGACATCCAGGTATTTTTTAAGGTAATGAACTTGAACCATCATTTAACAGAAGTTTGGAGCTGATTTCCCTCTGGGTTTATCTCTTCATGGTTTTATTACTCCAGTAGTATATAGAATTTTTCCATAAATATATCATTAGAATCCTTGTGATGTTTCTTTTAATATTTGTTGTAATATTTTTAGAGAGTTTTTTTGATTCTTTTAAGTTTTTTTTTTACATTTTCTCCCTTGGAAATTTTTACTTTCTTCAAGTTTTGAAAATCTTTTTCTCTCTTCACTCATGCCCTCTGTGTTTCTATGACAATCAACTTTGGAAGCTTGCCAGAAATATTATTTATAAAAATTTCAACAATACAATGTTCGAATATAATAAACATAGTAATAAAAAAAATATTAAATACTAATTATTAATTTTATAAATGTTATTTACTATTACAAATAATCTTTATCATTTTTAAAACATAAGATTCTAAGACAATATATAATCAGTAACTTATAAATAAAATATAGAAAAGAAAATTTTAATTAATAATATATTTATGCATCTGCCTATTATGACATGTAAATCCTCTACTATACAGAAACATCTACCACTAAACATATATTCCAAAACTCCACCAATCAATATACCCATTTAAAATTTTAATTTTGTTAAAATCCTAATTTTAACTAGTAAATTACATCACAATTTAAGTTTAGTTTTCCTAAAAACTCAATTTTAAATATTAAATTATATCACAATTCATTTTTCTCAACTAATTACCTTTAGCCATTGTTAGACAAATGTGACCTTCCCACATTTCTTTCTGGTGCCAACCTGGAAGGTTACAATCCTTCCCCCATATGAAAGAAAAATGAATTGGATAAACAACAATCAATATTAATAATACATTAAATTTTACATTAAGATCATTCCTCAATTAGAAAATTATGTTTGTCGTTTAAACATAAAACAATAAAAAAAACATTTAATGCTTTTACAAACACTTGTTCCTATGGTATTTTAGCAACATTAAATAAGTAAGAAAAAAAAACTAAATTCTATATTGAACAATATGTATAACTTTTATTAATCATGTCTTGCAGGACATGGAACCAAACTGCAAGCATTATAGGTTACTTTAAACCTTGTTCTTTATATTCTTGATCTCCTTTCTTTTAAGAAGTTTTTTTCTTACTTTATTTCTAACTTTCTTAAGATGATTTACATTAAATACTTCTTCCTTTATTCCTTTGAGTTTGATCTTAGCCTTTCCAACTTCTTTTTCTTCACCAACAATCTTTCTGCCAAAATCTACATTAACTATCTTTTCATTTATTAATCTAAATTTGACTTTTGCTTTCCCAATATCTCTTATATAGTCTACACCTTTATTAAGATGACTTATCTTAACCTTCTCTATACTTATCTCTTTGAATTTTTACTTTAATTTTCTTCATATGTTTATTGTGATTAATTACCTCTCTCATGAAATCTACTTTGGTTTTCTTCTTACTTTTACATTTAAGCTTTACTTTGGCTTTGCCTAAATCTCTTTCCAGATTATTAACTTTTCTAAGAATATTTACATTCAATATCTTTCTTAATTTATCCTTAAATTTTACCTTAATTTTACTAACTTCTTTATTAATTAATACCACATGTTCTTTGGTTATTTCTACATCTGTAAATAACTTTTTCTACAGACTGCAACTTCTTTGTTTTCTATCTTAATATCAATTTTCTCAGATTCTTTATTTATTTGCTCATTTTCACTAACTATTTCTACAACCAATTCTTGATTTTCTTTATATTGACTCTGCAAAATCTACCTCTTTTGACTGATTAGGATCATTTGGTTTTATCTCTTTGGGACAACCTTGAAAATTTACACTCATCTCTACTGACTGCTTTTGTGATCTCTCTTGTGATTCCCTAAGTTTCTCTGCTATTTCTAGTCTATGCACTTCTAATTCTTGATTATATCTTTGTATCTCCACTACTGTTTGCTTCATTTCCTGTATATGACTTAAAGAATCTGCTTTCATCACTCTTATGTTTTGCAATGTAATTTGAATATCTGATTTGATTTCTTTTTGTATATCCAAACTCGCTTGACTTTGAGAAACACACACTGTTCTTTCTAGTGATTTTTGAGAATTAATTTTAATCTTTTCTGGTGAACTTAATTCAACTTCTAAAGTTTGAACACCTTCATTCATTTTATTATAATGCATTTTCATTTCTCCTAACTCTAAAGCACTTTTGTCTAACCCTTGAAAACCTAACTGTCCAATTTCTAAATTCTGAACAGTGTCCTTTAGTCTTTCACAACTTAATTTGGCCTTTGACAAATCTTCCTCATCTACTAAATCCATCAATGGTTTATCTTTTTCCATACTATCTATTAACTTAATATCTGGTTTTTCTTCATTTACATTTTTATCATCTATTTTAATAACTTCTGAACTTGCTTCCTCATTTTCATTAGATAGATCACTAGTCTTACTAACTATCTCTACAGATTTAGGTTCTTCCTTTTCTATTAGATTTAATTCAATTTTTGGGTTCCCTCTACTAATGTTTGAGTTCTCTTCTTTTCATCTCTCCCTGAAATACACCATCATTCCCACATAAATACATTTCCATCCATCTTCCCCATACAAAGCTTTTCTAAACTCCCTTTCTTCCTTTGAATCTGCATAGATATGCTATGTCAGTCTCCAAAGTTACTCTATTCTCTTAAAATCCTCCTCATCCTTAAACATCTTAAAATTTTCCATTATATAATCTTTTAAAAATTTATCAATACTACTTAAGAAAATAAGGTTTATCAGCTCCAACCTCCACCAAATCAACAATTCAAATTCATCACCACTACCTAAAATGACATAAAATTTCCACAATTTTATTTTCCCATATAATGTTCGATTTTCCACACACACATAGGCAAGAAGACATTAAGCTTTAACTAGATAACATTAATCTAAACATAGCTGGAATTATAAATTAAATTTTATATGATCCACTATAGTTATATTGCAAACTACACCAATTCAAACAACTGATAAAAGACCAAAATAATTTAAACATATTCATTTATCTTTATGCTGTATTGGATGCATTCAAATATTATAACCAGCATTTATAACAAAAAATAATAATTCATAACCAAAATAAAATTAATGATGACATGCATTCACTATGACAATTGATATACAATTTTTTACTTAAATATGGTAAATGCCAACCTTTGCATAAGAATATAGAAAATAGCCTGTTAAGAATGAGCTATATATTCAAGTTATATATCCATCCATTCTTCTAAAGATCCAACAGATACTGACAGCCAAAATAATTATCAGCAGTTCACAATTTTGAGATGGATAGAAGAACTCCATCACTGCTCTCAAAACAGACAATGCTCCATGAACACTTTGATGATCATCTCACTTTAACCACTCTAAGCTACCACAACCCATAATATTCTACTACAAACACTATCACAATGCCCTGCTTACATCCAAGTCTTAGGGGCTACTACTTATAAAATATTGTCTTGCTAATCTTTGGGAGTCTTAAAGACAAATATTACATATATATTAGAAAGAACTATGCCTTGCTCTCTCTGGAGTCTTAGAGTCAAAATCATGGCAGGACTATTGTTAACTGCTTCATGATAATTAACAACTGATATCATAATTTGGGTTGGAGCAGTGAATGAGAACAATCAATCATCAGTGACATGAATACACCATATACCTAAGACAATAACAAAATTCTCCATCCATCACCAAAATTTGCAATACAACCAACAAAACTCCAACAATCAAGTATACTATTTAACCTTCAAAATTATAGACTTTCTATAACAGAAGTGTTCTGAATATGCACAATATTATTACTTTATAATTTAACATCATCAATAATTCTATACTTATCTGGCATCAATGCTATATTTAATTGACAAGCAAAAGATATATATATATATATATATATATATATATATATATATATATATATATATATATATATATATATATATATGTTATCAACTTTAACATTCACTATAAATTGTGATATTTATATAGCTTTATAATTAAAATTAAGCTGTCTCATGGCTGTATTTATTTATTTCACCTAAAAAAATGTTTTTTTTTTAAAACTACATCTGACATTCATATATCTATTACACATCTTTCAGGTATGGGCTTATTTCAAACTCTAATTTGCTTATTTCAAACCTTAGTTAATGCTCCATTTACCCCTAGTTCCATTTTATCAAACATTTCCATTAATCTTCCAGATTGATATATATATATATATATATATATATATATATATATATATATATATATATATATATATATATATATATATATATATATATATATATATATATATATATATATATATATATAAAATCTTTGAATAAGAAAACTGCCAACTTGATTCTATTTTGGAACCAATTTTGCAATAACTGTATACTTAAAACAGGAATAAAGTAATTCTAATGGCAATGGATTACTTCTCATCTCAGATATATGCCAATATATATCAACAAAAATATAAACACTCTACAAGATATGAGACTTAAGTAATCAAGATCCCATGATTGGACATCCATTTAACTCAGCATTTAACTCATAAATGTTGAGGTCCCAGTTGGGCATCCACTTAACCCCTATCTACAATAATCATCATCAAATCCAACATACTGGCTGTTATTCCACTCCACTATCATTAACTAATCATGCTGCCACATTGTGTGTCATTCATAATAAAATGTATAATACATAATCTCCAATAAAGAACAAAATACACATATGAACAAAGATGAATTGATCACCAATCATTGTGCAAACATTTAACCCATAAATATATCGAGTACTTAACCCATGTATATCAGGTCATCCACATTACATGGCACCACTTAAGTGTAAATATATCAGGCTATGAGACTTAATTAAACAGGGACATGATTGGACAGCCACTTAACCCTAGCAGTTGTGGCCTCTATATCTATAACAAGCCATCCACATTGTGTGCCACTTTAACCAATCGTATATCATGCCTCAGTATATATATATCGAGCCATCCACATTGTGCACCACTTTAACCCTCCCTATAACCTACATCTTCTTCACTTATTTACTTTATTATATTTATAATTGCCCAGGCGCCAATTCTATGCAAAATAGAATAAAATTTATAATTATAAATTATATTTAAACTTATTTAAAAGGTTTTATATTATAATTATTATATGGCTTAGCTCAGTTGAGATTATAGGATATGGTCTTTATATATGAGGACAACAAAGATGATAAAAATGTCTATAAACAATAATACTATAAGGTTAATTTAAATATGTTCAGAGCATCTATTCAATACTAAAACTGTTGCAAAATTGACAATTATTACATTTATTACAGTATAGACAATGATGAGGATTGGGTATCTTTTTATCCAAATCACCACCTATTTTAAGCAGAGTAAAATATATATTATTAGCATTATAATACTGAGATTTATTACCACCAGACAAATTAAATAAAACTTGACTTATATTGACAAACTTATATCTTCTATAACTACGTTACGTTAACCAGATGTGTGTGTGTGGAAATGGAGAATTGAACATATATAATCAAGCAAATCATAGGGCTATTTATTCAATATAACATTTATTAAAAAAAATAAAAAAAAAAATAAACAATAAATAAAAAAATATTATTTATACACCTTTATAACCAATTACATCTCTTCTATGGTAAAATCAAAATTGACTACTATTTAATATGTTAATCATATATTTTTGAATATGTGCGTTTGATTATATTGTAAATATAATGTATTTCTGAAACATATTTTATTAGATTATTTATAGGACTTGGATGATGCTATAAATCAATCATCTTTTATACATATGATAAAAATTTATACAACACATCTGTTATAATCAATGTATACAATCTAACACTAACTATACAAAACTAAAGACAAGCATGGAAAAACACTAACCAAACATTTATCCTTATACTTAGATACGTGAGGGTTAATTAATATCTCCAAACCCAATCCAAATAATCTACTCGTCTCTGACCATCCCCACCTTCAACTTATAACAGACACGGTTTTAATTCTTTATTTTTTTAAATAAAGCTCATTAGCGAAATTAAGCACAATAAATACAACCAAAAAAAAAAAATAAAAAAAAAATAACAATAATAATAATTTATAGCATCACGCACACACTTGAATATATATAATCACCTATAGTATAATTTCTAGATCATACAAAATATATTATCATATTATAATATATAAGATGTTACATTGTTTTGTTCTTTTAAAAGAAAAATGAATAAAAAAAAATAGGTTGTACATCTATTGTAATCAATAAAAAAAAATATTTGTCAATATCCCATTATTACATGTTAAGTTTTTTTTAAAAAAAAAAAATTCGAAAGTTGAAAGAAACATACATATTAATTTCAAAGATAATAGTAAATTATAACATAAAAAAAAATGTCTATCTGATTGTTAAGCATAACTTGTTAAGAATGATAAGAGTTTTTTTTTTTTTTATCCTAGAATTCCGTGACAGGCGTTAAAAATGACATTTGCATGCATTGAAATTATTTCACTATATATACGTGAATAGCAAAGTTATACAGTAGAAAATTATCTCCTTGATATAAAATTAAGTAGATAAACTTTTTCATTTTAAATTTTAATTTGCAGAAGATTAATAGAAAATGATTAGAATTAAATATTAAGCGTCTGATCCTAGCATTTAACAAGAAAAATTTATCTAGCTTTACTTTAAATAATTTTGTCATTTTAATATTATTTACTTTTGGCAATACTTTAAAAATAAATTATAATTACTTATCTTGTGTGACATCCAGGTATTTTTAAAGGTAGTGAACTTGAACCATCGTTTAACAGAAGTTTGGAGCTGATTTCCCTCTGGGTTTATCTCTTCATGGTTTTATTACTCCATTAGTATATAGAAATTTTCCATAAATATATCATTAGAATCCTTGCGATGTTTCTTTTAATATTTGTTGTAACATTTTTAGAGAGTTTTTTTTGATTCTTTTAAGTTTTTTTTTTTACATTTTCTCCCTTGGAAATTTTTACTTTCTTCAAGTTTTGAAAATCTTTTTCTCTTTTCACTCACGCCCTCTGTCTTTCTATGACAATCAACTTTGGAAACTTGCCAGAAATATTATTTATAAAAATTTCAATAATACAATGTTTGAATATAATAAACATAGTAATAAAAAAAATATTAAATACTAATTATTAATTTTATAAATATTTACTATTACAAATAATCTTTATCATTTTTAAAACATAAGATTCTAAGACAATATATAATCAGTAACTTATAAATAAAATATAGAAAAGAAAATTCTAATTAATAATATATTTATGCATCTGCCTATTATGACATGTAAATCCTCTACTATACAGAAACATCTACCACTAAACATATAGTCCAAAACTCCACCAATCAATATACCCATTTAAAATTTTAATTTTGTTAAAATCCTAATTTTAACTAGCAAATTACATCACAATTTAAGTTTAGTTTTTCTAAAAACTCAATTTTAAATATTAAATTATATCACAATTCTTTTTTCTCAACTAATTACCTTTAGCCATTGTTAGCACAAATGTGACCTTCCCACATTTCTTTCTGGTGCCAACCTGGAAGGTTACAATATATATATATATTGTACCGGGTCGAACCGCTGAAACCACCTACTTATACGTATATATAAGTTTTGGCCGGTTTCAAACTCCTTCACAATACATTTATAATATTATAAAGGTTAGGTGAACGAACCGGCACGTTCAAGCAAAATGGGAGATCTTATTAATAGCTTTAACTATCAACAATGGCCCATCTCGGCTGCTAGATTCAAACCCCTACCATCCAAATACTTTATTTGTTTTGGGGTAAACCCCGGGGCGCCAGCTAGTCTGAAGACTAACATATTCGGGTAGTAGGCTCATAATCCAGCGCTCGAAACAATTCCCTTAACCAGCCCAGTATAATTTTAATCAATGATATTTATTGTTAATAAGAGATTGATAAAAAGAATTGACCGACAGATCAAGTTTAATTTTAAAAATAATTTATTTTAATCAACATCAATTAAGTTTAAATATAATTTACTAACCAACATAAATGCATTCTAAACATTTTATAAATCCAAATTTCACACACGCACATTTTTTTTCTTTTTTTTAAATTAACATATGATAGGATATTTCATGAACAAAGCAACATAATCTTAGACATTTAAATTAACTCTCATTCGCAAAAATAATAATAAAGCATTAATAACATTTGAAACTCACGCACACACATCAATAGTTCCTTTTATGTATGATAGAGTTCATATAATGTTAAGCTTCAATATTTACGGATTACAGTGGTGACTACTACTTGTAAATAATAATAAAACAGATACCTAGGATTTTTTTTTTCTTGTCGGTGGCTACTTCTGCTGCTTCTGATGGATTGTATCTAACCGGTTAGATTTTGTTTATGGAAGAGAATTTATGGTAATCCGTTGGTTTCTTCTTGGAGACAGCTGCACGTTTTGACGGAGGGTTTCTGTGTTGTTATCCAGACATTATTTCTCAGGCAGGTTTTGATGATCTTATTGGACTAAAAAGGCTGGAGCACAAGCGTATATTTCCAAAAGCTTTTCAGCACTGCATTTCTGTAAACTGACACAGTAAAACTAGACTGAATTTCAAACTCCAACTGACTGAATGATAAAACGAAAAAAAGTTTATTTATACCTGCGAAGTGTTTTTGTTTTAATATCCTCCGGCAATACGTGTTGTCGAAATTCCTTTAGATTAATTATAGGACAACGTGTTTTTCGATTGAATATTTGATTAGTAGTAGCTATTTTAAAATGTGTTGTTTTCATATCTTTAATTAGCAGTCCACCACTGTGTTTCTTTTGAAATACATTTCATTTCTTTATTTATTTATTTTTTTTATATATCTTACATGCATACTTTTGTTTACATTCGCACGCACTAATATAATCTATTATAATAAACTGGAATGAAAAGAGATTTTTATATTTTTTTTAAACTTATAATTTATAATAATAATACTCTTTAACTTTTATGAAACTCTTAGTTTGTTTTTTTTGTTTTTTATAGGAAAACTCCCTCTCGCCTCTTTAAAGTAATTAATTGTAGCTTTCAAATTCTTTTTTCCAAAAGATTTTGATAATAATTTTTATACAAAATTATTTTATATACATGTGCCAATTCGGCATTGGCACAATATATATATATATATATTTAATATTGTATGGGTGGCTTTATGAATGTATATATACTATATGTGCATATATATATATATATATATATGCACAGACAGTCTAATATTAAATTATTATGTTGACAGTTTGATAAAGTGGCTAGTACAATGATATTAACTGTTTAATAATCTGACATTTTCTATTATTCCACAAGATGAATAGTTTTAAATAATGCTCAGTCTTTTACATCTGTATAAAATCTTTATTTCCTACTAAAACTCAATAAATTGGAAGTGATTTCTTTTTAAATTAATTTCTTTTAAATATTTAAAAACTGATCTGTAAATAAAAATAATGGACCACAAGCATCATCAACTAAGTTAGTGTAAACACTCTTTCAGAAAATGAATAAATTCTTTTTTATTTTGTGTTTTTCTAGTTTGAACTAATGAAGGTGGATTTATATTGAATCTGTCATATTCTGCTTTAAAATCTGATATTTACATTATAATTATTAAAATATTTGAAAATTTTCATCACCATGTCAATTTTGAAAGGTGATGATGTTGGCAATGAGTTTCATATGAGATATGATCAAAAAGGAAAAAAAAACACCTTACAAGATGTTTGACATTTGTTGACTATTTATAAGATACTGACATTTACATATTTTTTTCTATTAAAAAATCAATAAAAGCACTACAAAAAACTACATTATTTAAAAACTTAAGGTAATATGAGTTATAATAAAACAGTGTTTTAAAGCTGCAGAACTCCCACATCTTTTTTGAGGAAAACACCCTATGATTCTAAATGAATATGAAAGTGATTAAATGAACAACATTTGCAAAGTTGGTTATTTCATTATTTACATATAATTTGAAACACAGTATTGCATAGTTATTTTATATTTGATTCTAGACTGTTACTTCACAATGGTTTTAAAAATCAATAGAAATGATCTTTTACGTATATTGTTTTAATGTTTGGCATCTGTATTTAATATGAAATATAGCTTGAATATTATTATTTGACAAATGATCTATATAAAGATATGAGATAGCAGACATAGATAATAATTTTACATGAACTGGAAGAGTAATAAAGAGGCTGATGCAATAATATTAACAACTTCTGGAAAATCATTTGTTTCAATACAGTTTGATTAAATGTTATATTCAATTCAATTTTACTTAAAGTAAAACAACCACCAATGGCCAATTGCTGAATGCACTTAAAAAACTGTAGAAAAATTTAATAATTGAACAAAATAATATATTGGTATGAAGAAAGCAAAAAAAAAATTAATGATAAAGATCATGGCAAGTGGTTTGAACAGTAAGATTATAATTTGTATTTTAGTTTTAAGGCTTTGTGGAATTGATTGAAATCAAGATGAAGTATATTATTATTTATAAAATCCTTATTGCATGTGCTGATTATGCAAATTATGGAAAAAAACCTAAGAGCATCTAAATGAAAAGAAATCATATTTAGAGGTCACTGTGATTTAGTATAATAATGAGAGAGTTTGGAGGATATTTTTGAAAGTAAATATGAGGTAATTGTAAATGATTTTGTATAAATTTGTAATGTCTGATTTTTCTTCTTTGTACCAATGAAATGTTAAAACTGTCAGGAAAATGATTATATGTAGAGTAATTGGAAAATACAGATTGTATTTTTTGAATATCTCTTTTAGTGTAAGAGTTCCAGATAATAGCCAAATTCTAAGATTGGAAGGATCAATGAGAGGAAAAGTTTATTTTTTATTGACTGATGAAAATATTTTACCTTGTCTATGTATGATGCCCATTATTTTAAACACCCTATTCACTATATTATTAACATGAAGATGGAAGAAGGCATTACTAGCAAAAGTAATTCCAAGATATTTCTGAGTATTTTTAAAAATGATTTTAAAATCATGACAATTATAATAATCAAAATATTATATAATAATAATAAAAATACCAATAAAATCAAAATTTACAAAATTTACTTCATCACAATAAAATCTATTCAAGTGAAAATTACAAACAAAACTAATACATATATGCATAGATATAATTACCAATAATTAAAAAAAAGAGCTCTGATTGTCTCTAATATTAAAAGAAATTCTCATAGAATTGATAATCTCAAGTGCCAAATGATTAATCAGATGAATCTCTTTTACATTTGATTTCATTATATTCATAAAAAAATATCAAACAATATTTTGTGATCAGCATTACATTCATGATGTATAAGGCTAAGCAAAGATGTTTATCTTTAAATATAATATTTGAATCATAGTAATATATAAAATTATATTACACAAGAATGTGTGAGAAATTAATAATATTGGCATATTCAAAATTGTTTAGCTGGACTTTCATACAGCTTGTCAAAGATGCTCATTGAAAGCCATGTCTAATATTTTTAGATATTAATTGCCGTAATAAGTATTGATGGTCTGTATAATTTGTAAAAACTAATTATATATATATATATACTTAGATTTATTTTAATCACTAATAAATTTGTTTTATTTTTAGACGGAAATCATCATATTTTGATTCTGAAGAAAAATTTACCAGCAGTTCCTTTAGAAAATCATCTACAACAGTAACAACAAAAATTAATGATATCAGTGAAAATAAACTGCAAGAAAATATCCAAGAAAGTATCATCCAAGAAAATATCAGACCACCAGAGGAGCTTCCAGTTCATAATCACCACAAACCCATTCCTATTCCTAGAAAAACACTCAATAACAAAAATACTGATAAAGAAAATACAAGTCAAGGTCGAGCACTGTGTGATCCTATTCCTCTTCCTAGGCCAATTCCTAACAAATCTCGAAAATCTTTGGGACTAAGTGGACGTTTGCAAGCATTAGTATCAGAACTAAAAAACAAAAGTAGATTAGTTTCCGGTCCAGATGGTTATTTAATAACAGCAACTGAACGCATGTTAAATCAAAATAGTATAGAAGAAGAAAATCAAATGAATGAGTCACCAGATACAGAAAATTTCAGAAGTGTATCTGTTGACAGTGAAGTGAGTGAGGAAATTAAAATACAAAAAACTATTGATGAAGATAGCAGATGCACTAAATATACTGAGACAACGATTTCAGAACGTAGAATGACCAGACATATTGAATCAATAATATCAGAAGAAATAAATGTTTAATTATAAGCCTAATATATTTTTTTACAAACATAAAGTATAATTCACAAAAAGTACAATTGTTATTTTTTTTTTTTTTTACTAAATTTAAGTATGTTTAGATTTTATATTTATTTTTAATAAATTTAATAAACAATAATCAAGTTTTTTAATGAAAAGAATACTTCCTATAATAAAACTGACAACGCAGATAAAAGTTATAAATTTAATAATTAAATACATGTATAGTATTTATATTTTAAGGTAGATGTAATTAGAGATGGATTTGAAGCCAGACTTTCAAGCTCCCCTCAATCGTTCACTCCATTTTATACAACCGATATACATGACCACATACATGCAAAAAAGATAAATGATCTCCAATATATACATTTTATGCTGAACCAGCAATCATCAGTTGGTCCAGATTATCATCTCTTACACACATATGTAATCAGTGCTCATTTATATTGTATCGGTCAAAACATGTTTATCCATCTAACATGAGCTGGAACTCATAAAATGTACTTCAAACCCAGTCAAGCCCCAAATTTAGGTCAGGGACCAATCTGGATTCGAATCCACTCTCTAAGTCCCAGATAAAACACATAATGGATAACATAACAATGATGGCACACAAGAATTTATTTTAAATCTGGCCCACTAGCAGAGCGGAGAAGACAATGAGACATCTATTAACTATGACTTATCTAAAATATGTATACGCATGGTTATATGTTTGGAAGTGGAGAAAAAGGAATTTGAACTACTCAGACAAGTTAGATAATAAAAATTAGTTTACTATAATGTCAAATTATTTATAGACATTTATAAATTAATGGCATACATTAGCATGTGCGTGAATGAGCAAGCGGTCTACCAAACAATAGATAATTATATATTATTATTCAAGCTATTATTTTTCATATGCTCTTTTATTAGCTAAATAATATATTATAAATAAACACACATCTTTGGTGGATCCAATATTAAGATGCCAATCGATTATTAGAAAGAATTTCCATAAAATTGCTATTAATGCTTTTATATACGGTTCTGAAACATGGTAACTAACATTATTTCGGGGAGCATTCCGAGATTCATTACAGATATAATATAAACTATTTTCACACCATTACAGCCATGAAAATAAATAAAATACATTTGATTATATGACAAAATACTTAATGAAACGTCTTTTAATTAGCACTGGTAAGAAGAACGCTTTATTTTCCCCAAGGCAAATACTCTTAAATACAGTAATACATTAAGATGGTGGGACTGTACAATAAGATTGAAATAACCTTTTAATTAATAAAACTAATGATATTTGGCATCTCTCTCTCTATATATATATATATATTGGGCAGAGCACAATTTTAATATCACTACAGCACTAAAATTAGGCCATAAACAAAAATGTACTGACATAATGGCAAAGAACTAAGAGGAAAAAGGTAGTGATAAAAATGAAGTTTAAGACCCCTTCTTGGGCAGTGCTTAGAGATAAGTGGATAAGGCATGCCGTGGATGTCATGGATGTGCAGGCCTTTTTATGCGAAGAAAGTGGATAGGCATAGTGTGTGGCAGACTTATGGGAATCACTGCCAGAGGCTCTTTTTATACGAAATGTCCCAATGGGACAGGACATAATGAAAAAGCTATGGGTTTGATCTTGTCACAACCTCCAGATTAGATTAGAAGCATGTAATATATATATATAATTCACAAAAATAGGCTGAGTGTCAGTAACGCAATATGGATGAATGTTACTAACGACATAAAATATAATTTATTGCTTTAAAATAGATGACCCTTGTTTGAATGCCATAATTTATATACATATTATGTTATGCCACTAGAATATATATAGAGATTTATATTTCATTTAATAACTGAAATAGTAAAATATACATTAAGATTTAGACCCCCTCCTTTTCTGCTATTTAAAATAATTCAATTTCACCTTCATTGATTTTATAATAACAAAAATTTAAGTACTGTATTTGATATTTCAAGAGTATGGAACAATAAAATAAAAACTAGCAGTTATATATAGAAAACAATTAAGTCAGCCTTTCAGAATTGAATAATAATTTATAAACTAAATAAGATTTCAGAGCGTTAATTAGCTTGAGTTCTGGATTCTCCCCGGATAGAGTCCAGAATTAAATAAACAAATTTTTATACTAAAACATAAAAAAATGTTGACTCGTAAAACAATCTGATAAACATATTAATTTATCACATTATACTTTATGGGGTTTAGTTAAAAAAGAAAGAAAAGATTTTTAGAAATTAAGCTTGCCAGTTTGCTTGAGATTGGCATATAAATAATAAAAGCATACATATAAATAAATGCCACACCAGAGTTAAAGAAAGTTAGAGCATATGAGAGAGAATTAAATTTATAGAAAGAATTTGAGAGCAATTTATATATTAGAAAAGTTACAAAATTAAATTACACATTTAGGAGAAAGTGATAGCAGAATTTGAGACTAGTTAGGCAAGCTAGATTTAGTTTCAATGGTGGTGGTTTGAAATAATTTACTTTGCACCATTTAAGAGTCCATATTAAAAAATCAACTCATGCATGGTAGTTCTTATGTGACAGAAAGCTTCCATTTAACATTTCAGAGTTCTTCTTTAGTCTTTCCTTTGTTTCAGGCAGCAGTTAGATGGTACATTAGCAGGAAAATGACCCACCAGGGTCAAAAAGATGATTGGTGTCTACTCTATCATTATATTATATTTTAAAGTTGCATGGAGTATTGATGACAGCACACTTCTCTCAGTAGTAGCTAACTTTTTTTTGGTGATTTAAAATTGACCCTTTTTATACTCCTGCCCAGGTATTTCAAGAATGCTTTCCATTTCTTATCTCCAGCTCAAATGTAATCCTTAATCTAACATAAATTTTATATTTCTTTGTCCATTGTTTTTGAAAGATACAACTGTTAGATAACATTCCAAAAATATATTCAAATCTATTTCCAGATTGGAAATAGATTTGACAAAATGTTTATAACAAAAGTACAATCGTTAATCTTAATCCCCATTTTATTTTAAGTGAAAACTTTAATTAAAAATACCTTCCCCAGATTAAAACAATAGTGTTTCCAACCCTTTAATTATTTTTGGACAATTAACAATTGCATCTTCCATTTTGGATTTTACAAAATATACAGTTTAAAAGAAAAAATAAGCAATTTAAAAACAAAAAGTTTAAAAAATGACGTATAGTAAAATATTTAAAACATCAATATTTTGTTAGTAAGTTTTTGCTCCTATATTATATATACATCTGAGTCGCACCTATCTATTTTAATAAAAAGAATTAATAATCAAAATTAATAATAATAAAATGTTATTGAAAGTTAAAATTTTATAACTTAGGCACGCATCTCAAATATATACATAATATATATATATATATATACAATTAAAAAAGCGGGATGGGATATAGGGTTTGAACACAGGTTAGTGGATAGAACCATGAAGCTCAATCTTAAGCTAAGATTGACTACTTCTATATTAAGATAGCAAATCTTCAAATTTTAATGGACAGGCTTCAATCTTCTCTAACACTTCTGCCATTCATATTGTTGAAAATCTGATAATGGTATGTTCATCAGATTTTTAATAATATGGATGGTAGAAGAGTTGGAGAATGAAGAAGATTAAAGCTTGTCCATTAAAGTTTGAAGATTTTTATCTTAATATAACCAAGCACTAATTTTATATATATATATATATATATATATATATATAATTAGTATATATATATATATATATATATATATATATATATATATATATATATGTGTGTGTGGAGAGATGATAACCCAGACCAGCTAATGAGTGCTTATTCAGCATTAAATATGTATATTAAAGATCATTTATCTTTTTCACATGTATGTGGTAATGATCAGGACATATAATTGAATATGTATAATAATTTGTTTTTATGCATATTCAATTTGATCATTGCTTGTGACTACTACTGACCTGCCAATTAAAAATAAATTGTATTCAGTGATTTCACCATGTACATGGTCACCTGTCAGTTGTCTTTAAATTCCCCTAGATTAAAAATTTAATTTGCTAAATATTGTATTTTTTTATTATTATTTTATTGGTAATTGGATTCATTATCAATTATTATTAGGGCACTTACAATTACAATATAGACTCAGGATATTATCATATTCTGAAGAAAATTTATCAAAACATAGCAGCAGTAATTAGATTTTATAATGTACCAAGATTTACATTGATAAAAGTATATAACTAGAAAATAAAAATGCATGTAAATTATTTAAGTTATATTGACTTTTCAGATGATGTAATTATTTTTGTGAATTGTTCAGAGTTTCAGAAAATATTGTAAGGATTATCAAATAAAAGTAAAAAAATAAAACTAAACATAAATGGAAAAAAAAAGACTAAAGAAATTAAAAAGATTAATAATTATGAGTTAGAAGAAATTAACAATTATAAGTGAAAACATAAAGAATAAAATTAATCATAAAATTAAATTTGGATAAATGCTTTTATTAAAATATTAAAACAGGCGAAACTCTCTGTATAGTAGTGCCACTCAGTGCAAGCCAGAGTAGTCAATGGATGCAAGAAAGTTTGTGCATAAAATCCCTATCCAGTGCTTAATCATTCAATATCTTCAGACTAGTTTCCATCATGTGATGTTTAGTGGTTATTAAAATATCTTATTAAAAGGAAATAGGTCTATGAATGTGAAAAGAGAGGGTTTTAATAAATGTATTTTACTATTTATTTATGGATACTTAAAAAAAAAGAGCAATAGAGAGACTTGAGTTCATTCAGTGAAATAGGGAGAGATGTACTTTGCAAAAAAGTAAAATATTTGTTTGAGAGATTAAATAAGTAACATTGACATTATTGAAAGAATTAAAAAACTTAAATTGAACTATTTTCTGAGTATATTGCAAGAAGGAATGATTAGTTCAAGTCTTAAACAGAATTCAAAAATATTATAAGACCTAGAAAGAGATCATATGTGAGATGGATGGATGAAATAAGGAAATTTATTGATTTGATGTGAATAAGAGAGACTATTGATCAGAGAAACTGGATTAAACTTAACACTGCAGTGGATTGATATTAGTTGAAACTGATATTATGTATTAATAATATAGTATAAAAAATTATTCAAGCTTATAACTGTAATAGTAGTATTAAGATTACCTATAAGCAGGACTGAATATGTTAAATATTTGTGCTTATTTAATCAATGACACAATACGTTTAATCTTTGATACAAATTTATTTCATTTATGAGCTATCAAAAATCTATATGTGCATGAGTCAACAACAGAACAATATATGGAAAACAAATTATATTTATAAATTATGGTAAGAATGAATACACATGATTTTTTATTTTATTTGATAGACAGTAAACTTTAGAAATGTACATTTAATCCATGGCAGGGTACAATTAACTTTAGATTTTAATAAATTATTAGACTCCAAATATTATTCACTTGTTAAAAATAGTCATTACTATTGAAAAGAAGGAGGAAGGAGAGCTTGTGTAAAGTTTTTTTTAGAATTTTATTATGAAGTTTAAAAATTTTTTAAATATGGTATTGCTAATAAAATTATTGTTAATTTAAAGTGTATGAAGTATGTTTCTTGATCAAAATAATTCTTAATTTTTTTAAACTATTTCTAAAAATGATCATCTGCTGGAAATATATATAAAATAATGTAATGCCTTTCTTCTGGAAATGAAATACAATAATAAAATAAAATCAGATGAATCTCTTTTCCCATATTGCAATTTGGTGAATGCATGATTCTGAGTTTACTGTACATAGAATAACACATAGGACAAAAATATGATGGGGAAGCACTTTATCTGAGAAAGATTTGGCAAATTTATTATCAATATATTTTATGCACACAAATCAAAATGTATTATATGTATTTGAGAAGAATTTAATTTAGGTATCAAACCCATGTTTCAGGCAATATTTTTAGCTTGATTTCATTATAATGTAACTAGATGTACCTTCTATACTGTTATAACAGTCTTTGTAGGTTTTTACATATATGCTTACTTTTAGAGGAAGGCTTTAACCTTTATCATATGTGCCTTGAATGTTTACAATAGTCAAACAATGTCTTTTTTTGACTATAGAGGGACCTCTCAAACCTCAACACGATACAACTTTATAAAGATAAGAATGACTGTCTTATCTTTATTCTAAATTCCCACTTATATAGGCCAATCTGAAACATCTTGATTTGGGAGCATGAAGCTATTAGTCTCTTCACTTTTTAAGGCCATGATTTCCTTTACAAAGTAACCTTGTGAAATCTTGTGATTTACAATAAGCTAATATTATGATCTTTGTACTGGAAATATATAAACTAATATAAAGTTGTGATTATTTATTAAGCACATAGGAAATATGTAAATAAATATTTTTAGAAAAAGTATAAAAAAAATACATCATTTGACTATTATAGACATTCAAGGAGCATATGATAAAGGTTAAAGCCTTTCGCTAAAAATATTTACATATTTAGTATGAGCTTAATAAATAATCACAATTTTATGTTAATTTATATATTTTCAGTATAACGATAGTAATATTAACTCATTATAAATCACAAGATTTCACTAAGGTTAATGTGTAAAGAAAATAGTACACTTAAAAAATGAAGAGATTAACAGCTTCACACTCTTAAATCAAGATGCTTCAGATTAGCCTATATAAGTGGAAATTTAAGTTAAAAATAGGATGGACTTCCTTCTCTTTATAAAGTCACTATCTTGTATCAAGGTTTGAGAGATCCCTCTATAGTCAAAAAAGATATTGTTTGACTATTATAAACATTCAAGGCATATATGATAACAGTAAAAGCTTTCTCTAAAATTATTTACATACTTCTTATGCACTTAATACATAATCACAACCTCATCTTATGCTTACATAATATTATGAATATTGCACACCCATTTTCTTTAGAAATAAATTTTATATGTGAAAAGGATGGAAGAAACATTTAGAGACCATTATTTATCAGTGTATTTTCCAAATAAAGTGTCTCCAAATTTATATTATGTACAGGTTTCCTATAAAAAATAAAATAAAATGAAGAGGGCCTTTGCCTATTTAGAATAAATATGTGTAATAAACATTTTAACTTAATAATGGCAAAACTTTTCATTATATGTGCCTGATTGATGATTAATATATATATTTAAAAATCTGAACCAGTTATTGATAATTGAACATGTGTTGCTTTGACATAACATTTACAGGTGCATTTGTATTGTGATTACATGTAAAAGGAACTTTTGACTGTTGTAACATAAATACAGAATTTTGGACATTCATAAAATCAATATCTAGACAGGCGCATACTCTTTGATGATGTTGCAATCAGACTCTTTTTTTTATTATATTGAGTTTTTTTATACACTAAATTCTTCTCCAGCTAACATCTGTTAACATGGAATTCTTCTTCAGCTTACACCAGTTAACATTCTTTTATCTCCAGAAGTCTATGAACGTATAAATAGCAATGCAACCCTGGCTTTTATGTTTTTCTACATGCAGTACAATAAACTTGCATTATTTTTCAATTACTGATTATATATTCTTATCTTACTATTTCAAACAAAAAAATAATTTTGAAGTTTTTCTGAATTTAAGCCAACCAATCTCTAATCTTTAATATTAAATCAACTATATATTTTAGTGACATTATTTTGAAGCTAAATAGGCAAGCTTAATGTATAGATTGTTGGTATAGATTTTCAGTTTATTGATTTGAATAGCAAGATAGCAATAAAAGGTAACTAATGAATAGAGTTCAGTGCAAATCGATAACTTTTATCAGAAAGTTAATAATCTCAAAATTAGTCATATGAATCAATTTGCGTTATCAGATAACCATAATGTAATTAAAACAACTTTGTCATCTGATTGTCAATGTTTTACTTTGTTATGCTGCCACTTCTACATATATGCCATCTTAGAATGGCACAATTTGTATATCTTACAACATACTACCTGTTGCAAAGAAATTGGAGGAAGAGACCAGAAAGAAGTAGAAAATTTGGACAAATGTATACAAAATTTCGTTGAATACGAGGACATGGAATGATGAAATACATATTGAAATTTTTTGATTTATATTGATAGTCTCCAGCAAAATATTAATACATATTTACTACCAAGTAATTCTGTATATATGTATATACGCACACAGTTATCTACTTACACGTTTTTAAACATATAAATATTTTTAGCCTAAATTTAATTTTTAAACTTAAGATTTAAAATCGGAATAATCAGCAGTTGATTTTTAAGCACAATAAGTGAGTTCTATTTCTTTAACAAAGCTTGTCGCATCGTGCGTGTTTAAATACTCGTGATAGAATATATAAATAAAATCGCTGTAAAGTTTTTACTATGAATTATGAGGTCTGTTATTTTGTATTTATAATTTTGACTCCTTTTAGTTACTGCTTAAAAAATTGTAAGTATTGAGAACAAATTGATATAACATGTCAAACACTTTAATTACAATATATTTTTCTTTACGTTAGATCTTTATAAATAAGTTGTATATTTTATAATCTGTTAACATTAAGCAACGGGAAACCCATTTTCTGAATGCAACTAATATGCATATTGAATGTACTTTAAAAAAATACTGTACAGTACTTTAAATTTGTTTAGGCTTTGCTTTTTCATATTTTATACTAGAGTTCCGTCAAATATTACAACGCATGCGTATTACATAATTGGATGGTGAATTTATCTATGTTTTAACAACGAATACTGAAATCAAACGATTAATCTGGCCATATTTATTTGCCGGTCAAGCTATACACTGTTTAAGCATCGATCAGACACCTGCGATCATTTGAATATGTTATTGGGATTTAAAGCTTTAATTAATTAATTTAACACACATATAAACGTTAATATATTTGAATTTGTTTATTCCTGAAAATACACATTCCCAACAAGAACTATATTAAAAATAAATTCAAAAGCAGAATAACGGGATCCGTAAACATATTTAAATTTGAAAATTATATTGGATGTTAACATACCAGCAAAAACTACATCAACTCATATATAAATAAATATATTTTTTTATTGTACTAATGCTTAATATGTGTGCGTATGTACTCAATAAAACATCTTCACACTATTACATTTCTCAATCTCACCTCTACTATCATCTTGAGTTGAGATGCAGTTTTTTAGATAAAATAAAAATGACTTAAAAATAGCTTACTTCTGATTTTAAATCTTAATCTTTTACAAATAAAAATGAATATGTATTATCCGATATTTCGTGATAATACGTGTGATATTTCAAGTGGGAAAAGTGACGCATTGAAATCTAACTTCGGGAACATATATATAATAATTCAATACTAGTATATTATAAATACTGAACAACTTTAAGATGTAATTAAAGGGGATTTGAACTCAGACTTTTAAGCTTCTTTCAGCTATCCACTCCATCTTATGTAACAGATACACATAACCACACACATGAATAAAAAAAAAGATCTTCAATAAGAGTATTTCGAGCGGAATCAGCATTTATCAATTGGTCCAGATCATCATCCCCCCCCCCCACACACACACATATAATCAGTGCTCAGTTTATATCAAGATACTAAATCTTTAAACTTTAAGGACAGACTTCAATCTTCTTCACCCTTCAACTCTTCGTCATCCATACCATTGAAAATCTGATGATGGAATGACAATATTGGCATCAACAAGAGTTTGAGCATTCCATCATCAGATTTTCAATAGTATGGATGGCTGAAGAGTTGGAGGGTGGAAAAGATTGAATCCTATTCATTAAAGTTTGAAGATTTGCTATCTTAATATAAACTGAGCACATCTATATGTGTGAGAGACGATAGTCTGAACCAATTGATGAGTGCTGGTTCAGCACAAAATACACATAATGGAGAATATTTATCTTATTCACGTGTGTGTGGCCATGAGTATCAGTTATATAAGATGGAGTGGATAACTAAAGGAAGCTTAAAAGTCTGTGTTCAAATTCTCTTTAATTATATATATATCATCATCATCATCATCAACCATTATCAATCCACTGCAGGATGAAGGTCTCTCCAAGTTTAATCCATCTTCTCTGATCTTTAGCTTCTCTTCTCCACATCACCCCTGCACACTTTCTTATTTCATCCATCCATCCATCTCATATGTGGTCTCTTTCTGGGTCTTTTACAATCTCTTGGAATCCAGTTTAAAATTTCAATTGTCCATCTATTATCATCTCTTCCAGCAATATGTCCAGCCCAACTCCATTTCAATCGTTTAATTTTTTCAATGAGGTCAGTAACACCTGTTTGTTCTCTTACCCTTACATTGCATTTATGATCTCTTCTTGTTACTCCCAACATACATCTCTCCATACTTCTTTGAGTGGTCAGAAGTCTCTGTATTGCTCTTCTATTAAGTGTCCAAGTCTCAGATCCATAAGTAAGAACTGGTAAAACACATTTGTTAAATATATATATATATATATATATATATATGCACACTAAACATCAAACAGGTTGTATCAAAATATTTTCTACTGAAGTTTGAACTAGAGTTGATCAAGACTAAGATGAACAAGTCCAAACTGCAAAAGTCTTTGAAAACATAACACAATGTGACTCTCATTTTACTTTTCAAAAGTTTACTAGATTAGAAGTTTCGTTATAAATTTTTGACAAAATATTTTAAAATGATTATGGAAGATATCATTTAAAAGGTGGAAATGCAGTAGATAAATATGCTCATGTTATAATTCAAAATGTTTTTCTTATATTTTTATGCTTAGATTTTATTATTTTATGATTTTTTTTTCTATAAAATTTGAGTATAATGACAGAAATAAAAAGGAACAAAAATTTGCAGAAAGACATGTTTTTTTTAATGCAAAATAAAAATAATAGATTTAGATTATATTTTGAACAGAAAATACATTTTAAGACTATAATTTAACAGTCAATGAAAAGAGCCTTAAACGTATCCGCACTACACGGGCGCCATCTAGGCATTTGAACCTAGAAAAATTTATATAGTAGGCAGATACGTAAGTTAAGATTCAAAAAATTTTCTTATATGTATATTATTCTGACCGTTTGCCCAAGGTCACTAGCTCATAGAGTAGCAGAGATTTTAAACATTTAAAAGTTTCAATAGATTTCTATTCTCAAAGTATATATTAAATATTTAGAACAATAAAATAAAAGAAGCCACTGCCAGTAATTAACACACAAATAGATTTTTATTAACGCACATTTAAAATTGAGGAATAAATTTATTTTTAGGTTTTAACATTAATATTTTTTTTTTAAATTTAAATTACTATTTTAAATAGATCGCACAGATGGATATTTAAATTATATTTTACTTTAGCATGTCGAACATAGATAGTCTATATAGATTTTTTTTCACTTAAAAACTTATCAAAACATTCATTCAATCTCAGACTAAAAGTTTGTAGTCAACCCAATGCCTGCTTCCAGATATATAGTAGCAATCAATGCAATATGAAGATGCTAGCATAAAATCACGCAGACAGAAATGTGCATCTGACAGCGTGATATTATTTGAAGGAAATGATGCGTGTCTAGAACAGGAAAGTGCATCTGTCAGACTAAGGAATCATGTATATATATATATTTAAGGAGTGCTACGTATGGGGGAGAGCGGTCTTTCTGCCGACTTATAAATCCCTGTCCATAGAGCTAGAAGGGGTTAATGGTGCAGGAAATACATCTGCAACCATTGCAACGGTATGACTGCCTCTTTGGGGTCATGCATTCAGGTGGGCACGTTGCCCTATATGCTAAACACGCTTCACATTACATTAATATAAACGTGTATATATCTCTCCACTAGCACTGACACAACCACGAAACAAATAGCCTGAAATTAAAATTCCTTAAATTAAACATAAACGAATTTAAACATAGTTATTAATCTTTATCCATGCAGCTATCTACACCCAACTTTAACATAATACACACACACAAAAAAAAATGAAATGGAAATGATTGCTTAAACATCTACATAAAAAAATATCAATAATTGAATTTGCATTCTTTAAGTCAGATAAGAGTTCTTATTTTCAGTTATTAATTACTTGCAATTTTAGGAAAGTTATTAGATAGACACAATAGTTCATACTTTACGGTTTTAATAGATTGAGAAGTCCATCTTCGTGATCACTTTCGTAGATTTTGTCCTTCTTTGAAATGAAACTGCGACTTGCCATGCATTTGGTCAGGAACTGTCATCCAGAGGCCTCAGCTGGTTTGTCCGGAAAATTAAATTTATTGCAGACTTCCACATCGTGAAAATCTGCAATACAGCTAGTTATAACGATCTATTCATAGTCAGCTCTAAGATAACAATTATAATAATAATTTGGCTTTTATATTTTTATTAGTCTCTTATCATTAGATTTTGAGATTCAAACGGCAAGACGTCACTAATCTTCTGGTGTTTCAATTACGTCCGTGCTGACATTTCTGGTGTTTGCATTGGTCCTTTAATTTCTTTGTACTCTCTTATCTGACCCTTTAATTTATTTTCAATGCCTCAAGGGCCAGTTTGTTTTTAAACAATCATTTAATTAATAAGACAATCATTTCCATTTTCTAACAACATTATTTCTATTTCCAAAAATATCAAATCTTTATATCTTTACTTTTTTTACAAAGAAAAAACTTTCAAATATTTTTATTTTTTTTTTAAAAATAGTTTTTAAAGTTGCCCATCATGCGATCTATATATATTAAACAACTTTTAATTTTCAGTTTTTAAGTTTTTTTCTTTTTAATAAATCAATTTTTATTTACGATCTTTTTATTTTCATTTTAAAATAATGTAACGGCATATATTCCGTTACAATAATAATTGTAAAAAATTCAATACATAAAGTGGTTACAGATTAACGAGATGTAACAACTCATGTTTGAATATATTTTGTGTTTATTTGAGTCAAATCTTGTAAACAATTTTTAATGTACTTCTGCTGAATAGATTTTCTTCCAATTTTATACGTGTTTGGTGGCAGTGCAATACTTCACGGTTGGGCAGGGTTTGTTTTTGTATTATGCACAATAAATGGCATATTTTTTCGGCAGATGTTTTAATTTAACTTGAGGAAGAAATTTTTAGGTGTATTTGTAGTTAATTAAAATAAAATAAAAAAAGAAATGAAGCTTGAAATCTTAATTCCCCTTTGAATAGTTTGTGTTAAACTTGCTTTCTTAAACTGGTGCCTTAAGAAAAATTAAAAAAAAAACTTTTAATTGATTTCTAAATGCTTTCATTTAATTTGAGAAATTTTTTATAGAGGATTTATAATTAATTAAAAAAAAAAAAAATTAGAGATAAAAAGAAAGAGTGAATGAAATATTAATTTCCATTTGGATTGTTTATATAAAACTTGTTTTTTTTTTTTAAAAAAAAAACAAAAAACAAAACTGCTGTTTAATGAAAACAAAAGTGTTTTAACCAATTTTTAACCTATTTTCCAATGTTTTATTTTAGGATGAAAAGGGATTGAAGACTTATTTCCATATAAAATAAATTAAAACAAAAATAACAGACCTAATAACTGACACCAGAAGCAGAAACCGGTCTGGAGTTGAGGATATTCTCAAAGCTTGTTAAGAGCTTATTTTGCAAACTCTCTATATAACATTAATGTAGTTGTGATAGTTATATCACTATGATATAATGCAATATAATGATGCAATATTTGAGGGTTGTCCAGCCTAACATTGTTGGCAGGATGCAAATCAAATCATATTTAAATTGATTGGTAAGTTTTTAGTTTTTAACAATAGGTGACATTAAATTTTTTAGGAAAACACATTCATTTAATTTGAGAAAGAAATTTTTGGAATCTTTGCATCTAATGAAAATGGAAAGAAAAAAATAGGATAAAATATATATAGGGTATATGAGCACAGACTTTCACACCACCCACCTCTCTCCACTCTATCTAATAACACTGATACACCTAAACACATACATGCTGAAAAGATAAATAATCACCAATATATGTATTTCATGCTAAACCAGCAATCATCAGTTGGTCCATACTATCATCTTTACACACATATATATAGTATAAGTGCTCAGATATATATTAAGATAGACTATCCTCATAGTTTAATGGACAGGCTTCAATCCACTCCACACTCCAACTCTTCAACCGTCCATCCAATTGAAAATCTGATGATGGAATGCTCAAAGGCCACCCTGAGGCTGAGATTATTGTCACACCCCTGTGTTTCAGTTATTATAAAATATATATATTTTTTTAATTGTTTACACAATACTTTTTTTTAAATTGCTGCCTTCAGAAAAACAAAAATCTAATAGCTGATTTTAAAATATTTTATTATATATACCCAAATCCACACATACAATAATATATATATATATAGTAACGGTATGCACCCTCTCAACAAGATAAGTTAAGGCAGTCGCATCTCACTATAGTCAGATTTAAGGTCTTCATATAGGATGCCACGAATGATGTGATTTAATTTTGATATAAAACTATATTTGTTCCCAATAACTAATTTATTATTAAAAAAAATTATTATATTTAAACTACATCAAATCAATTTTCACCTTAATTAACTTTATCATTATGCTCAGATTTCGAACTCAGGGAAGTTGAACAATTTACTCTCTTCAGGGGTTCCTATTTAATATTCTAAAGTAATATTAACAATGAATCTCACTAATTCTTTAAATTAAATAAAACAAAATTGAAGACTTCATTTAATTTAATATAAAAAACATAATTATTTATTTAACAATTAGTAACTTAAATTTTACAATATATAAAAAATTATTTATATATCTACTTCTTTATATTAAAAATATAAATATTACATTTAAATAGATATATTTTCTAACCTATAACACCACATGATTTTACAATGTATATAAAATATAAGTATCCAAATATTAAGACTTTTATATTAACACTATTTTACAATAATTAGATTATACAAATAATAATCCAATCATTTGTATATAATACCTTCATTCGTTAAAATGATTGTCCAGTAACTTATATTTATTAATATAAAAATATATACTTCACAACAATGTTAATCATTTATTCACTTATACATTACTGTTATTAGACTATTTGGATTAGTATAAACAATGTAGTGTCATGTCATAGAAAATAATATGTGAATTTAAAAATAATTTAATCTCTTACCTCCAAGTTCACATTATCCCTTTCCCATATTAACATTTCTTAACCTATATTTAAATCTTTATTAATCATGAATAAAAATAAAAATATCTTAAATTATTCTCTCTTATTATTCATAAGAAATGAATATGATGATAAAGTAAATGAAATTAACTTTTCCCAGTTATAACTTTCAAAAATCTTAAATGGTATTTATAAAAGTTAATACAATAATCTCAAATGTTCCTCACGAATGAAAATCCTTTGAAGATGCAGTTTTTGATTCCTTCATTGTTAGACATTAAAGAAAATAATAGGATATCCTAAGTTGACATTTAGTTTCTTTTTTATATGTAGATTTCATCTTAATATACAGTTCCTTTATTAACAATTATAATTCCACTTTGAAGATCAAATATTTGTATAATTTTAAGGCATTCAGCAAAAGATGTTATTCACACGTATATGTTTGATTAGGCAAGTGCATTTTATCTATCCCATGATAAATTGATGTTCTACCTGCTTTGCATTTTCTTTATAATGTAAAGTACATTAAATTTAATTGAAGTTTTTAGAAACATGTTCTTTTTTTAAAACACAGATTAGATTTTAGAACATGTAATTCAAACAATTTTTATAGAATATGAAAATATATTCAGATTACTTTCTTTAAACAAATATTAGAAATTTCTTCTAATGAGTATTAAATTGTTTGAAATATAGTCTATCTTACACTGTTCTTTGAAATCAAACATAGTATAAATTTTTATGAGGATATAGCTGACAAAAAATAGAATCCTTAGTCTTCTAACAAAAATAATAGAATTATTATATTATATCTCACTCCATCATCTTGCTGAAGCATACACATTCTACATTGTTGCAATAGCAATTCGATATTAAAACACTAAGTTAATTTCATTTCTTTTAATTCCATAAATTATGTGAACCCAAAGGTCATTTATAACCTTGTCAATCACCTTTTGTCAACGTCTTTTTTTCATTTTAAAGAATGAAAAATACTAACTTAACAAGTTATATATTTATTTTCATAAATATAATAATAATGCAAATATAATGTATACATATTGATTACATGTATGTATGAATATATATATACTCCTACATCTCCCCTCGAGTAAGAAAATTAAAATAAACTAACATTTTATTTTAATTCTTCATCTTTGTTATCATTTATGCATCATTACAATTCATATTTTCTTTTCTTTTTCCCTCGACTTAAGCTTTTAAATTCTTCATCAATTATTAGAGAAAAAAATATTAATTATTATATTTAATAATAATTAAATTGTTTTATGGGAAATTGGGTTCTTTTTTTAATATCTTAAATATGGTACATCTAATATAGTCTGTTTTAATCAAATCATAGATTAAATATACTGACTATTTTATTTTAAAATTATTACCTATTAAAGTTAAATAATGTATTACTTTATTTTGCAAAAATCATTATATAGATTACTTTCTTTTTATTCACTTCTTTCTATTAATTTCTATATAATGTATCCTTATCAATAAACTAAGTATTTGAAATGGTGTATCAAAATATTTATATGGTAGAAAACCTGATTATTTTATAACTAAGTTTTAATTAGTTAGTTCATAAGTGTTTTATGTATAAATCAATTTAAAATGCCAATCCTGCTCCTTATTGAGACTTACTAGATTATCACTGACATCTAATAAATGAACATACATAAACTTATTTAAAGGTGCCAATCCTGCTCCTTAATTTTTGAGACTTACTAGATTATCTTTAGCATCCAATAAATATATTAGTTGGAATTCATTTGTGAACTTGCCAACCTATAAGTAACCAGTCTTCCATTTCCACATTAATGATATGATCCATCTTAGTTAGACACAATTATATATTGTATTTCTTTCTCTTTCATATCTTAATTCATTACATTTTCTTCCTATAATCCTAATAATCATTACATAATTTAGGTATTACAAAACTCATAGTAATTGTTTACTTAAGACAATTATTATATTTTTCCTCGATAGGGCTTTAATATATGAATAAATTATAATTTATTAACATTATCACCATCAATCAAATTTGATTCAACAATTTTTGATTTTACAAATATTCCTGATATGTTTGAAATCATACAACCAATTTCAAATAAATCATACTTTGGAGATAATGTCATCTTTAAAACTTCATCACCTGCATTAACTATCTTATTTTTAAAATCAATCAAACATTTGTTCAGATGTAAAAAGTCTACTCCCAATATCATTTCACGAATAAGTCCAGTTAATATGAAAAAAACATGATAAATACATGTTTGATTAATAGTTAGATTGATCCAGATTTGCTTTGGAATTAATTTTGCCTTTTATTATTAGCTAGGGTAATCTGTACTGATTTTAGAGGTAAGATTTTAATGTGTGGATTTTTATCCATCAACCTTTTATAAAACTCTTCAGATATTTGGCTACCACTATCTAATAAGACTGTAATTTGCAAATCTTCAAACATAATATTAATTAATGTACAATTTTGAACAGCATACTTGGGTTCATCATCTTCCTCTGAATATATTATGTTAATTATTTGTTTAACTACAATTTTATTTTTGTTCCTCGTTTTAAATACGGGTCTTTGAGGAGAGGAACTATTTCCGAAGACCCTCTTTAATTTAATTTTGTTATTGTTTTGGGTATATTTTTATTATACCCTATTTTGCCTTTATTTAATCCACTAGTAGATGCTATACTGGTAATTTTTGAATTGTGATGTGTATCAGAACTTAATTTAACATCTGTATTATTATCACTCTTAGTTGTTTTACTTTGCGAATGATTAGAAATCTTATGCTTTCTTTTTTTATAAATAATAGCATTTACTGAAATATTTTCTTTCTTTCTTTCAGAATAATTTTGATTAACATTTTGGTTATTTGAGTCAATATTATTCAAAATATCTATAATTTGTTCGATATTTTGTGCATTAGAAAATAATAAAGACTGCTCAATTTTCATAGGTAAGTTATGTTTTACAATACGAATAATTTGATTTTGGCTAAAATGATATGTATCAAGTGTTTTCAGTTTTGATACTTGTCTTCTGAAAAATTTAGTAAGAGTTTCACTAGGCACATTTTATATTCTTCCTGAAGTATTTAGTACAACAGTGATTCTTGACGATCATTATTCCAAAAATTCTTTATCAATAATTTTTGATATTCTTCAAAAGTTTTTGGTATTTGGAATAATGATTCCCACTATGATAAAGCATCACCTTGTAAATGACTGTATGCTACTATCAATTTTTCACCTTCTGTCAAATTAGTATTTACTGAAAAATATAAATTTAAACTCTTTAGGTGCTCTATTGGTGCTTCATTCGTAAAACCTTGAAAATGTTTTAATTTTACAAATTGATTTATAACATTAGATTGTAATGTGTGATTTGTACTGCTAACATTTTCTTTTTGCAGATTTGTAGATGACTGTTGATTGTGATGGTGAGCAAAGTCTCCTATAAAATAACTAATATTATCCTTATTATTTTGTTCCCTTTGCATGTTTTCCATCTCAATTACTATTTCATCTTGATATTCCTTTTTATTTGGATCTTCCTTTATCCTATTAATAGCTTCTAATATTTGATTAAATTTATCTGAAGTAGTGTCTTCTTTAATATTAGATAATTTAATCTTTTTATAAGCTTGGGTATAATTTTCCATCATTATTTTTCTTTCTTTCTCAAACTCATCATTCAAAACTTTTATGGTTTGATCTACGGTAATATTTTTGTTTTCCAATTGATTAAATATCTCCGATTGATTCTCTAATAATATTTCAATATTATCTTTATTTAACTTTACGTCTGAATCAATAAAATTTTGTTTCACATTTAAACACTGAAAATATTTTTCCATAGACTGAATTTTCTTGTCTTGGTTATTAATTTCTGTGTGGACATCTTTTATTTTCTCATCTAAAACCTTTTCAGTCTCTTCTTGGATTTTATACATATCAATTTGGAGATGATTGTATACAGTTTTTACTTCTAAAAAGTTGTTTTCTACTTTATTTTCTAGCTTTGTTTCAAATTCAAAAAATCTTTTTTGACACTTAAGATCTGTTTCTTCAATAACCTTTTGAATTTTTTGATTTTCATTATTCATATTCGTTTGTATTTGTGATACCTCATCCTTCAAATCTATTTTTATATTATCTAATTTTATTGATAATTAATTTGTAATATCTATTTTCATATTTTCCATCTTGGTATCCATATTTGTAGATAAATCTACTTTCAGATTTTCCATCTTATTATTCATACTTTCCATCTTGGTATCGATATATGTAGATAAATTTTCCATCATTTGTTGCATCATTAACATCATTTGACTTAATGATGGATTATCATCACTGGTTTTATTTTCTATAGGAATGGCAATAATAACCATAGTTTCTGGAACATGAGTATCTAATATAGAATTACTCTCAGACATACCTATATTTATTCGTTCATTAGTACTATTCATAGTATTAGCTATATTTGAACTAAGTACCTCAGTTTGCATTTCTATATTATTATCAGTATTAGAAGAAAATATTTTATACTTACTTTTAGTAATCATAAAACTAACTTTATCTTAACTATAACTTTATTTACACCATAATATTATTATTTATCATAGGATATTAATGCGATGCCTTTCTCTTTTCAAGATATTATATATATATGTGTGTGTGTGTGTTCTTACTCTAATGCCTAATTTTAAAGTTATATTTTTAAGTGAGTGATCTATTCATTTAAATTTTAACTATTTAATTTTCAAAGTCTCCATTATCTTATTATCTACTATTTTACAATACATTTAATATGAGATTATTATTAATAATATTTATCCCTCAATGTTTTGTATCACTATACAAAGAATATAAAATCTATGATTCTATATAATAATGATATGGAATCTATGATTCAAGGCCCTAGCTGTGTGTGCCATATGTAATGGTATGCACCCTCTCAACAAGATAAGTTAAGGCAGTCTCATCTCACTATAGTCAGATTTAACGTCTTCATATAGGATGCCACGAATGATGTGATTTAATTTTGATATAAAACTATATTTGTTCCCAATAACTAATTTAGTATTAAAAAAAATATTATATCTAAACCACATCAAATCAATTTTTATCTGAATTAACTTTACCGTTATGCTCAGATTTCAAACTCAGAGAAGTTTAACAATTTACTCTCTTCAGGGGTTCCTATCAATATTCTAAAGTAATATTAACAACGAATCTCACTAATTCTTTAAATTAAATAAAACAAAATTGAAGACTTCATTTAATTTAATATAAAAAACAATTATTTATTTAACAATTAATAACTTAAATTTTACAATATATAAAAAATTATTTATATATCTACTTCCTTATATTAAATATATAAATATTCTTTTTATATTACAGTAGATATATTTTCTAACCTATAACACCACGTGATTTTACAATGTATATAAAATATAAGTATCCAAATATTAAGACTTTTATATTAACACTATTTTATAATAATTAGATTATAAAAATAATAATCCAATCATTTGTATATATCTTCATTCGTTAAAATGATTGTCCAGTAACTTATATTTATTAATATAAAAATATATACTTCACAACAATGTTAATCATTTATTCACTTATACACTACTGTAACGATATATAAATATGTCGTTACATTAAATTAAAATAAAATCTTAAAGTTCGCAAATAAAAATAAATGTATTAAAAAAGAAAACAACTAAACGCTAAAATTAAAATGTTCGTTAAACGTATATATTCGCACAGATACTAAACTTTAAAAATATTTTTTTTTTTTTATAAATAAAAAAAAGTATTTGAATGTACTTTTTTTTATATAAAAAAAAGATTTAAATATAAAAATAGTTTAAAAAAAGAAATAACGTAAGTAAAAATAAAAACAGGTATTAATTAATTCCTGTAATCTGTAAATGGAAATGATTGTTTATTAATTATCCAAAAGCTGTGTAATTAAAAAGTCAGATGAAAAATAGATAAGAGAAGAAAGATTTTAGCTTGACCAATAGAAGCAAATAAAGGCCCGGACCATAACGAAAAAAATGGAACAGTGACGTTTTTGTTCATGGAATCCATAGGAGGACTATAAAAAAAAAAATATTGAATTCCAGTCAGTTTTTCCGGCTTGTTTTTTTTTTAGGGTCGTGATAGGATGCACATATCACACTCTCTCTCTATTTTAAAAATGAACTGACTGTGATACCAAAATGAACCAGCTAATGCTACCCCCGGAACATCTGACAGGGTTTTCAAATAAAGACTCTGTGGAAATATACATCAAGAGCAGTGATTCTTCTACTGTAAGCTATTGACATGAACTCTAAAATTTAAAAATAATTAAGAACTTTCGTTCAAGCTTATAAACTTATATCTGACTTTTAAGTTTAAAATCAAATGAAAATGTTTAAATTTATATGTTTTGCATTGATAAACATCATTTCCATTTTTTTCCTTATTGTATAAATTATTTATTGTATTAATACTTATCGTATAAATTATTTAAATGCATGAAATTTAAAGTTGGGTATAGACGTTGCATAGATTCATTAGCGGTTAATTATGTTGCTGTTTCATAGTCGATTGGAATATATAAATCGTCATGTCACTGCGGTGTCTTATGATGAACACCATTGGGTTTTTTTTTTTGTATTCCCTATGCAATTGACATTAGCGATGACTTTGTATTTTGATCGGTTATGTTTATTTTGGAATGTTTTTAACTGTGGAATCTGTGCAGCCGATCTATACTCAACATTTTAAAACAAATTTTATAAAATTCATCTGTGCGAACATAATAAATGTTAAATTTAAGTCGGGCGTGAATGGCTGTATAGATTTGTAAAGTTATATATAGTTTAAGGGAGGGTAATCTTAGGTTATTCGTTTCGTAGTTGAATTGACTCAATGGATTGGATATATTTGTGTAATTAGTAGATGTAGTATGAGATCCGCTACGGGCAGGATTGCACATATATGCCACACACCTTCTGTTTGCCTATGGATGGGTTTGTAAGACGGCAAAGGACCGCAATCCATTCATATGGAGTTTTATGTTTATTGTTCTACTCGCCAACAGATACAGCATTCCTGTTGGTGGATAGACAATATCTTCTCTAACTCTACTTACTGTTCAGTGTTGTCATATTTTCATGTTACATTGAATACATAAATATATCAGATGTATTGATGCCAGTTTGACTGCGATCTTTTTAGCCTAAGGTTAAATAAGGGATAGAATATTTTCTTTTCAAATGCAGATCTATGTAGTTTATTCATACTCGACCATCTAAATAAAATATTAAACTCATTGAAATTTATTTAAATGTAAAATTAAAGATTAATATAAAAATCTAAAATGTTAAACTTATTCTTCAAATTTAGAATGATTTTATATGTGCGTAAATAAATATTTTTACGTGTTAATTTCTGGCAGTGGCTTTTATTTATTTGTATTTAAGATATAAATTAAAGTTATATTTTATCATCTCTGCTACTCCCTAAGCTAGTGACTTGGGCTAACGATCTGATATTTAAATAAAGTGGAATCTTAACAGCACATATCTGCCTACTTTATAAATTTTTCTAGGTTCAAATGCCTAGATGGTGCCATGTAATGCAGATTGCGGTTAGATTCGATCTTCACTTTCTTTTCGATCATTATACTACTGTTATTAGACTATTTGGATTAGTATAAACAATGTAGTGTCATGTCATAAAAAATAATATGTGAATTTAAAAATAATTTAATTTCTTACCTCCAAGTTCACATTATCCCTTTCCCATATTAACATTTCTTAACCTATATTTAAATCTTTATTAATCATGAATAAAAATAAAAATATCTTACATTATTAATTCTCTCTTATTATTCATAAGAAATGAATATGACGATAAAGTAAATGAAATTAACTTTTCCCAATTATAACTTTCAAAAATCTTAAATAGTATTTATAAAAGTTAATACAATAATCTCAAATGTTCCTCGCAAATGAAAATCCTTTGAAGACGCAGTTTTTGATTCCTTCATTGTTAGACATTAAAGAAAATAATAGGATATCCTAAGTTGACATTTAGTTTCTTCTTTATATGTAGATTTCATCTTCTTAATATACAGTTTCTTTATTAACAATTATAATTCCATTTTGAAGATCTAATATTTGTATAATTTTAAGGCATTCAGCAAAAGATGTTATTCGCACATATATGTTTGATTAGGCAAGTGCATTTTATCTATCCCATGATAAATTGGTGTTCTACCCACTTTGCATTTTTTTTATAATGTAAAAGTACATTAAATTTAATTGAAGTTTTTAGAAACATGTTCTTTTTTTAAAACACAGTTTAGATTTTAGAACATGTAATTCAAACAATTTTTATAGAACACGAAAATATATTCAGATTACTTTCTTTAAACAAATATTAGAAATTTCTTCTAATGAGTATTAAATTGTTCAAAATATAGACTTTATCTTACACTGTTCTTTGAAATCAAATATAGTATAAATTTTTATGAGGATATAGCTGACAAAAAATAGAATCCTTAGTCTTCTAACAAAAATAATAGAATTATTATATTATATCTCACTCCATCAGCTTGCTGAAGCATACACATTTTACATTGTTGCAATAACAATTCGATATTAAAACACTAAGTTAATTTCATTTCTTTTAATTCGATAAACTATGTGAACCCAAAGGTCATTTATAACCTTGTCAACCACCTTTTGTCAACATCTTTTTTTCATTTTAAAGAATGAAAAATACTAACTTAACAAGTTATATATTTATTTTTATAAATATACTAATAATGCAAATGTAATGTATACATATTGATTACATGTATGTATGAGTATATATATATACTCCTACAATATATATATATTAAAAAATGCGTTTATTTAATTCGAGATCGAATGCACTAAATTCTAAAAAAATTTTTTTTTCTTTAAATCACAATTTTAATTGTTACATGTAAATTTAAATAACATTTGGGATGTCCATAAATTAATTAATTCAAACAATAATAAACTATTTAGTTTGATCATAAACTATATTACTTTACTTAATTAATTCATAAATGCTCCATGCTTTTATTTAAAGTTACATATAGAAATTACAATTATGGACCAAGGAATTTATTTATTTTTTGTTTTTTAATGCATTAGTTCTCAAAATAAATAAAAAGTTTTTTTTTTTTTGGTTCTCATCTGATCCTTCGTGTCAGCCGTGGGTGGCACTATTTCTAGCTAAATTTCTAGAAATATGCCGTTTCCGTGGCCGCACCCAAGCCTTTAAGCATTCTTTCTAAAATAAATCCTAGAAATATTGTTAACTTGGAGTTAAGTGTTGTTTCTATGCTAAAAGGTAGAGTGTTAACTCGAGTTAAGTCTTCTTTCTATGATAAAATCTAGAAAGCGTGTTAACTTGGCTTAGCGGCTAATGGTGTGGCTTTTTCCGATGCTAAAAGCAGAGGAAAATGCTGTAGTTGTTTGTGTCATGCACTATATCGTAATGCTGTTACATATTTGATGTAACAATATCATATGAGGGTGTGTTAATTTGATCGTGTCAAAAGTATTTAAATTTTTATTGGGGCCCTTTTTTTAAGATGAATTGATGTACTGTTACCTTTTAACAATTTAAACAGTGTCGTGATTGTTCCTCGTAAAGCTGTAAGCCTCCTAAATTTTCGATTAGGGTGGGGTAGTGTAAATTTTTTAAACAATCACGCTTTGAGTCACGCTTTAGTGAGAAATTTTCTGAGACCAAGAAGATGGCTAATTCAAACAACAGAAAACTTGAAAAGATGGGAATTGCCAGACACGGAAGCCGGCGCTGGAATATTTCTACAGCAGGAAAAAAAACATCCTGCTGCTGAAAGAAAAGATTGGATTGTGCAGCAAATGTATGCAGACTTGAGGTCCAAAAACATCTTTCGACTTTTATTTGTAAGTCTTGTTGTGGCCGACGGAAATGTTCACTTTGTAAAGGCAAGCTTGTTTGAGGGATTCCAAATGGCGGTCATCAAATGTAAAAAATAAAAGAAGTAACTTCAATTTTTATTTAAACGTACATCTCTTTTTCTCCCAATAATTGTTGTCATTGGCAATCAAATGTAAAACAAAAGAAGTAACTAAATTTTTTATTTAAACATAGCCCCAAAAAACCTTCTTCTCCCAATAATTGTTGTCGTCAGCAATCAGACGGTCAAATAAAAGAAACGTCAATAGAAAAAAAAACCCTCCCACTAATTGTTGTCAGCAGTCAAATGTAAACCAATCAAAGTAAGACCGTAAATTATTAGTTAAACATAACCCAAATTACTATTTGAACATACACTGAAAAAGACCTGCTTTTGTCAATCAAAATTAAAGAAACAACAACTATTATTGTCCCATTGTCAAATCGAATATTATTTGGGAAAATGCAAATAATTTATAAAGGGAAAAAAAAGTCAAATCGGTTGTCAATCAAATGGTAACTGATAAAAGTCACTTAAATTTTGATTTAAACATACACACAAACAAAAAATAAAATGCAAAACCCTTTCTCCCAATAATTGTTGTCGGCAATCAAATGTAAAAAATAAAAGTAACGTACAATTATTCTTTAATCATACACAAAAACACCCCTCCCACTAATTGTTGTCGGCAATCAAATGTAAAGTACTAAAAGTAAGGTAAACCAATTATTTTTTAAACATAACCCAAATTACTATTTGTACATACAAAAAGACCCACTCTTGTCAATAAAAATGAAAGGAACAACTATTATTGTCCCATTGTCAAAAATATTAGGTTTTGGGGAAACCAAAACCATAATTTATAAACGAAAAAAAAAAAGAAAGTCAAATCAGTTGTCAATCAAATGTAATCGATAAAAGTAACTTCAATTTTGATTTAAACATACACAAAAAAAAACGACCCCTTTCTCCCAATAATTGTTGTCGGCAATCAAATGTAAAATAAAAGGACGGTAAATTAGTATTTAATCATCACCCAAAAACACCCACCCCTCTCACTAATTATTGTCAGCAATCAAATGTACACTACCACTAAAAATAACATAAACTACTATTCTTTAAATGGTTACACCCTTCTCCCAATAATTGTTGTCTACAATCCTACACAAAAAAACACCCCTCCCAAAATTAGTGTCGGCAATCAAATGTAAACCAATCAAAGTAAGACCGTAACTTATTATTTAAATGTAACTCAAATTACTATTTGAACCTATACCAAAAACACCCTCTTGTCAATAAAAATTAGACAAACAACAACTATTATTGTCCCATTGTCAAAAATATTTATTTGTAGAAGCAAAACAATAATTTATAAATGAAAGGAAGTCAAATCAGTTGTCAATCAAATGTAAACCGATAAAAGTAACTTTAATTTTTATTTAAACACACACACACACACACACAAAAACACCTCCCAATAATTGTTGTCGGCAATCAAATGTAAACCTATAAAAATAACGTAAATTATTATTTAATCGTACACAAAAACACCCCTCCCATTAATTGTTGTTGGCAATCAAATGTAAACCTATCAAAGTAACATCAATTATTATTTAAAAATCCATCAAAAAAACCCATTCTCTCTTAAATTTTGGCAATCCAATTTTACAAAAACGGTAATACTATTTTTTAAAAAAACACAAATTACTATTTGAACACACACCAAAAAAGACCCTCTTGTCAATAAAAAAAAAAAAAAACCCAACTATTATTATCCCATCGTCAAAAATATTATTTGGGAAAAATAATTCAGAAATGAAAGAAAGTAAACTTTGTAAACAAACAAACAAAAAAAGTCAATATTAATAGAGAATTGCTAGCCCGGGAATGTTATATTAATGTGTTTTTGGTTAGAAATCGTGCCACCCATGGCTGACATGAAGGATCAGATGAGAACCCAAGATTTTTATAAAAAAATAGTTTTTATATATTTTATTTTATTTAATTAAAGGGATAATATTTATTAAGGCAATAAACCTAAAGCATGTGTGTTGAAAATGCAAAGATAGGGACCTCTACAGGTCTTAACCACAAGCTTATGCATTGGAAGAAAAGAGGTCTTTACCTTCACATTTTCAACCACACATGCTTTAAGTTTATTGCCTTAGTAAATATTACTTATGTAATCAATGTGTGTTAAATAAATTTATAAAAGGATAATAGTAAAGAGTGGTTACCCATTTTCAAAAATAATCAAAAAGTATTGCTTGGTCATACTTTATTGCCTAGTTATTTCTGACCAATGCCTATGTAGTGATTTTAATATAATACATCACATGTGAAACACATTTGATATAAAAATACTAAAATAGGAAATAATCATTAACTTTATCGATGGACAATAACATTAGTGAACTATGTATTATATATTAAATACAAGGAAATCAAGTCATATGTTACATGACCTAATTTAACAAGCTTATATTACAAATGTTATATATAGAGCTGCAAATAAGCTCTTAACAAGCTTTTCAGAATATCCCCAACCCCAGACCAGTTTCTGCTACTGGCTTCCTCAGTGAGGTGCTAGGATATTCAAGCATTGGATTAAAAATATCAGGACAATCCCAGCACTTTATCTAATGGATAACTTTTAAGTAGAAAATCTGAAATTTTCAGACATTCATATGTCTTCCAATGCAGTGGGACTGAACCCAGTTCAGATACACAATATATTAATAAATTTAGCAATATAAAATTTCCAAATCCTTAGTAGCCAAAAAATAAAATTACAAAGAAATCCAAGTCATATGTCACATGACCTAATTTAACAAGCTTGTATTAGAAATGTTATATATAGAGCTTGCAAATAAGCTCTTAACAAGCTTTGCAAAATATCCCCAACTCCATACTGGTTTCTGCTACTGGCTTCCTCAATAAGGTGCTAGGGTATTCAAGCATTAGATTATCTCTATACATGACATTTGTAATACAAGCTTGTTAAATTAGGTCATGTGACATATGACTTGATTTCTTTGTAATTTTACTTTTTGCTATTAAGACTTTGGTGATATTATATTGCTAAAGTTATTAATATATGGTGTATCTGAACTTGGTTCAGTCCCATATGGCTATTTAAATTAGATAGCTGGATTGAAAGACATATGAATGTCTGAAAATTCCAGATTTTCTATTTAATAGTTATCCATTAGATAAAGTGTTGGGCTTGTTCTGGTATTTTTAATTTAATGCTTGAATATCCTAGCATCTCACTGAGGAATTCAGTAGCAGAAACTTGTCTGGGATTGGGGGTATTCTGAAAAGCTTGTTAAGATCTTATTTGTGACCTATATAAAATATATTTATATATATATATATATATATATATATATATATATATATATATATTAGATACAAATATATTTTATATAGCTCCAGGATTTAAATACAGATTTTCAAGCTCTCTCCAGCCTTCCACTCTATCCCACACTACTGATACACATGATCACATACATATGAAAAAAATAAATGATCTCCAATATATGTATTTCATATTGAACCAACACTCATCACTTGATCCAGATCATTATCTCTCATACACATATATAACCAATGCTCACTTTATATTAGGATAGCAAATCACACTTTAATGGACAGGTTTCAATTTACTTCATCTCAGCCATCTATACCATTGAAAATCTGATGATGGTACATCCAATCCTTTGCTAATGCTAATATTATTGCCATGCTCATGTTGACTTTAAGCCACTGTATCCTCTCATATATAGGACTTGTTCAATTAAATATACAAAAGATGGGTGGGGAGGATAATGTCAGCATGACTTAAAGACAATATGGGCATGACAATAATATTGGTATTAACAAGGGATTGAGTGTTCCACCATTAGATTTTCAATGATATAAATGGCTGAAGAGTTGGAGGTTGGAGTAAATTGAAACCTGTCTATTAAAGTGTGGAAATTTGCTAACTTAATATAAACTGAGCACCGATTATATATGTGTGTGGGAAATGATGATTTGGACCAATTGATGAGTGCTGGTTCAGCACAAAATACATATATTATAGATTTTTTCCCCACATGTATGTGGACTGTGAATCAGTTATATGAGATAGATTGGAAGGCTGAAGGGAGTTTGAAATGTCTGTGTTCAAATCCTCTATATAATAAGACAAACAACTAATTAAAAATCAATATTGCAAAATGCAGTCATATTATTTTGTAATAATAGTTATCTGACCTATCTATAAAACAAAAATTGGCAAACAAATACTATTACTAAATAATGGAACTTCAGTTTGCAGTGTCAATTTTTAATTGATTGTTTGCATAGTTATGTCATAACTGAAATTTGCTTGGAAAAATAAATAAAAAATCGTGTTAAGTCATTCATATATATATATTTACACATAAATATCAATATTGAAAATATATATTTTAATATACAAAAACATATTCATATAATTATATAATACATCATATTGATACATTTATTTTTGAAAAAAGACAAAAATATTTTAAAAACGTATTAAAAAAATTATATAAGCAATTATTATAAAGAGATAATTTAAATCCTAATGGAAAAACATCTAGATGAAGGAAAAATGGATTATTAAAAATAAAATATTGTGAATGTTATAAGTTAGATGCAGACTGGCTGGATGTTTTTCAGAGCATCAAAAAAGTTATTAATGAAACTCCAAAATATTTTCAAAAAAAAAAAGAATTTTTTTTTGTTGAAAAATTATATAATTTTATTAAACATAATTTACGAACATTAAATACATATAATTATTTCTTTGACAAAGAAATCACAGAAAAAAAAAAAAAAAATCTTTTTTTTTTTTTTTACAAATATAGTTTAATCTTTCATTTTATTTTCTAGTTGAAAACAGTGGTAATTAGACACCCAAATGGTTTAACATAGGCACACCATATTGGGCTATATAATTCATGTTATCTCTTCACACTTCAGGAACTTGTGGTTCTGTTTTAATTTACTGTATAATTATCAATACAGGAATTAGGAGTACTTTATGATTTTTTTTTTCCAATTTGAAATAATGTGCTATTGACATTAAAGAGATCAACCATCACCAACATCATTCTATGTCATTTCCCAAAATAAAAATTAATAATGAATCACTAAAAAGCGTGAAAAAGACAAAATAAATATTCAAAAATGACAATAATCTATTTAAGATTATGTTAAAGAAAATTATTTTAAAAGGGAAGATACAATTATTAAATAAAGAGATTATCTATATATGGTATTTAGTATTTTATAAAGTTGTGCTCATTAACTGCTGAAACTGCTTGAGGATAAGAGCAATAATAAATATATTGGGGGAAAAATACAAAAAAGATGCTTTTAAAGAATATCATAAGCATAACTGTAATAAGCTTTAAAGGTGTCCTACTCTTTCTTCATTTCATCACCGAATAGGCAATAGCTAATTGATTGCAAAACACAATGAATGGAAATCTTGCGCAACTTAGTAGTAAAATATGGCATTGAGCTTTGTAAAAACTTAGAAAAGATGAATCCTTTCTATTCTTGATTCTTTCTTAGCACTAAGAATGTACATAGCCTGAAGGAGAATGATTTGTTTCTTTTTAATACATATGCATTAACCTATGCTAATGTCATATTTATATTTATTTTTAATTATTAAAACAATGTTACTAAAAATGAGATTCTTTCTCTATCACTACATAGTTGATTATTAGTTTAATAATTAATAAAGCCATATTTTCATTTGATTGATATATTAATTTTATTTCTGAATTTCCATCATTGCTGGCAAAGGTAACATTATAAATATCAAAAGCGTAAACGACAGGTGGATTCATTCTATTCTTGATCTTTGACAATAGTATTGTAACAGTCATATTTGAACATCCACGCAACAAAATCCAGAGTTTTGATAAATTATACCAAGGCTGATCTAGATGAGGGTTTGAGACCAAATCTGACCGCACCTCAGCTCCTTCACCAACACTCCCTGACTTACTACCTTATGAATAACATATATGAGGTTACACTCGTAATCTCTCAATTTCCACGCCGGCAATAGCAAAGGGTAAAACGAGAGACTCAGGGATATTTAACTAAATGTTTTATAGCTTAACCAAACACACTCACACAACCTATGGCTGATTATCTCATGCATATAAAATCATTATGGATGGTGATTTAATATAAATAAAGTGAATAATACTGCAGACGTTAATAGATTTTAAAATTATTTAATATTGACAAAACACAAACAATAACAATTTAATATACTGTATATTCCACTCGCAGATGGGATGGTGAAAATACGCACTACATGTTCTGTAATCAATTGTACTTAACGATCATTATTTTATTATATCGTTTATACGTTAATAATTATTTTACGTCTATACTGATGTCTAAATTATGTTCTGCCACTCCTACTCAGTATGTTAAGGGTTAAACTCTAAGAGAGTGGGAACTTTATACAATGTGTACTTAAATTTATCATTATGTGATGAGCAGTCAATGTGCTCTTTATGTAGATATTCTTAGATAAACTAGATCTTAGGTTCAGATCAATGCTGAACAATTAATATACAGCAGATGAACTGGCGTTTTATAGCATAACTTCTGAGGCTATGGCACTATGCAAATTTCATCAGATGCGTCTTGAATGCGCTTTTACTCATGAGATTCAGCAATGTTTGCTCGGTTCTCAGATACCGCTCGCCTGCTATACATGAACTTTTAGTTCGAATGCTTGAACAGCCATGATATAAGATGCTGGATTCCGGTGTTCCAGTTCTGGAGGAGGTAATGGGAATGACCCTTAAAATCACTATCCCATTCAAGAGAGGGCTGTCCGAACTAAGGATGATAAGATAGTCCTTAAAACCTAATCTTATCTTAATAATTATATGATAGCAAGGCGGAATGCACCTCAGTGCTTCGTAAAAACTCATTCACAATGCTTTTGGAATCTTAATTATAACAACTAGTAAAGCGCGAAATCTATAGTTTCTTCTGCAAACTACCCTACACCAGTTAATTAAATAAACACTGAAATTGTGCTAAAGAGGACTTTATTAAAATTGATCTAGTTTATTAATTAACTACATATTATATGCAATTACATTAATGGGGTCTAAAGCATATCTGGGGCTTAAACTTGGCTAACTACTGAATATGCCTTAAATTATCACTCTCTTTTATTTAACCAAACAAACCTTTTAATAAGCAACATATGTGATATTAAGCTATGCATAGCCATTTCAAAGTAGGTTTCGGACCAGAGACAATCTATAGATATGCCAAACAGCATAATTACTTTACTTGAGAACAAAATGTCTCTTTAAGTTTATAATAATTAATAGTCTCTGCTCTGAAGGCAAAGCATAAATCAATAAATGCATTTTAACAATATATATATATATATATATATATATATATATATATATATTATTGATATTATATATTTGCATATATATATATATATATATATATATGCAAAAGTATAGACGCAAATAGAGAAAATAATAAGGCAAATAAGCTTTTATAAGTTGAATTTAAAAAAAGAGATTTAAGAATTTGAGATCAGGCAAGATTTACATTTAACTTTTAAAGTATTTTAAAATTATACAGGTTGAGATATGTTTATCTAATACAGTTAATTACTTTAAGAGAGAATACACCTTTTAAACATAGTGTGATTAATTTATAAGATTTGAATGGAAGAGTTTGTGCACATTACTTATTATATAGCTAGCTTTAGGAAAGATTTATAGATGGCTATAGCTTTTAGATTTAGCTTGATTGAGAAGTGGTTATCGGTTATTTATCTGGAGGTTTGCAGCTGGCAGTATGAAACACACACGCATGGACTGATTTATCTGAGCTGGTTTATTGATGGGCTATTCTTTCAGTAGGGCTGTGGTTTGGGTCTCCGGTCTCCATAAACGGTTCTTGACCATCGGGAAGATGGCCTTAGCTTTTCTAGACACTTATTTGCATGGTAAAAACTGGGCCCACTACCTGGATATAAGTTGAAACACAAGTAAAGCAAAAAAATGACGATTTCCTTTCAACTGCTTTTTTATATTTCTTTAACTCCCCACCTCTTACAGTTCATTCACAATCTTTATTTTTAGACTTTAAAACCTAAGAAGTCTTAATTGCATCAACTTCAAACAAATCGGTTGATTGATTTCATGTTTATTCATTGTTCCTTTTATTTTTCTCAGATTCCAGTTCCAATCTGGATTTCAGTGCAGGTTTAATTGTCCAATTTTTATTTTATTAAGAATCCTAAAATCTGGATTTGTACCAGCGGTGTCTCATGAGATTGGTAAAGTTTTTTTTTTCTTTCTTTAAACATTGGATTGCTTCTCCTTTTCTTTTCCTGAAAGAGATTTAAGCTGCTAGGATTTTATCATAGACGTGAGAAATCTACATTTGTTTTTAGTTGCTCTATGTGATTAAGTAATTGGTTAACCTCAAAGCCAGTTTGAATACTTTAGAGAATTCTGTTCTTATCTAGTACAATTTTCCCAGCTTGAAACCAATTCAATTATTTAAAATCATAAGATGAATATTTATAAAATTATAAGGTGTGTACGTTATATAACGATAATATCATTCAGATGTGAATATACCATTTTTTTAGCAAATAAAATTATTACAAAATATATATCATTATAGCAGATGTGTGTGCATATACAATTACACACATATATGTGTAAATATACGTTTTTATACATGTTAAATTCCCAAGTATATTGTTATATATATGTGTACCTTTAGGGTTTGAACTAGGGAAATGAAGGCTACTGATTTATAGAATAGGTGAAACGTATGATGATGAAATCATACTGTTTCAGTATTATTTATTAATAGCTTGAGGGAAATTGATTTATTCTCTTTAATCACATATATATGCATACCTTAATTTTATTAACTAAAATTTTTTTCTCTAAAGATGAAAGTAATGTTTTTTTTAATCTAAATGTGATACAATGGACAATTTCCATCATAATGTTGAGTGTATAGAAAAATTTAAACTTTATTTAAACTTTTCAAATACAAACAACTTGTTAGTAAAAACACACAAATGGACAACACAGGTTAGTAATTAATTACACAACATTTCGAGTAATTTTTTCCACTCTTTTTTAAGTGTTGCTGGCCTGATAGACATAGTGACAGTTTCACATAGAAATCGATCTTGCACCTTTAGATTCTTGAAATATCGAATTTCAGGCAAACACTCTAATCAACTGAGCTATCCATTTTATAGTTTTCACTTTTATTCAAATGTGTATGTATATATGTAAGTATACATAAACTTATAAGTAAATATTAGAAAAGATAGTAATTAAAATTTGTTAAAAAGAACAAAAAATATAAATGTCACTTAGGAGCACTTTTAACTATCCTTGTAGTTTTTGTCAACTAATACTATGAAAGGTCAACTTTCTCATAATTCCATGATTTAACATTTGCTGCCTGCCTATTGATTAAATTGAGCTTTCAGAGTATTAGTTGACAAAGACTACAAGGATAGTTGAAAGCGCTCAGTAACGTTTATATTTTTTGTTCTTTTTAACAAATTTTAATTATTGTATTTTCTAATATTTATATATAAATTTACATATATTATTTTGCAGAAATACAGACATCAATTTGTAGTAATATATGCATGTATGTATATATTTATATAAACACTGAAATGATATTTATTTAAATTTAGATTGGCAAAAAAACTGTGGTTCTCCTGATGTGCCATCAAATGGATATGTGGAATTTTCTAAAGGGGTTGAAGTTGGTTCATTTATTTATTATACATGTGTACCAGGATATTTTATTTTTGGAAACCAGACTAGAGAATGCCTTCCACAGATGGAATGGTCAGGAAGTGCACCAATTTGTAGTAGGTTTATTTATTTTTCTCATTCTATTTAGTGAATAATTTTTGCTTCTCATTTTACATTTATATGTGTATATGTGATAAATAATTATATAGATTAACATATATTTTTGTTATTGTTTTTTGTGAAACTGGAAAGGAAAACATATTTATTGTAAAGGCAATTATTATAATAGCCATTTGGTTTCATAATGTTTAGAATGTTTATTATAAAAAGGCAACAATGACAATCACCTATCTAAAAGAGAGAATTTAAATAATAGAAGATAGGAATAAAGTTGACATTTTTTCCTGCTCTATCTCAAAATAAAGTAGTCCATAAAAGTCCAAAAAATATTACTTATATTTGCTGCTAGAATAGTAAATCTACACAAATGTAAATGCTTGGGTTACTACTAATGCTTTTTATACATAACTAATAATTTATATTAATACAAATTTGCTACAGTCTAAATTTAGAGTTTAATTTTTTTATTAAGCATAGCAATTTCAAATAGTTATCAAAAAGACTGTTTTTTTTTTAACAGAATATTTAGTTATAACAAGAATTGCAAATGATCATAGGAGACTATTCAATTAATAGATTACAAAAAGCAAGAAAGCATTGGACATATTATGAATTAGTTGATATATTCTAAATAAGAAGAATAATAAAAGAACCATACCTGTAGATTTAAACTGTGAAAAGTGTATACATTAATAAAAGAGTGTTGTAAAATAAAACGTTATGGCTTAAGAAAAATACTGTGATTATTGTACATGAAAAATTCAAAGAAGTGATTTTTTTAGAGATTTATTTAGTATAAGAAATGCAAAAAGAATGAAAAAGTATCGAACATTTTGGAAAGGTGATAAAATAATATTAGTAAAAGAACTTCAAACTAAACTTAATAACTAATAAATTTTCCATTAAGCAAAAGGTATTAGTACAATTTTATTTAATATTATTGTAGAAATATTATAATAAATTCAACTAATGTTATAATATGAACTGCATTAAGTAGTGCAAACAATGTTAAACTGCCACCAATAATCAAATATTACCATATAATAATGTGATGCACTGTGACTTCTTCTTATATGAAGTTAGGAATCTCTCAGCACCTATGCCTAAAGAAACCTGTTAGCCACTTTACCTTCCCTTTCCATCCACCACCCTAAGTTTTCCCATAATCTCCATCTCATTTCCACAACATAAACTTTGTCAACTCCATGTCCTTCATATCTAAATCCCTTTTATATTTTCCCAAACCCAGCATCAAAATCAATAACCCACTTTCAGAAAAATCACTTTGTTCATATTTATTTTTTCATAACTTTATTATTTGTACTCTTTCTGCTTTCAAGCATTTACATTGAATTAACAGATGTCTAATATTTTATATATCTTCCTTACACAACTTGCAGACTAAATCACCCATCTTTTTTCATTTATGAGTATATTCCCTTGTTGCTAAAGATCCTGTTTGAGCCTTAAACAATAAACTTCTTTGCTTGTTATTATCATAAATTACCTCACACCCAATGTTCCATTTACCTCTCTATATATATTTAAATTCTTTACTCTCCATATTAGTTCTCCATCTCTCCAATTCCCTATTCTTTATTAATGCATCTATTCTTCTATTCCATTATTTAGCACTATAACACTCAACAATCCTCCTAACACAATCATCCCATCTTTTATACAAGTATACTGATATAAATTCTTTATCCAAATCTTCTGCACACCACATTATCTTTCTCATCCATCTTGTTGCCCGCCCTTTATTTGTAACCCACTTAAATCTTATTAGGGCTATTCTTTTATTATCCATAAACTGCAATCTACTGAACATTTTCATTTTGCTTTTTGCATCTCTCATATAAAAACTTGACCATTCCATTTTTCCTTGAATTGCCTCCTTTGCTGTCCACACATCTGCATCTAATGCATGTCTTCCTACTTCCCTTTGTACTTTTTAAAAGTAATCTAATATCCCTTTACTAACACATAATGCATAATTACCATATGTTAACCCTGCTGATGCAACTCCCTTCCATACAATTCTAACTACATCATATTTATTATATGAAAACACTGTTAATTTTTTTTATCAATCCTTTTCTTTTCTTCTTTTGTTTGCTTTATTTATCTTTTTTTTTCTTCCATTCATCCAAGCAATATTTCTGATTATTTAAGATGATTTCCAAATAACTATATCTATTCACCACACTTAACTTTATATCCCTCAATAAAAATTCTACATCTTCTCTCTCCCAATATTAACCATTATTATATTTGATTTTTCTTCACTAAATTTAATTCCCATCTCTTTACCCACCTTTGTGCATGTCCTTGGCATAACTTCCATATCTTCTCTTCTTTCTGCACATTAAAACACATCATCTGCAAAAAAGAATCTGACAAAGTATATTCTCCCTTGCCACTTATTCATGGTATCTCTATCCCTCTTCCTAGTCTTTCTATTGCTCTATCCATTTCACTCAAATACAACAAAAATAAGTGACATATGGCATTTTTGTCTAAGTCTCACCCCATTTTAAACTTTAACTGATCATATCCCCTAATTGATATGTATAGTAATTATTTTCTATAATTTCTTAATAATATCCACTAAAACTTCATCCATTCCCAAATTTGCTAAACTTACCCATAATCTATTTCCATTTACTCTATCATATGCCTTCTCTATATCTATAAAACTCATATATAACAGTCTACCTGAATTCCTAATCATATCCATAAGTTGTGTGACTACAAATAAACTACCTCCTATATGCCTATCTGATCTAAAACCTCCTTGCATTTCCCTTACTACATTATTTTTTTTCCATTCATTTTGCAACTTTTCCAGCCACCATATATAAGAAAACTTTATATAAAACTGATGTTACTGCTATCTATCTATAATTGCCTAACTTTCTATGATCCTTACTCTTTCCTTTAAATAACAATCTTACTCTTGTATTACTCCATGTGATGTGATGTGATGTACTGTGACTTCTCCTTAAACAGAGTCAGGAATCTCTCAGCAGCTATGCCCAGAGAAACCTGTTAGCCACTTTACCTTCCTTAGTTTTCCCATAATCTGCTCCATCCCATTTCCACAACATAATCTTTGTCAACTCCATGACCTTCATATCTAAATCCCCCTTATTTTTTCCCAAACCTAGCATAAAAACCAATAACTCACTTTCTGTATAATCACTTTGTTCATATTTAACCTTCCATAACTTCATTATTTGTACCCTTTCTGCTTCCAAACATTTACATTGAAGTAACAAATGCCTAATATTTTCTATGCCTTCCTTACACAACTTGCAGACTAAATCATCCATATTTTTCCATTTACGTGTATTTTCCCTTGTTGCTAAAGATCCCATTCGAGCCTTAAACAATAAACTACTTTCCTTACTATTATCATAAATTAACTCACACCCAATGTTCGGTTTACTTCTATATATATTTAAACTCGTTTTACTCACCATACTAGTTCTCCATCTCTCCAACTCCCTATTCTTTATTAATGCATCTATTCTTCTATCCCACTCCTTCCCACTATAACATTCAACAATCCTCCTAATACAATCATCCCATCTTTTGTACAAGTATACTGACATAACTTCTTTATCCAAATCTTCTGCATACGACATTACCTTTCTCACCCATCTTGTTGCCTGCCCTTTACTTGTAACCCAATTAAATACTATTTTGGCTATTCTTTTATTATCCATAAACTGCAATCTACCGAACATTTTCAATTTACTTTTTGCATCCCTCATATAAAAACTTGACCATCCCATTTCTCCTTGAATTGCCTTTTTTGCTGTCCACACCTCAGCATCTAATGCATGTCTTCCTACTTCCCTTTGTACTTTTTCTAAGCAATCTAATACCCCTTTACTAACACATAATGCATCATTGCCATATGTTAACCCTGCTACTGCCACTCCCTTCCATACAATTCTAGCTACATCGTATTTATTATATGAAAACACTTAATTTCTTTATCAATCCCTTTCTTTTCTTTGCTTCATTTATCAATTTTTTCTTCCATTCATCCAAGCAATTGTTCTTATTACTCAAGATGATTCCCAAATAACTATATCTGTTCACCACACTTAACTTTATATCCCCCAATAAGAAATCTTTGTCTTCTCTTTCCCCAGTATTCACCATCATTATATTTGATTTTTCTTCACTAAATTTAATCCCCATATCTTTACCCACCCTTGTTCATGTCCTCAGCATAACTTCCATATCTTCTCTTCTTTTTGCACACAAAAAGACATCATCTGCAAAAAAAGACCCAACAATGTATATACTCTCTTGCCACCTGTTAACGGTATTTCTATCCCTCTTCCTAGGCTTTCTACTGCTCTCTCCATTTTATTCAAATACATCACAAACAAAATAGGTGACATAGGGCATCCTTGCCTCAGTCCCACCCCATTTTTAACTTTACCTGATTCTATATCTCTTAATTGATATGTATAGTAATTATTTTCATATAATTTCTTAAAAACACCCACTAAAGCTTCATCCATTCCCAGATTTGCTAAACTTATCCATAATCTATTTCTATTCACTCTATCATATGCTTTCTCTATATCTATAAAACTCATATATAACTGTCTACCTGAATTTACACTCATATCTATAAGTTGTGTAACTACAAATAAACTATCTCCTATATGTTTATCTGACCTAAAACCTCCTTGCATTTCCCCCACTACATTATTTTCTTCCATTTTGAAACTATTCCAGCCACCATATATGAAAAAACTTTATATAAAACTGATGTTATTGCTATTGGTCTATAATTATTTAACTTTCTATGATCCTTACCTTTTCCTTTAAATAACAATCTTACTCTTGTATTACTCCAACTACCCAAAAAAACTATCTTCTGTGCCATCTTATTAAAACATGATAAACATTTATTTTTAGCACTGTTTCTAATTGTAATAAATTTAATCAGCCATTTAAGCTATTGTGTGCTTTTTTCACGAGTGTTAAATAATAATAAATGAGTACTTCCGCTTACAACACAAGATATAGTATTTAGGAAAGAATAAAATGAATCCACTTATTCAATCCAACCCAAATGCTTATATATGGGCAAATCTTAAGTACTGTAAGTGAAAGTGTGAGACTAGACTACTCACCCTAAACCACTGTTTACGATATCTGAATGAATGGCACCAATGAAATTATCTAGACACTCATGAAAAAAGTGCACAATAGCTTAAATGGCTGATTAAATTTATTACAATTAGAAACAGTGCTAAAAATAAATGTTTATTTACATATGTTTGGGAGTTTCATTTGTGAGTGACGTCTAGTAAATTCTAGATAATTTCATTGGCACCATTTATTCAGATATTATAAACAGTGGTTTAAAGTGAGTAGTCTATCCTCACACATTCACTTACAGTACTTAAGATTTGCCCATATATAAGCATTTGGGTTGGATTGAATAAGTGGATTCATTTTATTCTTTCCTAAATACTATATCTTGTGTTGTAAGCGAAAGTCCTCATTTATTATTATTTAACACTGAAAAAAGCACACAATAGCTTAAATGGCTGATTAAATTTATTAAAACATGATAGTAACTTTACTTTTGCCCTGTGCCCCAAATTCATTACCATCTCTGCTGCTCATCCATCTAATCCTCTTACCTTACCACTTCTCAATTTTTTTCCCTGCCTCATTCAGTACATTTTCTGTAAATGTAATATTCCCATTACTATATGCTTTCATATTTTCTATCCCTCTGTCCTTCACATTTAACATCTTTTCTATATCCATTACATAACTATTCAATATCCTTTCTAATTCTTCTCTAGAGCTACACTCTATTCCCTCCTCATCCAGTAATACTATCTCTCTCCCCCCTAAATTTCTCCTTTTAATGTAATTCCAAAATTTTTTACTCCCATCTCTTCCACTTTTATTATCATCCAATAATTTACTATTTAGTTTCATTCTCTCTTTATAATTATCTATTTTAGCTAACTTCTTTTTTTCTAAGTACTTTTCCCATTTAGCATTAATATCTTTTTCACTTTCTTTGTTCTTAATAGCATACTTATATTCTCTACATGCTTTTTTCCTCTCTTTTACACTTTTACTAACTCTCATTTTTCTATTACTTTTATTCTTTTGAATATTCTCACCTAAATCCCTATTTGCCACTTTTTCTATTTTATCACACCAGTCCTCATACTCATTTCCAATCAACTCTTCCATGGTTTCTTCAACTTGTATTTTATACTCTTCTAACTTATTCTTATCATTCACTCTCCATCCACATCTTTCACTATTGTTTCTACTTTTATTCCTATTTTCCATCACATTACTAACCATTTCAATTACAACAAAATTATGATCACTATTACATACTCTCTCTTCATTATCAAACACTTTAATTTTCCCTACTTTATTCATTCCCTCTTTCTCTGCCAATATATAATCTATTGTGTGGGATATATTATTCCTAGACCATGCATATTGTCCCTCATAAATATTAAATAAGTTTCCAATGCTCAAATTTACTCTCTGACGAAAGTTCTTCAAAAGCTGTCCATTCATATCTCCTATAACCATTATTCTCTTCCCCTTTTCTTTAAAACTCTTTATATCCTTAATTAGGCACTCATATATGCTCTTGTTCTATTCCATTATAGTTTGACTATCTCCAATAGCTATATAAACTATAGCCACCATCCATTCTTGTTTTCCCAATCTTATTTCAAACCACAAATGTTCTTGGCATTTAACAGTATTTAAATATTTTTTTTGATATAACACAACCTATACCACCACCCTTTTTTCTTTATCTTTTTTATTTATACCCTGCCATACCAAATTTTCCAAACAGGTTCTTCTTCTTCTCTTAGATGTGTTTCCACTACTGCTAATACCTCAAGCTCTTCATTTTCAATTGCTTTGTTTAATTCCTGCCACTTTTCTGGTCTCCTACCACCTTGAATATTCAAATACCCAATTTTAACCATTTTTTCTTTCCTAACTACTCTTTTATACATTTTTTTATATTCTTTCTTCTCCATTATGCTTATAAATAACTTGCTTACCGTTAATTTTACAGACCCATTCCCTCTCCACATCTACATTTATATCTAAATCAACTGCCCTTTGTTTAATCCTTACATCCCATCCATTCTTCTTCTTTTTAATAACATTACAATTTTTACAAGTTTCCTGAACTATATTCTTTATAAATCAGACTCCCTAAAACTTCACTTCCTTGTTTCCCTAAGTACAACCCATCTTTTTCAAATAACTCCCTCTTTCCAGTAAAAAAATTCCACACACCCACAAACATAACATCATTTCTCTCACACAATTCTTTCAATCTCTCATTTATAGAACATGCCCTATCTAACATATACCTTTTATCAAATCTTGGTTAATAATCCAACTATTCCTACTCTTCCTTTAACCATTCTCAAATTCCTAATCAGTTCTGTGTACTCACCCATTACTCTCTCTGATGACTCTGATAAATTATTAGTCCCTACCACAACATATACATATCTATTCCCTTGCTTCTTTACTTTATCTGTAACATCCCTAATTTTAGCTCCTGGCAAACATACTCTTACATACCTGTTTCTATTTTCCCTTGCAATTATATCTCCACATTCTCTTATTAATGAATCCCCTATCAATACTGTCTCATAGTCTACTTTCTCTGCTTCATTCACAACCTTCTCTACCACCTTCTGGACTTCATCTACTTCTTCCTTATTATTCCTACTCAGTAATCCCTTTATCTGCTCACACTTCGTCTCTAATGATTTTAATTTTTCTTCTACATCATTCACCTCTTCCTCTATCTTACTTATTCTTTGGCCAACCATCTCCAATGCACTACCTATTTTTCCATCCATATCTCTTGTCACTCCACTACAAACACACTCTATCCTGTCTTCCTCAACTATGTTTTGTTCCATTTCTCCAGACTTCCTGCCTTTGTCAACTATGTTTTGCTCCATTCCTCCTGACTTTCTCTTTAAGCTATCTACACTTTGAAACCACTTTTTTACCTCTTTTATCACATTCACACACTGTCTACATAACCATAAACCTGCTACATCCTTCCTAGTCTTATTTAAGCATTTCAAGTGAAAAGCCTTATCACATATATTACATTCTACCACAGCATGTCTAATTCCTTTCTGACAATTATATATGCATTGTAAAATACAAATGCAATCCATATTACTTATTTTCCAAGCCGCCTAATCTATATTTAACTTTATATTTTCTCTCCTACTCTTCAAACCCTTTTGCACAGAAAGATGAAAAATTTTTACTTTGAAAAACGATCGATCAATAATCACGTGTAACTTAGGCTTCTAAACGTTACCTTTTACCTCAAAATAACTAAATGTTCTTAAATTAAAATTTAAAAAAAACAAACGTTATTAGCAAATTTAAACCAACTAATCTTACATACAACTTAGTTATAGAGATTCTTACATTAACACACATTCAACAAATATATATATATATATTTTAAAACTGCTATATTTTTCAAATGGCGATCAAAAGGGCAAACCTCCTCAAGACAACATTCTAATGTCTAGTTACTCCACCTACTTTCACAATTTAATATTATTTTTAAGTATTTTAAATGTATGTGTCTGTTGCTGTGTGTTACAGTTTTAATATTACATGTTCAGTGAATTTATTTACCAATAAAGTTAAACCATATTTGTATGTAAATAGCATTACATAAATTATTACAATATCATAGAAATATACTAAATAAAAATAAAATAGAAATACTTGAATGGCTTTATTCCTTGAGAGTTTATAAGAAGTTCAATAATCAAAAGTGTGATCACTGGAATTGATTCGATGACCTTACAACTAGAGTCTGTCACTTTACCACTGCACTAAATCATGAAATGGCAATAATATTAGTGCAGAAAATGAAAATTAACCAGTGATAAATAAAGAGCTTTATAGCAATCAAAAATAATATTAAATCCTATCTTAGTCTGGAATTTCAATACAGATTAAGCTTGAACGTTTTTCAGATAGTTAAAGATTACAGGTAACTGGTTAATACTTGAGATATCTAGGCATTGGTCAGTAAATGGATGTGTAGATAATCTTTAGCTGGATAGTAAAGATTTCAAACAATGGGATTAGTCATGTGAATGTCGATGTGCTCACTATAAACAAAATTAAATATAAATAATAATAACAATATAGATAATTCATTTAATTATAAGATTTGTAATTGTAATTTTTAATATTCATAATGTTGGTTTATGTAAACTCCAGAACACAACTGCAGTGATAAATAAATCAGTCACATTTATTAGTAAATGCTAAAAAATTGTCATCTATTTGTTTTAAGATTTCTTAAATATGCATGATTGTGTTGATAAATCCATTCATATCATAGTTGGTTATTCTCTTTTTTATATCCAAACTTTCTAAATATTATAAACTTTTCTAATAAGTTCGGCCATTTTATGATAAGACCAAAATAGAACTAAAGTTTAAAAATTCATGCATCAATCTTAACTCAAGTTTGATGTGATATAGTATCCATTTACTCATTAACATCACTATTATTCAAAAAATAACAGTTATACATTTACAATTTCTTCCTAATGTCCAACTGTCAAACTCATAGAGAATCACAAAAAATATACTTTGAGCAACTTTAATCTTCATTTTTAAAGATATATTCCTGTATCTAGGCAATATTGTTTAGATTTTTTATTACAACTCTGCAATAAATATTTTCTTGTTGATGAACAATCCAAGGGAACTAAAACTTTTAATGATTTGTATGCCTTTATTATTCATTTCAAAATGAAGTGATGACTCCATTATCATAATTATTTTCTTTTTCACATTGGAACCATAATTTAATCTTTTAACTCTGATATTTAAGGCTCTTAATTAACCACCTTGACTTCTTTTTATTTGCTTCATAACATCTGAGGTTAAAAACATCATCTTCTTTTCTTATGCTTATACAAGCTGTTAAAATAATAGCAACTTTTACCACACACAAATGCCATCTAACACAAACTATAGTAATCAATAGAATCAGAAGGTTGTGAATTTAATCCTATCTAGTGCCTACTCATTGCTCTCAAATCCAAGACTGCTCATGAATAAAAGCCATAAATTAAAAACTGGTCTGGGGATATTGGATGAATAGGCTTTAGATAGGATAAAATGCACAACCGTTTAATGTCTATTGTTCTATTATATCCCAAATTGTTGATATTTTTTCCATTATATCTGAATCCATAGTTTTTTCATACAATCTGGGTTTCCTTATTATATATTCAGAATGCAAATCTGATAGAGATTTTTTTTTTACAATGTTAAACTAATCCATTTCATTATAATCCATTTCAACTATTAGTCATGTAAAGATTTTTCTATTTTCTAAAATCATTGCACAATGCAGCATGATGAACAGGTAGAAAGGCCTTGCTATAATTAATGGATAAATATACAGACCATTTTTATTCTTCATGTCTTTATTCTGAATATTTTCCCATATTCATGAATGATTAATTGTAGAAAACAGTACAAAATCTTATTCTGCTTCATGACAGTATATAAAGTTTACAAAGCAAATCATTTTACATTGTATATATGTGTTCAAGTGTATCAGTGTTATGAAATAGTATGGAGACTGGTGGGTCATGTGAAAGTCTGTGCTCATATACCCTATATATAGTACAAACCTAAAAAATAGCACGTGCGCACAAAAAATGCGACTGATTAAAACACATTGCGTATAGTATAATACTATATAATAGGCTATCAGCAAACCTTATTTGAAAAAGTAGTGTTAATCATGTAAAAACAAAATAATTCTGTTTGTTTACATAGAAATTACGCCCTCAAGTGGTTTAAACAAGCTAAGAATAAACAACCGATTACTGTATACAGTATTTAAAATTAAAATCATTTTGCATTATTGTGTGATAAAAAATTTACTACTTTAATAAAATTTTAATGGCAGTTTAAATTGAAAAAAAAAAGTCTTTTTTTAAAAAAAAAAAAAAAAACAATGTTAAATTTTCTTTTAAAGTTAATTGCTGAAAAAATGTTTTTTAAATAGTTAGCACTGAGGCAAAACTTTTTAACAACTTTTAAAGGGTTTTAAAAAATAGAATAATAAAGATAAAAACAACTTCTATTAATAAATACTGGATTAACATTGATTTACATCCTTTCGTCCTATCCTATTCATTTAACTTTTTTTAAAAAGAAAAATAATTTTTTTAAAAACTCATAAACAATCCAAATTCTAGAAAATAACTATTAAGAAAGAAATACAGTACTGGTTTTGTTAAAACAAATATTTAATTTTTTTTGTTAAGTTAATGAATAAAATGGGGAGGGGAGAGTTTAACACTATTTGTTAAATTGTATAAAAGTAAAACTTTTGCGCGTATATACTGCTATATTTGTTTTTAATATATATATGCATGAACATGTAGTACAATATTAATACTTATGCAATGAATGAGTGTATTTTACATTTACACGTAAAAGTAAATACCACACTGGTGTTATGCTGTGGTTCTGATTACAGATTGTTGATATTATTCATATGGGGATTTTTCTTTCATTGCTAACTAATATAATCTTAATGCAATTTTCATGGATTTAATCAAATACAACGAATGAGGACCCCCATGTATAACATTTACATACTTCATTTTGACATTGCTGATAATTTCTATTATTCAATATAAACCAGCAATGATATCTATAGTTTTTAATCTTTCCTAAAACTATTTGTATAACTGCAGGCTTTAATATATGTTACATGAATTTTCATTTTAATCTTAATTTAGTATAAAGTATAAGAAATAGAATATATTTTTCAGACTATGTGATAATTTATTTTTTGTATATATATTTTACCCAACGTTTAGACTATTGAGTAAGTTTTCAGATTAATCATTATAATTTGGTCAGTACAATTGATTGTTCTTCCGGTTTTTTTTTGCAAAAACCATGCCATCAATTTCTAGGGTCTTGTGGTTTGACAATGCACATTCTTTAAAGCAGGTTATTAATTCAAAATATTGTCATTTATGTATTATCTTATCATCCAAGCTTGGCAGCTATGTTTTTTTTAATTATACATTTTCAGGGGCATTCAATAAATATTGAAAATAAAATGGCTGACAAGAAGCGCTCATTTAATATTTACATTATTATTATTATTATTATTATTATTATTATTATTATTATTATTATTATTATTATTATTATTATTATTATTATTATTATTATTATTATTATTATTATTATTATTATTATTATTATTATTATTATTATTATTATTATTATTATTATTATTATTATAAAAAATAAAAAGAATTACAGAAAAATATGACAATTAATTGTAATTAAAATAAATTTAATAATTTAAACCGCATTCAATAAAAATAACAAACATGGGTTATTCATGTCAGTGGCTTCTCTAATGGCCTGAAAATTTTCCACAAATGCATCTTCTTTGTGCATAAACACAGACTTATGAGGAAATCCCATACCTTTGGAAATACTCTGCTGCATAGACTTCTGTCAATGGAAGATTTCCAAATTTTAATCATTTTATGAAAATGTTTTGTAGAAAGCAAAGATGCTGAACATAAATATACAATGACAATCTTATGCTCAACATTAAAAAAAGAAGAACATGTTAGTATTAATAGGTTATAATAGATTTATTAGCATTTTTAAAACTTAATAGAAATTTATAATCAATTTATTAATATTTTTAAACTTAACAAGTACTACATATTCAGTAAAATAATACACCTGGGTCTCATTTTATGCAGATTATTTTAAAGCGATTTTGAAGTTATGCGATTCATGTTTCTTCTTAATATCTTTCATATTTCACTATATTTATTAGATATCAAGAAATTTAGATTATTATTAACTTATTTTCACTTGAAATACTTTTTTTTTCAAAAATATAATGTTATATTAGCAGCTAATGTGAATATGGCCTGAAGCTGTATTTAGAATCTTAGCTTCTATGTAAATAACCTACTTATATTAATGAGTAAATATAATAGATTTATATTTGCATATAAAAATATTGCAATAAATATTCAAAAATTTTAAACTTTTAAAATGTATTTTGTTATATATAACAGAAATGAATAATCATTTAAATTTTTAAAATAAAAAACAAAGATTTTATAAACTGAAAATAATCTGTCTAATGATAATGTATAATCTTTTTGTTTTGATTACGATCTCATTTTTTTAATATAGAAACAAAAAGAAATTAACACAGCTCAAGACTGAAAGTGGCACTAGTTGTATGTCACATGACGAATCTGATTTCTTAACATTTCCCAAATGAATGCAAATTGTCAAGTAGCCAAATAACCACTAATGATTAAAATATGTATAAAAAATGTAAAATTAAATACTGGGTACTTATAACCTAATCGGGCTTGGCCACTTGATGGCATTCTGTCTCGCCAAAACACTTAACAAATGCCGTTTACAAGGCCTGACTTACGACTGTAGAAAACATATAATGTTTGTCTTAGCTATTAGAAGGCCATTGATGATGACATAATGCAGAAATAATATGGCCTATCTCTGCTTCATGACAGTTACTGTGAATCCACACACTTATCTTTTGTGTACAGTTTGATATATATGTATGTGTAGTTTGATTAGTCAAATTTTTACAATATACATTACACAATCTTTGTATTTGTAATGAATTTAAGGTGTAATATGTAAAATCTTGCTGAGGATATGTCAACAGAATTTGGCTGAGTTTGCGTGTGAAATCTCATTTTCACGTGAAATACCACGTAGTTCATAAAAAGGCTGGCGATCACATAACTTTTTCCACAGTTGCCGAAAACAGAAGCCGAGTATTTCTGCTGTCCAATAAAAATATACACGATTTTTTGTAAATTTCATAGAAAGCACAGATTATAAACATGTTTAATAAGTAAAGAAGACATTTATATGTGTTTGTTGTTGTTTAAAAAAGTTTGAGTTTTTTTCTTTTGTCCAACTACAGTTACGATTTTGATATTTTTTATTTTAGCATTACAAACAACAGAACACTAACCCTAAAACTAACCCTAACCCTAAAACTAACCCTAAACTAACCTTAAAACTAACACTAAAACTAACCCTAAAACTAACCCCAAACCTAAGCCTAACCCTACACAGTTGTTTTGTTATGTAGAACGCAATAATTAAGTGAAAGACATCGCAAAAGAAGTTCTAGCAATCAATCAATTAATAACTAAAAAGGAGGAATGATGATAATTTGTCCAAAAACAGTGATTTAAAAATAAAAAAAAAGGTTGTCGTTTACTAAATCCAAAATTAAAAAGGCATGAAAAAAAAGTTATAGCAATCAATAAATTAATAACCAAAAAAAACCAGCGATTTAAAAATCACACAGCCCCATAAACCGTACATTGTATTGTTTTTGACTGCCAACAACTCCATCAAGTGGCCAAGCCCGATTACATTATAATTACCAAATACTGTAGTAAATAAAAAAAGTAAAAAAAGTTTGTCTTATTTTTTTTTTTTTAAATATTTGAAATTTTTTATTAGTCATACTTTATTTCCTTATTTTTTTAATGCAAATTTTAAAGTAAATTTTCCTTCTTGCTTTGCTTTTATGTGATTTCTGAAAATTACAACCCCTATCCCCATTTTTCAAGGTAAGTTAAGTATATTTTTGTGTGATTTCTTATGTGCACATTTTCTGGGGAAGCTATCTACCACATAAAATGAGACCCAGGTATATTGAGAAAATAAGATAAACAAATACATGTATACCCCTGAAAATGTATAGTTAAAAAAAGCATAACTGCAACAAGATAATATGTAGGCATCTAAATATTTTGGTGGCATAGATTTTCTGTATATATTTTTCCATGTTTATTTGATCATTGTTATTTTGTTTATAATTTTTTCATTACATTTTTTAGCAAACTTATTCATGGTGAATCACCATGAAGATTGCTGTTGTTGTTTTTTTCAAAATTGTTTTCATTTCCAATGTCCTTGGGCAAATATGGTTATAATACTAATTCTTGTTTTTCTGATGCTAAATTTCTTATTTGTTTTTTTTTTTTCAATAAGATTTCTAGTTTTTTTTCTTAAATTTTGTTTTTTATATATTTGCAATCATTATTATTACATCTAATGACAATCAATTGATTTTGATATTCATGTTTTTTTCACTATTAATTACATTCAAAACCTCAAATTGATGTTATTCCTAAATAAACTACTGTATAACTTTTGGGATATTGTATAAATATAATTAATCAAAATTATCCAAATTCACAACTCAACCAGACTAGCCAAGAAAATAAACTCTAAAACACTACTAATGGCTTCACTGCTATAAACAGACCTCTCTAGTGTAAAGAATTACAAAATAGCATATTTAAAATAAACATTACCCACAATTTCATTTACTTACCATACATCCTTAATTTTAAAAGAACTTTTAAATAAATCAATTGCTTTAGAATCATATATTTTTAATAATAAAATTTCTTTAATTCTTTTTTTTATTTCATTTCTCTCATCAAAATTAATAGTGTGCCCTATATTTTTTTTCATGGATATATAAAGCAAAACTAAGATATTTATTTTTAAACCTACTTTTATGTACCTTTATTCTTTTATTTAAGTTCAAACTACTCTTAGCTAAAATGAAAGAATAAAAGTACTCAAAAATAGGGTTAGAAATAAATATCTTAGTTCTGTTTTATATATCCATGAAAAAAATACAGACCATACTATTAATTTTGATGAAGCTAAGATTGTCTTCTTTGAGAGAAATTAAATAAAAGAAAAACTTAACAAATCTTTATTATTGAGATATGATTTTATATAGAGCTATGTCTTAATACGGTAATACTGATATTAGTGATTAAGCCAATGCACATTTGCTTTAAAGATAAATTATAAATGAATACTCTCACTTTTCCAGACACAAGATATAGTTTTTTTTAGAAAAAATGAAATGAATCCATCCATTCTTTCAATCCAAACATTTATGTATGGGCAAATCATAAGTGTATGGAAATGAGTGTGTGAATGTGTTAAGCAATCGCTTTAAATTACATTTATTATGTTTGAACGAATGACGCTTGCAAAATCTTTACAATTTATAATACATCATTCTTTAGTTGAAATTAAACATATATAATGAGATATTATTTTATATAGTTCTATGTTTTTATACTGTAATAGTGATATTAGTGATTAAGCCAATGCACATGTGCTTTAAAGATAAATTATAAATGAATACTCTCACTTTTTTCCAGACACAAGCTATAGTATTTTAGAAAGAATGGAATGAATCCACCCATTCTTTTAACCCAAACATTTATGTATGGGCAAATCTATGATTCTAAATAATTAACTTATTTAAAACTTCTTTTAATATTAAGGGTGTATGTTAAATAAGTGGAATTGTAGGTAATGTTTAGTTTAAATTTATTATTTTGCAGTTCTTTACACTTAAAAAATCTGCTTGCAGTAATAAAACCATTGGTAGTGTTTTAGAGTTTATTTTGTTGGCTAGTCTGGTTGAGTTGTGAATTTGAAGCTATTAATTGACTAGTTTAGCTTTATGCTTTTAATGTTTACATTTTGATAATATATAATTAGGACTTTGAATAAGCTGGTCATTTTTTATTTATATCAGAAGTGTACACATGTTTTCTTAATATTAAAGTTTCTGGGTCCAATAATATAATCAATTTCATTGTTATGAATTACTTAAATAAAGGATTGACAATAAAAAGGTTGTGGAATTTACAAAAACTTATAATGAAATAAGAGAGGGGTATGGAAAAGAAAGAGAAATATAATAATAATGATGATAAGGGAGATATAGAGAGAGATAATGCTAATGAAGATAAATAATAGAAAAGAAAAGAATTGAGAAAGAAAAGAAATGGGGAAAAGTAATAGAAATGATATATGTAATGGAGAGAGAAAAGGAATGAAATGATTGAAAGATATGAAAGAGAGATATAAGAAGATAGAATAAAGGAGAGAGAAATGAAATGAGATGATAGAAAAAAATGAGAAATGACATGAAAAGAAATGGAATAAAATTGAAATAAGAGACTTTAAATGACTCGGCTCAGTGGTGTTACAATAAATTTAAAGAGAGATGATGATCCAGAGATGTATAATCAAGTAAAGATCAAATCCAATACTGGTGAACTATAATTACTACAGCATATTAATATTTTATAAACCATACAAAAGATTATCTAAAATCACCAATCAATGCTTACCATATTAGTCCTACCAATAGGTCATACACTCTCTGAATAAAACTAATGATGCTTTGTTTTAAAAGATTATCTTACAGAATTATATTTACTAAAACAACAAGAGTAAATAACCTCAGGGATTTTAAAACTAAAACTCTTGTGTAAAATTAAAGTTTAAGTTAAGTTGCCTATTAAAGAATTACTGTGATTAATAAATAAATAAGTGACATCTTAGCTGACCATAAAATAATTATAATATGTTCAATCTTAAAGTAATAAACAAAACAAATATTAATTCACAAAATTTAATAAATCAATTTAAATTTAACTAATAATGGCCTATTATCAAAGATATTACTTGAGCAGAAAAAGAGCAAGGGTACTCACAGACAACCACTAAAAACCTCAAATGCAAATGGATTAGAATTCTTTAAATATATAAGATTTAAGATAATGATAGATGATGTGCAATAAATGTAAGATAAGGTGCAGCTTTTAAAATAATATTAATTAAAACATTCTTCTAAAGTACTAATATTGTTAATCTGATATTGCGTAATCTTTAGTCTAAAAGATATATGGATAATTTTAAAAAAAATAACCTTTTAACTAAGTATTTAATTATGTATCTGCTATAATGCAATTATCTGTATTTGTGATTCAATATGAGAATCATTTACTTTAACATAGTTTTTTTAAATTTTCAAGAAAGTATCAACTATAATTAATTAACTTAGAGTATCCTGTGAATTTCTGAATTGAAGATTCATTAAATTTAAAAATTTAAGACTTTGTAAACTTGGAACCCAAGACAATAATATATTTTCATATAAAAGTAAAACAAACAAACAAAACTTTTGAAATAATAATAATTTTATTTATTAATAATGAGAAGAAATGTTTATAAAGGTAGTAGAATACAAACAGTGCCAATACCGCACTAAGATTTTATATAATTATTTGGACTCTTAACAGTTTTATTTAATTTACACTAATACACTTAATAACAGACCAAGGTTATTCACTGTTACTTTCTTTTAATAATTATATTTTTCTCAAAAAAAATAATAATTTAAACTTTAATTATGATATGTACTTAATAAGCACACTACTATTCTTCTTTATTAGACTAATTAATAACATTATTGTGTCATCTACTAATCAGAATAACACATAGAACTATGTTTATATTGAAAAATCTAAGCTTAATTTTATACTCCTCAACTTAACAAACGCTAAGTTAGAGTAAGCATATTCAACAATACTTTTTAAAAATATCATCACTAGTTTCACGAATATAATTAATATCACAGCTAGATATATCTTTAAATCAGATTAAGCTAATACTAAATTAAAATAACTTAAGTGTATGGGACAATCATTCATCAGAGATCAGTTATACTTTTTTTAAAATAACTTTAGTCCACATAAAATTATTCCCTCAATGTTTTAAAAATAATGATGTAACAGACTTACAAATCCAGTGGCAAAATTCTGGATGAAAATATTAAATTATTATGTGTGAATTACCACTTATACCATATGCATATTTAACATACTTTAAAATAAATATAACTTATTGTTGGTTAGCTTGTGTGTGATAAAACTATCATAGCAACACAATTCAAACATTGATATACCTATGAGCCTTAAATTATCTACAACTACCTGAAGAAATACATTTCCTTAAACAAGCATATCTTGTCATCACAAATCTAAAACAAATGCAACATCACCTACTGTGGTGGAATTAGCATTAAGTCATCATGAATGATAGGCAAAAAATACAAAATACTAGGCTCCTCAGAGCTGGAAAAGAATATGGTGGCTTCCAAAAATACCTAACTTCGAGGCAAAAAAAAGATGTCTGGTATTCATCTTCAGTACATCTGGGAACAGGAACACCCACCAGAAAAGCACAATCCTCTCATGGGATTTCCAATGCTTATAAATGTGATCATCATCACTGAAAAATACAATACCCTCTTTTGGGAATATGCACTATCAAATCATGGAAATACAATACAATAAGGATGGAGGATTTTCTCTATTTCATAAGGCATATTCAAAAATTATAAACTAAGCCTAACTCTTGAGGCTAACAAATTCTAACTAATAACAAATATATACTTCACTTAAACTAACTAAGTTATTTCTAAGAAATTTATAAAAATACAAAAACGTATATCCAATGTTCGAACCAACAAAGTAAACTATGTGTCAACTGACTACTGTGGAAAATACTTTAAACTTAAATGCATATAAAATTCTAGGCAAGGCACAATGCACACATAACAAAATATTAAATGCTAAAATATAGTGACTAGTGGACTTTTAAAATTGTAAATTAAATGCAAGAATATTTACTTCTCGATGAATATAAAATATTTGTAATTATTATTAATATATCATTCATAAAACAAATGAATGGATATTCTCTGATAAACTTCTCTAGTAAATTTAAAATAAAATTGAGTAAAACATCCCATTTATACGAAAATAAGACTGTGATATTTAAATCTCTATAAATAAAATTATTAAATAGAAACTAGCTAGTGTAATGCTTGATAAATAAACTAAATCTATTTAAGAATAGCAAGAAACATTTGCTCATTCAAATAAACTTATTTCGTTTTAAAACTATAACCCTAGTTTACCTGTATATCTATGCAAAAAGTGTTACATAAAATTTAATAGCATAAATATTTTTATGGTTTCATTTTTTTTAAACCAATAAAGCAGACCATAAAAAAAAATACATTAATTCAAGTTCATATTTTGGCTCTGTGATGATTTTTCCATTTCATAATGTGTAGACAATTTATCCAGGTTAAGATATCTATCTGAATTCGAGGTTTCAATTAATACATTTACACACATGGCAATCATTTCCAAATGAAAATGTTCAATAGTTCATTAATAATATTTTTTTTAAAACAATTTAAAAAAAAAAATTTAAATAATAAGATTAAGCCGGCATGAAACAAAATAAGTTCTTCAGCTGAACACACTTTAATTTATTTATAGGATTCCGAGTTCAAAATTGCATATAATAATAATAATATATTTCTTTATCTGACTTTCTTTATCCTCCTTTAGGAAAACCCTCCTTTTGAAATATAGTTTTTTTTAAGTACTTTTCCTAATAATATTCCAAGACGTACTTTTTTTTTTTAAATTAATTTCCTTTGCTTACTTTTAAATATGAGAGTAGAAATTTTTTTATTGTTCAAGACATTTCTCTGTTTATATGCTATATTTAATGCCATAAAGTTATTTTTAAATACTGACAAGTATGGCCATTTATAATGGACCCAATAACTATAAATTCATTATTAATCTTTACAAATTGCTTTAAAGTTTTATTTCCAAATATGTGTCCTTTCTTATTGTGTAAATAAGAATTATCCTTTAAAATGTATATATAATCTGTTTGCATTTAGCTAAACAAATCGTTTTCATATATGTCAAGATACAAGTAATAACTTTTCTTTTTTTTTTTTTAAAAAAAATTATTCTTTATAGTTTCAATGTAATCGAACGTAGCAGCTTCTTTATAATGTTTTTTTTTAACTTAAAAAAAAAAATTCTCTCTTTTTTATTTACATATACTTTTAATCTAACAGGAAAAATAATTAGCATTATACTTTCAAGATAGTTTAATACAACTAAATGCTTATCTATGGAAATGATTAATAGTTCGTTCCATAACCTTACTTCCAAGTACAGAAAAATAAACAAGTTAAAGTCATTTAATGTGTGAGATGCTTTAGTTATCCTAGACATTTTTTTTACTATAATTTCTATGCCTTGACTGAAATTCAAATTGTCAGAAAAATGGATTACCTTTCTTTTAGCTTCAGCAATTCATGTTTACAAGACGATTTTTAAATAATTATTTTAAACATACTTTTATTTTTTTAGAAAATATAAATTTTTATAAAATTACTTTTTATTAACAAACTTTTAAGATCCAATTCCAGTTGAATCAAAATAAGATCAGCCTCTGAATGACTCCTTGATCTCCATTTTATCTCACAATTTTTCATTCACCTACAATTCATTTTAAAACCAATAAAAACTATTTTTTATTACATTTTAATATTCTGACAAACCAGCTTTGGAATCAATCTACTGATGTAATCAATATAATGTTCCCATACCACATGACCTTCAGCTGCAAAGTCAAAATTTTATTATTAATAATATTGTGCCATATTTTTTTTTAATATTTTATCCAACCCATAGTAATAAATATAAAATTTAAAGTTATACCCTTTATTAAACCCATAAATATTTCATTGAAATAATTTTATCCACACATTTGTTTTATTTACTTATTTTAAACAATATTGGAATTAAATTACTTTTTTTTTTATTCTTCTTATGTTTCCATGTCAATGCATGCACATTCTCACATACGTCTGGCCTTGGATTAATTGTTTAAAACTATTTTTAAAATTACAACAATAGAATGTTAATGAATATTTAATCTAAATAATTTTTATAACTGGAATGTTAAACTATAAAACTAATAATAAATATTCTTATTTTTTTTTAATAAAAACTTACATATCATTTTTTTAAAAATTTATTAATTATTCCAACTTAATAATAATATCTTATTATTATTCTTTAGACATTAGAATGGATTATACGATTGTTATTTTAGAATACATTTAATACTATTTATCAATTCACAATTATTTTTTTAACATTTGCTTATGTTAAATTATTACCTAACATCCCTTATCAAACCAACTGACAATATTAAAATATTTAGATTATCCTATTTTAATAATTAACTAAGTTAATTTCCATTTTTATCATTATTTTTTTTTTAAATCCGAAATTTTTTTAAACAAAAGGTTAAGCTAAGATAACCTTGATTACCTCGAACTAAATGACACTTCAGTTACATACAATTTTCTCCCTATTAGAGAAAAAAAATAATATTATAAAAATAACACTAATTTTAATTTAAACATATATGCTCTTTTTATTACCAACTCATAATTCATAGCTATGTTTGACAAACATTGACTCTAACTTGCATTATTAACTAATATACTAGCTTTACAAAATTTAAATTTTCTTGGGATAAGGTATTAAACTTCTGGCATTGTAAGTACCTCTCGTTTCTTTGGGTTTAGACACTAGGAAAGCATTCTTTCCTACCTGTTTTATTATTTGATAAGGCCCTTCATACAACTCAAGGAATTTCCTAAACAAATTTTTCTGGGGATCACTGACATGCAGTGTCCTAATCATGACATAATCATTAAATTTTAAATGGATGAGGACCAACCTTACATCATTGAGTGCATTTTTCACCCATCTTTCTCATATTAACACGAGCTACAGTTTGATCATTACCTAAATCAAAATTTTCTACAATAGCAGGCAACGGAGTTTTAATAAGCAAAGGTTCTGATATTCCATAATGGAGTCTGATAGAAAAAAATTTGGTAGACTCATTAATGGTAGTATTGATATAACATACAACCTGTGGTAATTTATGAACCCATTGTCTATGATCCTGCATAACATAAACTCTAAACAATCTCCCTAATTCCCTCATAATCCATTCACATGGATTAGACTGGGGGTTTCTGATGGAACACATAATTTGTTTGATATTATTCCATTGACCCCATCTTTTCCACGTATCTGATATAAAGGCGGTCGCATGATCCGAAAGAATTGTAACTGGTTTCCCTACTAAAGGTATCTGAAAATTTTCCAGGCATTTAATTACACTTTTGGCATCTGCCTTTGGCATTGCATATGCTGATACAAATTTAGTAAATAAGTCATACATGACTAAAATAATTTTTTGTTTATTGAAAGGTGGAAAAGGACCATAGAAATCAATGGCTAATATCTCATTAGGCTCATTAGGCAAAATAGGTTGTAAAGTACCCACATAGGATCTATTGCTAAATTTAGTTATGATACATATGTCACACTCCCTTAAGTTATTTGTAATAGCTTCATGGATTTTATTGAACCAAAAGAATTGTCTAATAATGGACTCAATCTTTTGTATTCCATAATGACCATAACTACAGTGGACATAGTAAATAAGCTTATTAATTAAAACACTAGGAATTATAACCCTCCATGAAGTCTCATCCCCCTTTCTTAATTTCTTCATAAGTAAATCATTATGTATTAAATTTTCATAATCCTGAACTATTTCACTTTCTAATGAAGGGGATACATCACAAACCACAATATTTTCTGCACTGGGATTCTGGTAATGAACAATGACAGGATGGCGGCTAAGTGTATCAGCAATAATGTTATCCTTACCCTGACAGTATATAATTTGGTAATTAAATTTCTGTAAATAAAGGCTCCACCTCACTAACCTCTCATTATTTAAATAGCTCCTATTTAAGAATTCTAAGCTATGGTGGTCTGAAAGTACAACAACCTTTGAACCCAACAAAATTGTTTAATTTTTGGAACCCCCATACTACAGCTAAAGTTTCTTTTTCTGTAGTAGTAAAATTTAATTCCACCCCCCTGAGATGTCTACTTAGAAAATACAAAACCCTGGGCTCTCCCTTATCACTTAATTGGTACAAAATAACCCCGAGACCAAACCCACGGCTATCGGTCTGTAAATAGAAACCCTGTTAAAGTTGGAGTAAGCTAAAATTACTGTTTTAAGAAAATTGTCCTTTATAATCTGAAACTCTAAATCATGATCCTGGGTCCACCTCCATCTTTCATTTTTGTTCAACAAAATTGATAAATGAACTGTATCAGCAGAAAAATTCCTATAAAATCTGTGATAATAATTACACAGCTCCAAAAATGACCTCAACTGTTTCCTAGTCTTTGGAACTGGAAATTTCTGAATTACTATAATTTTTTCTGGATGGGGTTTAATTCCCTCCTGAGAAACTAAATGCCCTAAAAATGTGATTTCATGGGCTGCTAATGTACATTTAAAAGAGATAGATGATGCATATGCTCTACCATATTCTCAGATGCAATGACTATATCATCAACATACATGACTAATATGTCTCGAAGGTTTCTTGAGAGGGCCATATTTAGGCATCTGATAAAACCAGCCCCATTATTTATTAAACCAAAAAGCATCCTTTGAAAAACATATGATTGGCCCTTATACCGGAATGAGGTGTACTTTTGATCGGAATTATGGAGTGGGATTTGCCAATAGCTGTCTGTAAGGTCAAATGTGGAAAATATGGCTCTCCCTTCAAACTTAGTCAACAGTTCCTGTACTGATGATGGTATATCATGCTCTGGGATAGTATGGCAGTTTAATTGTTGTGCATCCAGGCATACCCTAACTGAACCATCTTTTTTAACTATCACGAGGGGATTGACATAAAGAGAAGGACACAGCCTAATAATTTGTTATTCTTTCATCCTTTGAATTTGTTGCTCCACCTCAGCCTGATATTGATATGGAATGGGATAAGTCTTTTGCTGAAAGGGTTCATTATCCTTTAATTTAATACGGTGAACATATCCTTCCACAATGCCAGGTATTTTAGAAAATATATGTCTGTACTGTAACAACAATTAGAATAATGGTTCATAATATTCTGTATCAGTAATACACGAGACCTCCAACTTAATTCTGATATTAACATCAATTGAAGTTTCCTGTACAGTTAATAATTGACTTGTCTGACCAATAAAATTAACAGGGAAGGGAAAAACTTTCTCCTGGCATTTAAAAGTTCTATCATTATAATTGACTATACAATTGTTAAAAATCATGAAGTCAGATCCAATAATAGCTTCATGAATTAAGCTGGACATAATTAAAAAGACATGTTCAAAGCTATTTGAACCAATTTCTAAGGTAAGATATACCTGTTTATTAAATAATTTTGACCTTTTCCCATTAGCTAAAATGACTTGGATAACTCTTAATGGCAAAATAGGAATATCCTGATTAATTTCACTAATTTTTAAATACATGTCATGGGATATAATAGAGGCCTGACTGCCTGAATCAACAAGTGCATCTATTACAACCCCTGCTATGATAATTTTGATAATTGGACACTGATATAAAATAGGTTCAATTATCCTACTTGGTTCCAGGTAATCAATATCAAGATCAATATTACTTATCACATTAAATATCATGTTCCCCCATTGATTAGAAATAGGGCCCAGAAGTGAGGAACGATTCTGTGAGGTCCTACTTAGTTTAATGCCACCTTACTCTTTTTAATAGATACCCCCTTCTTTGGAATGGTTTGTATTCCACTAGTGGAGGGCTGACTATCATCTATATACCTCTTGAATCTTGGCTGACTAAGATGTGAATTTCTCCCATTATATGCTATATCTCTACCTCTATACATCATTCTATTCCTATATGGCAGTATGGATAACATATTAACTTGGTTCATAGGAGGATTGGGTTCCCTACTGGCCTTAATTCTATTCTCTAACAGTTTATCACTCACCTGTAATGAATCCAAGATCTCTACTGCCTCATTGCTTGTGTGTCGATCAGCAGCAATCAGGACCTGCTCTATGTGGCATGGCAAGTTATGTCTGATGATCTTTACAATTTGAGGCTCTGACAAGGGATAAGCTGTTAAAGTTTTCAATTTAACTGCCTTGTTCTTGAAAAATTGTGAATAACTACCTTTATGCACATTATATTTTTCCTAAGAAACCTGATATCTAATATTATCTTGGTGGTCCTCTCCCCAGAAACTTGCCAAGATCAAGTATTTGAAGTCACCAAAGGTTTTGGGCTTATCAAACATAGATTGCCATCAATCCCTTGATGCTGAATATAAATGATTGCTTGCAATCGCAATCTTTTTTTCCTCAGATAACCTACACAAAGGGAATAAACCTTCTAAGCTCTGCAAATATTCATAGGGGTTTTCTAAATATTCTCCCTTGAACATTTTCACCTGCATGAACTTTAGGGCTAATGAACCTTGACAATCTATATTATAAAAATTCCTATCTTTTTCCTGTTGCGCTCTCTCAAAGCCTATCCTTCCTTGCCTTTCTGCATTACTCACTTCTAGGTTCTGATAATAATTATCTGGCTCAATAAATTTTGGTTTAGTATCTGCTAAGGTTTCTTTCCCAAAACTATCATTGTTCCTTATTCCAAAATCACTACTTTTTCTACCTTTTATTAACCTTTCTATCTCAAACATATCATATTGATAATCAAAAACTCTTTCTTTATTTCTCTCCTCTTCTATGTCTGTGCTTAACCTCTGATATCGGTCCTCCATTTCATTTAACCCTTTGTAAACCTCTTCTTTGAAGATATTTATACTAAGATTTGGCTGGACCTTAATATCTTGAACTTCTTCTAATATTTCAGACATCCCTTGTTTTACTCCCCTTTCCATCTTTTGAAATCTTTCCTCTATTTGAATTTAAACCACTTCTACTTCTTTAGCAAAATCCTGCAAGGGTAACTTAACTTTTACATTAACATCATTCTTCCAGCTATCTATTTCTTCCTGCATTTGACTGAACTTATTCCCTATTCCTTGGATTGCCTTATCCTGATCTATTCTTTGTTCCTCCTTCTTATCAGTCAACTCCTTTACTTGATCCTTATATTCCTCAACCTGATTATTAGGTGCTAAGGTTAAATTTTCAACTTGATTCAACAATAGGTTATATTGGCCCTGGTACTCCTGTTTCATAAATTCTATTTCCTCTTTGGATTTTTGGAGAGTCGACTTAACCTTATCCAATTGACATTGAATATTTTGCTCAGTTTTGTTAAGAGTTTCCTCAAAATCTATCTTTAAATCCTGATATCTCTTGTCAGTAATTATTAAATTTTTATCTATTCTCTCAAAATGCTTTTGAAATTTGATTCTAAATTTCAGAGATTCTTCTTTATCTTCTTCCCTAATTCTCATAAGTTCTTCTCTCTGCTGATCAAATTTTAAATTTAATTTTTCACTAACTTCTTCACTAGTCTTATCTAATTTTAAAAACAATTCATCTCTATCTTTTTCTCTAATTTTCATCAATTCCTCTTTCTGCTGATCAAACTTCGAATTTAATTCCTCTTTATGCTGATTAAATTTTAAATTTAACTCTTCTCTTTGCTGATCTAGTTTTAAATACAATTTTTCACTTGCTTTCTGAGATTCCTCTTTGTCTTCTTCTCTAATTCTCATAAAATCTTCTTTCTGCTGATCAAATTTTAAATCAAAATATGCCATCATGTTTAATAACATATTATTCTCAGTTCTCATAATTCCTGGATTAATAATACTGGTATTTGTTCCTTCACCTAATAACTCATCCTCTAAATTGAGGGTTGGAGTGTCTGGTGTGGGAAAATCTTGAAATATCCCTGAACTATCGAAAATCTCCATGGTTTCTATGTGGCTACCCATAATATTTTACTTCCTTAATACTTTAATGATACTCTTTTTAAATTGCAATAAATATAATAATAAGGTATCCATTTTCTGACATCTCCTAACAATCAAGACAATTAAAACCACAGCAACAAAGCTACAATAAAGAATATTTTATTCTTACAACTTCCATCATTATCTGTTTCATTCACTTTTATATGAGTCTTGTTTCACAATTGTTCAACAAATATTAATAAATAAATAATGATTTGTTAATACACTTGATTAACAAAACCATAAGAATTATATAACAGATAATTTAGATACCCTAATAACATAATATCAGTAAATGCAATACAGAGTCAATTATTTATTTGTATGATGATAATTCATAAACTGCACTTATCAATGATAATATATTGATATCTTCAAAACTTGTCTTTTAATTTAGACATGTTGATTCTAACTAGCTTTAACTAGACTAAGTAACTAGCTTATCTAATTCGATTTTATCTAGTAAACTGAAAAATTTGCATAAAATCAGAATTAATAGCAAAATGTCTTCAAACCAAGTCAGCAAAATCTACAAAAATCTATCAATATCTAATACAGGTTTTCACAACATAAATTGAGGCCTACATGTTTAATCGAAGCCTATATGATTGGGCAATAACAAAAATAATGACTCCAAACAAAGTCAATAAAATTTAACAAAAATCCATCAACATCTACTACAGGTCTGCTCAACATATATCAAGGCCTATATACTCAATTGTGTAGGTAATCAAGGTTATTTTAGCTTAACCTTTTGTTTAAAATTTCAGATTAAAAAATAATAATGATAAAAATGGAAATTAACTCAGTTAATTATTAAAATAGGATAATCTAAATATTTTAATAATGTCAGTTGGTTTGATAAGGGATGTTAGGTAATAATTTAACATAAGTAAATGTTAAAAAAATAATTGTGAATTGATAAATAGTATTAAATGTATTCTAAAATAATTACTGTATAATCTATTCTAATGTTTAAAGAATAATAATTAGATATTATAAATAAGTCAGAATAATTAAGTAATAAATAAAAAAATGATATGTAAGTTTTTATTAAAATAATAAGATTATTTATTATTAGTTTTGTAGTTTAACATTCCAGTTATAAAAATTATTTAGATAAAATATTCATTAACATTCTATTGTTGTAATTTTAAAAATAGTTTTAAACAATTAATCCAAGGCCAGACATATGTGAGAATGTGCATGCATTGACATGGAAACATAAAAATAAAAAAAGGAATTTAATTCCAATATTGTTTAAAATAAGTAAATAAAACAAATGTGTAGATAAAATTATTTCAATGAAATATTTATGGGTTTAATAAAGGATATAACTTTAAATTTTATATTTATTACTATTGTGTTATATAAAATATCATTAAAAAAAATTATGGCACAATATTGTTAATAATAAAATTTTGACTTTGCAGCTGAAGGTCACGTGGTATGGGAACACTATATTGATTATGTCAGTAGATTAATTCCACAGGTGGTTTGTCAGAATATTAAAATTTAATAAAAAATAATTTTATTGGTTTTTAAATGAATTGTAGGTGGATGAAAAATTGTGAGATAAAACGGATATCAAGGGACCATTCTGAGACTGAATTTGTTTTGATTTAACTAGTGTTGGATCTTAAAATTTTGTTAATAAAAAGTAATTTTATAAAACTTTATATTTTCTAAAAAAAAAATAAAAGTATGTTTAAAATAATTATTTAAAAATTGTCTTGTAAACATGAATTGCTGAAGCTAAAAGAAAGGTAATCTGTTTTTCTGACAATTTGAATTTCAGTCGAGGCATAGAAATTATAGTAAAACAAAAAATGTCTAGGATAACTAAAGCATCTCACACATTAAATGACTTTAACTTGTTTATTTTTCTGTACTTGGAAGTAAGGTTAAGGAACGAACTATTAATCATTTCCATAAATAAGCATTTGGTGGTATTAAACCATTTTGAAAATAAAATGCTAATTATTTTTCCTGTTAGATTAAAAGTACATGTAAAAAAAAAAAAAGAGAATTTTTTTTAAAAGCTTAAAAAGAACATTATAAATAAGCTGCTACGTTCAATTACAGTGAAACTATAAAAGATGATTTTTTTTTTAAAAAAAAGAAAAGTTATTAATTTTATCTTGACTTATATAAAAATGATTTGTTTAGCTAAACGCAAACAAATAATATATACATTTTAAAGGATAATTCTTATTTACACAGTAAGAAAGGACACGTATTTGGAAATAAAACTTTAAAGCAATCTATAATGATTAATAATGAATTAATAGTTATTGAGTACATTATAAATGGTCATATTTGCCAGTTATTTAAGAATAACTTTATGGCATTAATTATAGCATATAAGCGTAGAAATGTCTTGAACAGTAAAAAAATTTCTACTCTCATATTTAACAGTAAGCAAAGGAAAGTAGTTTTAAAAATAAATACGTCTTGGAATATTATTAGAAAAAGTACTTTAAAAAAAACTATATTTCAAAGGGAGCATTTTCCTAAAGAAGGATAAAGAAAGTCAGATAAAGAAATATATATTATTATTATTATATGCAAGATTGAACTCAGGATCCTATAAATAAATTAAAGTGTGTTCAGCTGAAGAATTTATTTTTATTTTATGCCGGCTTAATCTTAATCTTATTATTTAAGTTTTTTTTTTTAAATTGTTTTAAAAAAAATATTATTAATGAACTATTGAACATTTTCATTTGGAAATGATTGCCATATGTATAAATATATTAATTGAAGCTTCGAATTCAAATCAATATCTTAACCTGGATAAATTGTCTACACATTATGAAATGGAAAAATCATCACGGAGCGGAAATATGAACTTAAATTAATGTATTAGTATTTTTTTATAGTCTGCTTTATTGGTTTTAAAAAAAAAATTGTAAAATATTTATGCTATTAATTTTTTTTTGTAACACTTTTGCATAAATATACAGGTAAACTAGGGTTATAATTTTAAAATGAAATAGGTTTATTTGAATGAGCAAATGTTTTTTTTTTTTTTTTTTGCTATTCTTAAGTAGATTTAGTTTATTTATTAAGCATTACACTAGCTAGTTTCTATTTAATAATTTTATTATAGAGATTTAAATATCACAGTCTTATTTTCATATAAATGGGATGTTTCACTCAATTTTTATTTTAAATTTACTAAACAAGTTTATCAGAGAATATCCATTCATTTGTTTTATGAATGTTATATTCAAAATAATTACAAATATTTTATATTCATTAAGAAGTAAATATTCTTGCATTTAACTTACAAGTTTAAAAGTCCACTAGTTACTATATTTTAGCATTTAATATTTTATTACGTGTGCATTGTGCCTTGCCTAGAATTTTATATGCATTTAATTCCAAAATATTTTCTACAGTAGTCAGTTGATACATAGTTTGCTTTGTTGGTTTGAACATTGGATATACGTTTTGTATTTTTAGACTTCTTAGGAATAACTTAATTAATTAAGGTGAAGTATATAAATCTTGCTATTAGTTAGTATTTGTTAGCCTCTAGAGTTAGGCTTAGTTTATAGTTTTTGAATATGCTTATGGAGTCGAGAAAATCCTCCATCCTTATTGTATTGTATTTCCATGATTTGATAGTGCTTATTCCCAAAGGAGGGTTATTGTATTGTATTTTTCAGTGATGATGATCACATTTATAAGCATTGGAAATCCCATGAGAGGATTGTGCTTTTCTGGTGCATCTTTCCTGTTTCCAGATACACTGTAGATGAATTCCAAGTATCTTCATTTCTGCCTCAAGGTTAGGTATTTTTGAAAGACACCACATTTTTTTCCAGCTTTGAGGAGCCTAGTATATTTGTATTTTTTGCCTATCATTCATGATGACTTAATGCTAATTCCACCACAGTAGGTGATGTTGCATTTGTTTTAGATTTGTGATGACAAGATATGCTTGTTTGAGGAACTGTATTTCTTCAGGTAGTTGTAGCTAATATTAAGGCTCATAGGTGTATCAATGTTTGAATTGTGTTGTTATGATAGTTTTATCATGCACAAGCTAACCAACAAAAAGTTTTATTTATTTTAAAGTATGTTAAATATGCATATGGTATAAGTGGCAATTCACACATAATTTAATATTTTCATCCAGTAATTTCGCCGCTGGATTTGTAAGTCTGTAACATTATTATCTTTAAAACATTGAGGGAATAATTTTATGTGGACTAAAGTTATTTTAAAAAAAAGTATAACTGATCTCTGATGAATGATTGTCCCATACACTTAATTTAGTTTAGTTTTAATATTAGCTTGATCTGATTTAAACATATGTCTAGCTATGATTTTAGTTATATCCATGAAACTAATGATGATATTTTCAAAAGTATTGCTGAATATGCTTACTCCAACTTAGCGTTTGTTAAGTTGAGGAGTATAAAATTAAGCTTAGGGTTTTCAATATAAACATAGTTCTGTGTGTTATTCTGATTAGTAGATGACACAATAATGTTATTAATTAGTCTAATAAAGAAGAATAGTAGTGTGCTTATTAAGTACATATGATAATTAAAGTTCAAAATATTTCTTTTTTGAGAAAAATATAATTATTAAAAGAAAGTAACAGTGAATAACCTTGGTCTGTTATTAAGTGTATTAGTGTAAATTAAATAAAACTGTTAAGAGTTCAAATAATTATATAAAATCTTAGTGCAGTATTGGTACTGTTTGTATTCTACTACATTTATAAACATTTCTTCTCATTATTAATAAATCAAATTATTATTATTTCAAAAGTTTTATTTGTTTGTTTTACTTTTATATGAAAATATATTATTGTCTTGGGTTCCTAGTTTACAAAATCTTAAAATTTTAAAGTTAATGAATCTTCAATTCAGAAATTTACAAGTATATTCTAAGTTAATTAAATATAGTTGATATTGTCTTGAAAATTAAAAAGCTATGTTAAAGTAAATGATTCTCATATTGAATCACAAATACAGATAAATGCATTATAGCAGATACATAATTAAATACTTAGTTAAAAGTTTTTTTTTTTTAAATTATCAGTATATCTTTCAGACCAAAGATTATGCAATATCAGATTAACAATATTAGTACTTTCAGAGAATATTTTAATTAATATTATTTTAAAGGCTGCACCTTATCGTATAGTCACCGCACATCATCTATCATCATCTTAAATCTAATATATTTAAATGAATTTTAATTCATTTGCATTTGAGGTCTTTAGTGGTTGTCTGTGAGTATGGAAAGGCATTAAAAGTACCCTTGCTCTTTTCTCTGCTCAAGTAATATCTTAGATAATAGGCCATTATTAGTTAAATTTAAATTGATTCATTAAATTTTGTGAATTAATATTTGTTTTGTTTATTATTTTAAGATTGAATATATTATAATTATTTTATGGTCAACTAAGATGTCACTTATTTATTTATTAATCACAGTAATTCTTTATTAGGCAACTTAACTTAAATTTTAATTCTACACAAGAGTATTAGTTTTAAAATCCCTGAGGTTATTTACTCTTGTTGTTTTAGTAGATATAATTCTGTAAGATAATATTTTACAGCAAAGCATCATAGGTCTTATTCAGAGAGTGTATAATCTATTGGTAGGACTAATATGGTAAGCATTGATTAGTGATTTTAGATAATCTTTTGTATGGTTTATTAAAATATCAATATGCTGTAGTAGTTATAGTTCATCAGTATTGGATTTGACCTTTATTTGATTATATATCTCGGAATCATCATCTTTTCCTTTAAATTTATTGTAACCCCACTGAGCCAAGTCATTTAGAGTCTCTCATGTATATTTTATTTCATTTCATTTCAATTTTATTCCATTTCTTTTCATATCATTTCTCATTTCTTTCTATCATCTCATTTTATTTCTCTCTCCTTTATCATCTCAGCCATTTAAAACATTCATTTGTCATTTCTTTCTATCATCTCATTTCATTATTCTCTTCTTTATTCCATCTTTTTCTTATATCTTTCTCTTTCACATCTTTCTATCATCTCAGCCCATTTAAAACATAACAAATCATCTCATTTCATTTCTCTCTCCTTTATTTTTTTTCTTATATCTCTCTTTCATAACTTTCCATCATCTCATTTTTTTTCTCTCTCCATTACATATATCATTTTTATTATTTTTCCCATTTCTTTCCCCTCTTAATTCTTTTCTTTTCCATCATTATCTTTATCATTATCATTACCTCCATGTCATTACTTCCATATATTTCTTTCTCTTTCTCTTTCTTTTCTCGCTCTCTCATTTCTTTATTAGCATTATCTCTTCTCTCTCTTTTCTCTTTCTCACACACCCCTGTTATTCTAGTATGTTACAATTAGCATTTTCTCTTATTCTATCTCTTTTTCTTTTTCTCTCTTTCTTTTTCACACCCTTCTCTTATTTCATTATTAGCATTCTTTTCATTCTTTTCTCTTCTTTCTCTCTGTTTCTTACACCTCCATCTCATTTTAGTTAGGTTACAATATATATACACTAAATATGCATATCTTAATGTATATGTAAAATATGTGTGTATAAAAAATATATTGTAAATAAAGATCACTTATTTTTTGTATATTCTAACCTCTTCCCGCGCGTTCTCACCCCCAAAATATACTGTTTATTACGAATATTACGGGTTCTAGCTCAGTTATTCAGCATTAATTAAAATGATTACTAGCTCTAATTTTAAAATACAAATACGGTTCAATTTTAAAATTGAATTAACAAATATTTACTATTTTCATGAGACATGGAGTGACAATACCGGGAACGAGATAGACTACATTGAGGAAATATCCACACGATACTACCTCAATGGCATAAGAACACTATTCCCCCTTTTTCACTATACCAAATAACTAACTCATAATATTCTTACGACTTTCTAAGTTCTATTCACTACGATTAAAGTAATAATCATATCTTAATCTTCTTTATAACAAGAATCTAGCTCAATTAAATAAAATGAAGTAAAATAAATAAAATCTCAGGTTCATAAATTGTATTCTAACTGATTTAAAGTTACGGTAGTAAAATATGAAAAGGGAATTTTATGTCATAATCTACTACACAGCAACTAACAATAATAAAATAATAATAACAATAATAATATAATATAATCTTATTTCTTCCTAAAATGAAATAAATAAATATAATATGTGGTAGTATTTTAATAATCTGACAACAGAATACGTGTGGCAACATTAGCATATAATTTAATGTAATATTGTGGCAACCGACTTATGACCAATAAATAATATAAAATTATGATCTTTTAATTTTAACATACCAATAAATTCTCAAAATTATTATAACATTTTTATGTTTACCTTTTGTGCAAAATCTATATATCTGTTTCAATTATAAATGTATCGTGATTTCATGCATCCATGTGGAGAAATAACAACTCAGACACAAAAACTTTAAAATAAATTTTAAAACAAAGTTTATTAACAACATAAATAAATTAACAATATTTTTACATTATATACATTGGATATCCCTTACTCTCATATCTCAACTTAGTTTATTAGTTTATAAAATGAAATCAAAATATTATTTACTTTTCCTAGTTAAATCTTATTTTTTAACACTTAAGAAAATACAGCATTATTACTTGATTTATTATTATGGTTAGCTTATTACAAAATGCATTTCTTATATGATTATCACAAACACTTTGCATCCCTAATATTATTAAAATTATATTTTTTTTTACAAAATTTACATTCATAATAAAATTCTACAAAATAACAAATTTTAGTTTTATATTGGTTGTATGGAATCTTACAAAGTCAAAACATTGTTCTACATTCGGTATTAGGTTTTTATTGTTCATTATCCTATGTTTATTAATCCTAATATTCTCATTCAAGCCTTACTTCGGATGATATAATTATAACTATTAATATACCATGCACAAGTATATATTTATTGTACATTATTGGACTATTTTCTTAATAAATATGCAATACTTATTTTCTAAATATTATTAAAAAAAATTCATTCAAATTTTATTATCACTTTTAAAATACTTGGTTTAGATTTCTTTTCAAAAAATCTTATATTCATTTCCGAATTAATTTTACAATGTATTATATGATTCTTTCTCTCTTTATATTTTGGACTTTCAATTTTAAAGTTACACAATTCTATACATTCCAGCAAATAAACTATTCTTACATAAACGATAACTTATCTTCAGTTCTATTTTATTCATTATTTCTTTAAAAAATATCTTTCTGACCGATGCAGATTCACAAAATAAGGATAGTGAAGATAGATGCATAGGATCAAAATACAACTAGAATATTACTCGTCATATATCTTGACAATCATGGCACAGTGAATTAAAAGACACTATAGAGGAGTGACCTTTACCTGTCTACCAACCTCTATTATAGGAACGATGTTAAAGCTATTTCTTCAGCTTTATTATAACATCAAAAGTTTAAAGATATGCAAAAACACTGTCCAAATTATATGTGTTCAGTCATAGGGCCTAGTTAACTATACTGAAATCACACAAAACTAAATATGATCCAAATCCTTTATTTTTCCTATTTCTTAAAAAAAAACATCATCTTGGTTTCCTCTCCACTAGTACTTCCAAGTCACTATCCGATCTTATTTCTCAAGATTTTTTCTATACTGTACATCGACAAATACATATCTGCATTACTAACAATAATAAAATTCATTTATTTTAAAACTATTCCACTGTTCTATAAGAAAATCTTTTTACTACTTTCCTCCGTATATTTAATCATATACAAACTATTTGAATATCTGAATACTTTATCACATGAAAGTTCAAAAGAATCACACAATTGTTCTGTTAAATTATAGGATTAATATACTTTAAATAAATTATTGCATGCATATTCCGAATTACTCCTATCTCATTATATGTTAAAAATGTTGTATAAAATGTGTACATATAATTTAAACTTTCACACTTCATTCTTAGGTCAATAGATGATCTAAAAAAAACACATTATGCATTATAAATAACTACTAAAATTACCAAACGACCTTTATCTCCTCGATCGCGTTCCGTAGGCTTCACCATCCATTTGATCCTTGTAGATATAAGATTCACATCCATACACTTTATCTAAACACTATTTTTATAATTTTATCAAGCTATTATATTTAAAATTTTAATATTACTAAATTTATGTTTATATGTTTTCCCTAATCTCACATAACATTTTATATTTTAAAATAAATTAGTAAAAAATATTCCAAACTATATTTACTGTACTTCTTCATCAAATTTTCTTGAAAACCGTTCATATTAAAGCTAAAAAAAAAAAGTTTATTATTTCTTCTTCAGTCACTTCTTGTTCAATTTTAAGGTAAAACAATTATTGCTCTGTTTAATAATATTCATATATGACAATCCTTGGTTTTTTTATAATATTTAATACAATTATTAATTATGATATTAGTTAATCCCATAAAGAAAACGTCTACATATTCTCTTCTAATATTTTCTTGCTAATATTTTCTCCCCGCACGACTTTTACGATGCATCTTCTAGGTACTTTTATTTAAATATTCAATAAAACTTTTCAGTTTTTATGGATCTATTTCATTAAGTAATTTAAATTTCCATTTTCCTAATCTCTATCTTTATTAAGCGCTTTTATAATGAACACTTTATAATATTCTTTAATTCTTCTTAGATAAAGTTTTTCTGTTCTTTTTTCATAAAACACAATAGCTCTTTCATATCATTATTCGGTAATTTTTTCCTTTCTTTTAAAGTTCTGGTAACTATATTTTTGTAATGTTTCCTTTAAAAAGATAAACATTCTTTCTCTGTTATAACTTTTACATAATTTTTTCTTTATAATATATGCATCTTAATTTTTCCATAGAGAAGAATAAAATAACTTCAGAGTAGCCTTATAAATTTGTGCGTCATAATTTTTCCTGACGGCAAATAACTTCTCTTTTAAGTTTTCCGTATAGCGTGGTTGAGCATATATAAAGCTGTATCGAGGCACTTTACAAATATTTTTCCTTTAGCAATATTTTTAGGTATTTTTTTCTGTAGTACTTCCATTTTTACTGCAAGGTTTTGGCTAAACTTGAATAAAAAATCCTGGTAAGAAAACTTTTAAAAATTAGCCCTCCATGTAAAGGCAGTTCAAAATATTATATTTAAAAAAAACTTTTAAAATAAATACAAAATTTTAAAATTATATTACTTTTCTAGCTTATGATATTATACAGCTAAAAAAATATGTTACTCCCTCTTTCACTTACACATTACTTTTTCCCACTCCGTCTAATTCTTATATTTTGTCTGCTAAAATACCTCCGTTGATTGGTTAATGACTTTTTTAGCGCGAACAAATTTACACATTTTAGTTTTATAATAGATTAAACCTTTTTAAAATAAAGAATTTATGACATAATGATTTAAAATATTACTTAGAATAGTATTTTTAAACTCAATTATAGTTTTATCAAAATCATTTAAACTTTAAAACAATTATTAAAATAACATTTAATATTTCAACTTTTACTTTAACAATAGATAGCAACTATATTTAGTTTTATAATTCACAAACTTTATTATTATATTCTAACAAGCGTGTGTGTGAAGGTATATAATATACAGTCACATGATTACTAACTTTATCAGATGATTTTTTAATTTACGTCTCGGTCTAAATTACCAAAACTGATATATTTTATAAAAAATTTGGAAAATAATTTAAAATTGTAGAACTAAATATAATTCTCACCATCCTAAAGTTTATTTTAAAATATACTCTATTAATTTTGACTATTAAATATAATTATAACACTACATATAGCATTTATTTAATTTATTAGTTCTAAAATATCATACTCGAATTATTAATATATTTTTAACTATTTATAGCTGTATTATTTTATATGGCCAGCTTTTACAACCATAAGCAAGAATATAATTAAGCTTTATTTAACTGTTTTCCTTTAAAATAATCCATTACACTTTTATATACCAGGTATTTTCAGCCTTAAATTGTACTATAAAATCTAATCGATCATACAATTATCAATATATTACACAAACGTATTTTAAAATTTAAAATTTTTTAGTAATTGACCATTCTACCTTATTATGACCTATAGATAAGGGCACAATATATGTACAGATTATTTCAATTTGTAAAATTATTTTCCTTTAAAACCACTCTAAGAAATCTACAAATGATGTCATTACTATAGAAAATTAAGATGAATAAAATTTGTATGCAAATCTAAACATTTATATAGAAATTAGAGACTTGAAATTAATAAATTCTCATGCAGTTGAATATGGTAAATACTGGTTGACAGACTACAAATATTTACTGCTAAAAGATAAATAATCAAAATCTAACCATGACCACAGTGACAAGTTATTAGCAGAATTATGGTTAAGAAAATGATAAATCATGATGAGTATGATTCAAGCACTCAAATGGAATATTAAAAAGTTTTGTTTGTATATGGAAATAGCTATTATACAAAAGACATTTAAATTGCTAAAAGATAGTTACTTCTAAAAGGATTATATGCATTGGTTATTAATATACACATGTTTGTGTTTAAAGAGATTTAGGAATTGCAAGTCTGTAATTTGGCTTACTTTTTGTGTGTAAATTGTCTATTCCATTCAAGGATAAATTATATATACATTTGAATTAATGGACTATCAAATTGTTAATTTTTTTAATATTACTATTCTTATTGTTAATAAATATTTATTATTACTGTGCATATTTATTATTTATTTTATCACTGCCTGACAGGCATGTGGACACCCTTAAGTCCTAGTAGTATGTAAAACAAACTTCAGCACACTATAAATAAATAGCACTTTTCCATGTCAATAAATATTAACAAAGAATAGATGTTTCATCTTTATCACTGCTTATTGACATGGAAGCACTGTTTACTTATAGGGTGTGGAAATGTGCTTTAAATTAAACATAGCTCAATGTATATGCAAACAAAGGGAGTAAATCACCCCCCTCCAAGCAAATTAAAAGCATTCTAAACATTGAAGAAAGAATCAAGAATAGAATAAATCCATCTTCCAACAACAGGTGAATTCATTCTATTTTGCTTCTTTGTTCAATATTTAGACTGCTTTTAATTTATAGCTTGGGGGAGAGTGATGTACTCTTTATGTATGGATGTATATATATATAATTGAATATTTATAAATACAGTAATCAGATATATTTTAAAAATTTTAGCACCTTAGCAGCGCTTTCAACTATCCTCGTAGTCTTGGTCAACTAACCACTTTGAAAGTCTAATCTACTCACAATTCCATGATCTTAACGTTTGTTGCCTGCCTGTTAATTAAGTCATGTTTGTATTATTTGTATATTAGGTGCTTTCTTATTTTCTGTCCTGCCACTGCTAGAAATGTCATTTCTGCAAAAATTGCAGAAAATATTCAGAGTAGGGGGCCAAAAAGCAGATGACGCAACTTCTGGCCACTAGATGGCGCTGTTCACCATGCGTATGCACAGTAACAGCATGCCATGTGGCCAAAAGCAGACGACGCAAAGTTCCAGCCGCTAGATGGCGCTGTTCACCATGCGTACGCACAGGAACATTATGCCAAGTAGCAGCCAGCACTACTGCCCGCTAGGTGGCACTGTTAGCCATAGGTAAACCGATCCAGTTCACATCGTCTGCTAAACAGCGTCTACCCAACATTCTAGCCCACTAGGTGGCGCTGTTTCTCCACCCATGCGCGGAAAAAACGGCACCATTTAGAAGCGATATTTACATTCGCTTGCTAGTTCCGGTTTGCCTCCACGTTCTTAAAATAAATGCAGCATGTAATGTGAAAGTGTGAATAATATAGAAAACCATAACTATTTAAATCTGCTTTAAAATTTAATATTCTTACATTGACTTTCACTCTCGGATAAATCTATGTATTCTTAAATTATTTTCTTTTAAAAATCGATGTCTTTTTTTTCTCTAAAAATGTGTTTTAAGGTAAGTTTTACGACTCCCGTTTTTCTGGAATCTTTGAAAACAATTCTGACCTTCGTTATTTTGAAAAGTGATTGGTTTTTTTTTTTTACTTTCAAATAATATTTGCAGCAATTTTTAAAGTAATACAAAATACATTTCAGTTTATAGATCTTTTATTTAGCAAACGTATTATTTTAAAAAGATAAATTTGCGTTTTGTTTACGTGCAAATAATAATTCGAAGATCACTTTACACAATAAATTTATTAAAATTAATATGTTACCAAAACATCAAACAGATTGTAGTGCGTGGTGATTTATTCGGAATGTAAAAATCGAGTAAAAATATTCAAGACGTAAATATTAATTCAACTTGTATTTTACAACTTTAAAATCATTTTAATAACTAAAAATGTCATAACGTGTTATTTTAAAAAGTTAAATTTGCGTTTTGTTTACGTGCAGATAATAATTCGAAGATCACCTTACACAATACATATTTTTAAATTACTGGAGCCAAAACAAATAAAATTATCCTTTAAATATATTAAAAGATCTATTCAGTTCAAAAATAAATTTATTAAAATTAATATGTTACCAAAACATCAAACGGATTGTAGTGTGTGGTGATTTATTCTATGTAAAAATCGAGTAAAAATATTCAAAACGTAAATATTAATTCAACTTGTATTTAACAACTTTAAAATCATTTTAATAACTAAAAATGTCATATACTCACAAGGAAATTTCAAAATAATAGGTTTAATAAGTATGGAAAAGTAAGATATTTAGCTTCTCTTCTCCACATCACCGCTGCACACTTTCTTATTTCATCTATCCATCTCACATGTGGTCTCTTCCTGGGTCTTCTACAATCTCTTAGAATCCAGTTTAAGATTACAATTGTCCATCTACTATCATCTCTTCTAGAAATATGTCCAGCCCAACTCCACTTTAATCTTTTCAATGAAGTCAGTTGCACCTTATTGTTCTCTTACCGATATATTGGGTTCTCGATCTCTTTCTTTTACTCCCAATATACATCTCTCCATACTTCTTTGAGTGGTCTGAAGTCTGTATTGCTCTTCTATTAAGTAAGAACAGGTAAAACACGTTTATTAAAAAATCTTTCTTTACAAACACATAGGCATATTTCCTTTTAGTATCAAGTTATTTCTACTAAAAGCACTCCAACCAAGTTTACGCATGGTGAACAGCGCCATCTAGCGGCTGGAACTTTGCGTCATCTGCTTTTGGCCACATGGCATGCTGTTGCTGTGATGTGATGTATTATGGCTTCTCCTTAAACGAAGTCAAGAATATCTCAGCAATTAAGCCCAGATAAACCTGTTAGCCACTTTCTTTTACATTCCCCACTCTAAATTTACCCATAATCTGCTCTATCCCATTTCCACAACATAATTTTTGTCAACTCTATAACCTTTATATCTAAATCCCCCTTATCTTTTCCCAAACCTAGCATAAAAACCAATAATTCACTTTCTGTATAATCACTCTTTTCATATTTATTTTTCCACAACTTCATTATATGTACCCTTTCTGTTTTCAAACATTTACATTCAATTAACAAATGCCTAATATTTTCAATTCCTTCCTTACATAATTTACAAAATAAATCACCCATATTTTTCCATTTACATGTATATTCTTTTGTAGCTAAAGATCCCGTTCGAGCCTTAAACAATAAACTACTTTCCTTACTATTATCATATATTAACTCACACCTAATATTCTGTTTATTTCTATATATATTTAAACTCTTTTTACTCTCCATACTATTTCTCCATCTCTCTAACTCCCTAGTCTTTATTAATAAATTTATTCTTTTATCCCATTCCTTACTACTATAACACTCAATAATCCTCTTAACACAATCATCCCATCTTTTGTACAAATATACTGATATAAATTCTTTATCCAAATCTTTTGCATAGCGGATTACCTTTCTCACCCATCTTGTTACCTGCCCTTTACTCATAACCCAATTAAATACTATTTTAGCTATTCTTTTATTATCCATAAACTGCAATCTACCAAACATTTTCATTTTACTTTTTGCATCTCTCATATGAAAACTTGACCATCCCATTTCTCCTTGAATTGCCTCCCTTGCTGTCCATATTTCTGCATCTAATGCATGTCTTCCTACTTCCCTTTGAGCTTTTTCTAAATAATCTAATATCTTTTTACTAACATATAATGCATCATTACCATATGTTAACCCTGCTACTGCAACTCCTTTCCATATAATTCTAACTACATCATATTTATTATATGAAAATACTGTTAATTTCTTTATCAATCCCTTTCTTTTCTTTGCTTCATTTATCAATTTTTTCTCCCATTCATCAAAATAATTTTTCTGATTACTTAAAATAATTCCCAAATAACTATATCTATTCACCACACTTAACTTAATATCTCCCAATAAAAATTCTACATCTTCTCTTTCCTCAGTATTAACCATCATTATATTTGATTTTTCTTCACTAAATTTAATCCCCATCTCTTTACCCACCCTTGCACATGTCCTCAACATAACTTCCATATCTTCTCTTTTTTCTGCACACAAAAATATATCATCTGCAAAAAAAGACCTGACAAAATATATACTCCCTTACTACCTATTAACGGTATCTCTATCCCTCTTCCTAATCTTTCTATTGCTCTTTCCATTTCACTCAAATACAACACAAACAAAATAGGTGACATAGGGCATCCTTGCCTTAGTCCCACACCATTTTTAACTTTAATTGATTTTATATTCTCTAATTGATATATATAATAATTATTTTCATATAATTTCTTAATAATATCTATTAAAGCTTCATCCATTCCCAAATTTGCTAAACTTATCCATAATCTATTTCTATTTACTCTATCATATGCCTTCTCTATATCTATAAAACTCATATATAACTGTTTATCTGCATACGCATGGTGAACAGCGCCATCTAGTGGCCAGAAGTTGCGTCGTCTGCTTTTTGGCCCCCTACTCTGAATATTTTCTGCAATTTTTGCAGAAATGACGTCTCTAGCAGTGGCAGGACAGAAAATAAGAAAGCACCGTATATTATCATAGCTTATTTTTTCTTTTGTTGTTATTTTTTTCAATTTGCAATATTTTAACATTGTTGTAATTAAAGTTAAAGCCATAAATACATGAATTATTATGGTCATGAAAAACGGATTCTGAAACATTATCTACTTCACAATTTTGATTGATTTCTGAACTCTTTTTAACAATGGCGAGTGCTCTTTAGTTCCTTTTCCAATGTACATTTCAATTCTCCTATATATCCACTACCTCACTTACATATCCATGATACAATTTTTATTTATAAATGAGGTTTTATCTTTAGAATTATTTATTAATTAGTTTAATGTGGGAGGTGTGTAAAATACAATATCACATATACTTTTATAAATCTTCCTTATAAAATTTACTTGATCATTCAAAATATATGGTATTGATATCCATATTTTTTATTTCAATATTACTAGTAAAATTTTTATTTTTATATCTCATATTAAAATCTTTAATAATATTATATATATGATTATAATTCAATTTCTTGATCTTAAAATAACTAAAAATCAATGAATGCTGGATTACTATATGACCATTAAACCAATAGTAAAAAGAGGTTATATTTCATATAAATCAAGAGTGCAAATGTCACATAAAATGGTAGGTTTGAAGTCTTTGCAAATATTCATCGGATAAAGACAAAAATATTGAAATATATTCAAATGAATTGTTAAATGTTGATTACAATTATAATCATATATATAATGTTATTAAAGATTTTAATACGAGATATAAGAATAAAAATTTTAATAATAATATTGATCCTCCTGCTAATGATCAAGTAAATTTTATAAATTTTATAATCATTGAGGTCTCTTAAGAATCTCAATCTGCAATGAACGTATTCATTCATTATTTGATTGTTTACCATAATGATTTTTAAAATATAATTCCTTTTGTAGTACAGTATTCCATTTTTTTATACTTAAAAAAAAATCTATGAAGTTTTATTCATGTCTGAAGAATGCTAATCCAATTTTTAGAATGTCTTTTTGTTAAAGCATCTCACATGCATATTCTTTGAATTCACGTTCTATAGTCTTTCATAGATTTAATTAGGTACTTTTAAATTTCATCACATGACCTTGAAATAATATTATTCTTAATAATTTTAAGAAGATAAAAAAACTCTATTAATCTTTTTTTTTTTGACAAATTTCTTTTACAATTAACTTTTTATTTATTTATTTTTTATAATAATAATAATAATAATAATAATAATAATAATAATAATAATAATAATAATAATAATAATAATAATAATAATAATAATAATAATAATAAAGTTGTCTTCTTTTAACTTATACACATACAAACAATTGTATACAAACCTCACACATTTATATATGTGCATAAAATGTGCTAAATGGTATATATTCTTATATCGATATATCGCCATTTTTATTTAGTTTTTAACATAAATGATTAAGATGTTAATGTTTTATAAAAAATAAAATATAGATTAGATATTATCCTAAACTATATACAAAATAATGATTCACAATATGTTCATAAATAAGCTCTTGAGGTAAGGGTTTGTTCTTTTGTAATTCTTCATTTCTTATAATTAAATATTTTTTTTTGAATGCAGACCACTAACAACACAATATATATATATATAAATCAAATGATTTGTATTATATAAATTTCCAAAATAGGTAAACAAAGTATAACAATAACATTTGTCAAAGAAACCAAAAGGTAAACTAATTGAGAATGCAACTATTAAATCTTCTCAGCGTCATACAATGTCAGAATTATTTCAAAATTATTATCATGTCCTTAGGTGAAGGGCAGAAAATAACTGAAAAATTTAGAATAATAAAAATTTATGCAAGCATGAAGTGATTTTAGGATCTAGTGCATTTTATATTTATGCTCTCAAAAGAATATACATAGTCTCATCTAAATCTAGAAGACATTCTAGTACTTACTTATACAATTACCAAGAAGTGATTAACAGCCATAAGACAAATCTTTATAAAGTGAAGCTTTGAATGTTAAGGTAGCCATTTATTTATATTTAAGTTTATTTAATAAAACTTAGTATTATTTTATGCAGGTGGTTTATAACCAGTGTAATTTAAAATACCCAATCATAAATGAGTATTCTGACAGTCTGGTGAATGTTGTATTTTGCTTCATTGCTTTTTTCAGCAAGATGAAAATAGTCTTATTTTTGTTATACTAGGTATTATTTTTGTTATAATTTCTCATATTTCAATGGAATGTCAGAACTATTATACTACAAACAATAATGAAATTCAGCATATATTAAATAATGATCATTCCTATATATATTTGATGATTGACCATTCAGAATAGGTGGATTAACAAACATTTGTTTATTTCCTTCTGTATTTCCAATCAGTTGATATTAAAATTGATTTTAGAAAAAAAAAAGATAAAAATAAATTGGTTTCTATAAGGCTAAAATACACTGTATTTCATCACATTTTTAAAACTGTTTGGTTTTTTAATATTTCATAATTCTTAAATCATATTTTTTTAAATTTAGCTAGTATTTTAGTATTATCAAAGTCAGATGTGTGTCCAGTTTCTAAAAAATACGATGTAAAAGCTGATGTAATCAACATATGATTGAAGGCATTTTTATGCTCCCTAATTCTGACACTAACACATCTACTTGATTGACTCACATAGTTTTTTGGTCTTTGTGAAACATAGAATTTCTTAAACACCTTGATATTCTAAAAGCACTCAGTCTTTAGGTTTATGGAAAAAATCACCAATTTTTTTTTGCTAGTGCAAAAGATAGTTTGAATATTGAATTTAGATAGTCTTTTACTAATAATATTCTCATCATATAACATGAAAATATTTGATGTTATATATATGTATTATATATAGGACTTGAATACAGATTGTCAAACTCCCTTCAACTATCCACTCTATCTCATATAAACAATATACATGACCACACACATGCATAAAAGATCTCCAGTATACATATTTCATGCTAACCAGCACTCATCCATTAGTCCAGATCATCATCTCCAACACACATATATAATCAGTGCTCAGTCTATATTAAGATAGCAAATCTTCAAACTTTAATGGACAGGCTTCAATCTACTTCACTCTCCAATTCTTCAGCTATCAGTTAGAGCAGTGGTCTTCAACCACCGGGCCACAGACCAGTACCAGGCCCCAGAAGTTTTGTGCTGGTCCGCAGCTAGACTGGCAAGAAAATTTCTAATAACAAAATAATCCGATTTTAAACTTTTAATTAATATGAACAATTTTTATTTATTGTTTCATCGCATTTTTTCCCGATTGAAAAAAAAGAAACAGAACAAAAACAAAATCTAATCAATCATACATAAATTAATTTGTTTTTCTATTTATCACAGATGTTTATAGGGGGGGGGGTTATTATACAAACTCCGGTTGTCTTTTGATAGCCAATCACGGCTGCTTGTTAGCATTGTTAAAACAATAAAATGTAATGTGACTTTTTTTGATCTCATAAATTTTTTCTACTCTCTCTTTTAATATTTCATTTTTAGTGTTTTTTTTTTGGCTTTAAGTTTTATTTTGAAAATCAATTTTTATTACATTTTTTTAAAAATAAATACCAAAAAATAAGTTCTGTGTCTAACATTTACAATGTATTTCTCAATATATCCCCACCACCCCCAAAATAAAGTAAGATCAAAACTTTTGACTTTTTCAAGCTTCGTTTTATTTTTTTTTTGTTTAAAAATACACTCACTTTTTTTTTGGCCTATAAGACAATATTTTTTTGGCTTTATTTGTATCCTGCTAAAATACTAAAACTTTTATTTTTAAAACCAATTTCTGTTACCTTTTTTTAAAAATAAAAACAAACAAAAAATAACTTTGGTATCTATCTTTTGTCTCAGCTGATGACAAAGTATTTTTCAATCCGCCCCCCCCCCAAAAAAAAAAATAAAAAAATAAAATAAGATCAAAACTTTTGACTTTTTCAACATTCAGGTGAATAACATTTTATTCTTGCATGTTTTAACAATGAAATAATAAATGTAAAATGCAAGCACATTAATGAGAACGACTGTTATTGTATGTTTTCTGTAGCAGTATGACTGTGCAACTCAAGAAAGAGTGTTCAACATGTGAAGGTAAGCAACACCATTACTATACACATTAATTAGTGTGCTGTTTTGGTCAGTTATAACAATTATGCTTATCTAAGGCTAAGCAGGTTACATCTTTAAGAAAATTTATCTGTAAACTTCTGCCGGTCCGCAAAATCTTATCCTTATTTTTACCAGGTCACAGGGGTGAAAAGGTTGAAGACCACTGAGTTAGAGACTGGAGTAGATTAAAGCCTATCCATTAAAGTTTGAAGATTTTCTATCTTAATATATACTGAGCACTGATTATATATATGGGTGTAGGAGATAAAAATCTGGATCAATTGATGAGTGCTGGTTTAGTACAAAATATTTATATTGGAGATATTTACCTTTTATGGATGTGTGTGATCATATGTATCAATTTTATGAGATAGATTGGATAATTAAAGGAAGCTTGAAAATCTGTGTTCAAATGTTGCATATAATTACATAACTCCATATATATTCAATTAAACATATTATATATATATATATATAAAATTAAGAGCGTGCTAATAGCTCTAATATATATATATATAATAATTCCATCTTGAAATCTTTTTCATTGCAATTATCCATCAATGTAAAGTAGTTCACAAGAAACTTTTATTTATTAAGTAAGCTAGAAACTTAAAACATTTGGACAATTTGCATTTCTACATTAGGACAAGATATATATTTAGGCTATACTTTTGTATTAATCCTTCACGTTGAGAAATTCTTCTGTTTAGCAAACAAAGACTCTTGTTTAAAGTATTTAAAAAAGATTTCCATTTATACACACAGAAATACTCTGCACAGAAACAGGTTGCCAAAGCTTTTTTTAGATGTCAAAGCATTGACTAGGAAGCGAATCCCGGCCAGCTGCTTGGAAAGCACTATGCTAACCGCTAGTGTACCAACGCTTGACTGGGTTGCCAAAGTATCAATGAAATCTTTGCTTATCTGCAACATTTCATTGAAACAGACAGCTTTTCAGAGAGAGTTCTGTGTCTGTAAATGCTGACATTTTTAAAGACTTTAAATAGGATTCTTTGATTGCTAAACAGAAGAGCTTCTCAACACAGTATGATACATAGGATGAATCAAAAATTTCTTTATATAATACCCTGAATTACCATTAATGTATATATAAAACATAAAAATCATAATGATAGTAAATATAATATAATCTTTATATCAAAAAGCTTTATATACTTTCAATGCACTAGCATTACGCTGCATTTAGTGATATAAGGATTAAATTATAAACTCTGTTATATTACTTTTTATATTACAGTCACATGTGTACATTTAGAAAGTGAAAAAGGAAAAATATTTAAAGGATCTACTGCATAGCAAAATTCTAGTATCACTCTACATACATGTAGTGAAGATGATAATAGTCATCAGTTACACCAACTGATAATTAGTGAAAAACAATTTTTTTTCATTATTATTTTAACATTTATTATAACAATAGTTGATATTCATTTACGAGCAGGGAATTATTTAAATAAATTAACTATAAAGTTATTTGAAAGAAATATTCTAAATTGTTTAAAAATTCTCAGCTATTAAAAAAATTATGTAAATTGCAATTGGATTTAAACTCCAAGTCTAGAAAATAGCTGATAAATAAGCTAATCATTGCATTATAAAATCTCTCCACATAAATATATAAAGTGTTCAAAAAATGTTATATTATACATTGATTAAATTCCAAGCTCTAGCTATATAAAAGCGACACCTACAATTTGCCATAAATTTTATCAACTTTTGTAGACATATAATTACTATATGTGTCTGTGATTCCAGATTTTTATATGAATTCTTGATGCTTATTAATTTGTTTAATGAGTATAAAATGAGTAAAAATAATTCTACTCTGTAAATTTAAATTTTATTCAACTCTCAAATATTACCTGTTACAAAAATTATGCTGGAATTAATATTTGCTTTTGTAGTTGTTAGAACTTGAAATTGAAGATGGAAATGATCAATTTATGGTGAGTAGGTGGCATTGCTCTTATATAATCCACACTTAAATTATATCTTGGTTAGTTTTTCTATGCTGTAGCATCTATCAGTAGATACATTGTGATATTATACTGTTTTTATAGCTAGTGAAATAGGTATAGGAAAACCACTGAAGGATAGTTATGAAGATATTCTGCAAACAAATTTTCTAACAGATGGAGACTTTAGAACATGTGGTACTGTAGATGACACTATAACTATTGATCTTTTGCAATCCTACAAATTGAAATACTTTCGACTCACAGGAACAATTGATGATGGTAAGTTTTATCAATTATATATTATATGTATATTAAGTCAAATTATCCACACTCTCAACTTTGACATTTGAGGTCTGGGAGAATCTCTAGTTTAACAAATGATTAGTAACAATCATTAATATATTTATCTGAAGCGATTAGCATCAATGTTGTGAATACAGAAATTTGATACTTATAAGTCAAACTATAATAATTTGAAATAAATACTGAACAAATGGGAAATTATCTGTAAGAGATTGTGACCTGGATTAATTGAAGAGTGTCATTACAGTATAATGTATTTTGAGGGTCACCAAATGTTCATGTTTCAAGAATTTGTGGAAGAATGGAGATTTACATATATCATAAAAATATATTGCATATGGGAAAAAAATATTTGAAGTAGAGTTATTTATTCCAGGTGTCTATATATAATTAAAAAATAGATATGTTAACTGGAATTTAAAATTTATAAATGGACTAGTGAAAATAGTTAGTGTCAAAGTTTTGTGTGTAGAAAATTTGATATTTGTAAATCAAAGTGTAATACTATATTAATTTTTCAAGATTGTTGAAAAGCAATATATAATCGTATGTCTATTTCTCTAGTTTTTATGGAATGTCTAATTATCAAAAATACAGGCTGAGCACAACAGGTTCATTCAAGTGACCGAATTGAGAATTTATTTTATTTTTCTCTGTAGGAAATCAATCTGGATATTTTTTTTGTTTTTGAGTTCACTACTGCAAAAAGCAACATAAGGCAATGATTTTGTTGATTTATAAAATCGGACAATTCATGGAAATAAAACAGTTGCTTGTAGTAGATAATATAACTTTATATAAGTGTATACAATTTTTTTTTTCAAGTATCATAACATCGGCCGGGACGCGAACCCGCAACCCGGGCAACTGCTTGTAAGGCAGTCGCGCTGACCTCTCGACCACCAATGCAAGACAAATGTATACAATTTTCAACTTTATAATATTAAAAAAAAGTATATTGTTATAATAGTAATTCTAAATTTAGTCACCATTAGAACCTTTTAACTTATTTAATACAATTACTTAGTTGAATTAATCGAAAACAGTTATGTCTACTCATACTTAATATATAAACAAATTCTACATTTTAAATTATTTTTTATTTTCATCGTCTTTCGCAAAAAAAAAAAAAAAAAAACTTATGCAAAGAAATGTAAGGAATAAAAATATATTTTTTTTGTTTGACTTGCACATTTTTTCATTTTTTTTCTTATTAATATTATTTACAAATATTTAATTTATTAATATACTAATTATTTAAGTAACGATCGTTCTAATTTTCACAATATTCTTTATTTATTGCTTTTTCCCTAGTACCCAACTTCCCCTATCTATTACTATAACTAACTTTCTCTATATTTGTTTTACATAGGATATATGAGCACAGACTTTCACCCTACCCATTCTCCACTCTCTCTCATATCACTGATACACATGAACACATATATGTCAAAAAGATAAATAATCACCAATTTCTTCATAAGTAACTGCCAAATAATTGCAATTCATTCTTTAACATAATTCTATTTAGTCCTCTTTCTAAGCTTGAAACTAGGATCTTGTACAAATGTATTGGGTATACAATCTTCCAAGTCAGAAGCTCAGGATCCCCTTTTTAGTATTTTGTCATATTTTTTTAAAATATTCTACTTAATACATACATATATATATATATTCAGAAGTTGGATAAAATAATGAAAACATTTTGATACTTTTATTAATATGATCTAGAAGTAGTATTTGCTTAAAAATATCTATAATCTATATAGAATGGAAAATTATAAATAGTATTATATGGAATGAGTTAAGTAAATAATAGTCATAATTTGGAAAGTCATAGTATGGTATTTTTTTGGATTCAGTTGTTATTTTTTTTCTTAAAAAGATCACAACTGCAGCATATTTAAACATTTTGGGAACATTCTACAATTCACACATATTGTTTTAAAACAACATTGTTCTCTTAACAAGATTATAAATAATGCATAGCATCTCTTGCCTTTTCTAGTCACCCAAACAAAACAATATTAATATTGTGTAAACTATTTAGAAAAATGGGAGAAAAACAAATGTTTTTCATCAACATCTCTCTGAGAATTTGAACATTTTTTTTACAAATATAATTTAATGTTTTTCTAGACATGGTTTAAATGTTAAATGATTTAACCTAAATGTAGAAATCAAACATTTTTTATTGGTTTAACTTATGCACTCTTTTATATATATTTCAAAATACTTTAGATTGGCCTATATAAATGAATATAAGTAAAGAGGACAAGACAGTCTGTTCTTATCTTTTCAAAAACTCTATCCTGTGCTTTGGATTGAGATTATTTTACAAGCTCAATAAACCAGTGTTGAATTGTTAATATAATTATTATATAATATTAACAGCCATAAAAAGTTTATATTTATTTATATATATACATCCACATAAATAAATATTGTATACAACTTAAAATGCTATAACTTTTAGTCATATTTCACAAATTTAATAACTAAAGGTAATGAGAGGTCAGCGTGACTGCCTTACAAGCAGTTGCCCGGGTTATGGGTTCGCGTCCCGGCCGATGCTATGACACTTGAAAAAAAAAAGGTAATGAAATATTTAATATAATCTTTATTTTAATAATATTGTATGTTTTTTTCACTTTTTTATTTTTATGATGCATTTTATTATTTCTATTGGTCTTTGGTTTCAATTATCTACTAGTCTTCAGAAATATTCTTGACAAACGATGCATTTGTATATGCATTCACATCTTTCAGTATATATAATTAATAGATTTATCAATTACATGTCTGAAAAAAACTGCTAATTGAAACTTAAAGTACAACAAGAAAATAATAATAATAATAATAATAATAATAATAATAATAATAATAATAATAATAATAATAATAATAATAATAATAATAATAATAATAATAATAATAATAATAATAATAATAATAATAATAATAATAATAATAATAATAATAATAATAATAATAATAATAATAATAATAAAGAAGTAATAGTAGTAGGTGATAAAATGGTTAAATGTAATAAAAACTACAATATTTTATCACACATAAAAACATTTTATTTTTTTCCATTTTTACAAGTAATAGTTATTAAAATTCATACTGAAGATCATAGTTTTTATAAATGTTTATTTAATTATTATCTTCATCATATTTTTAAACATAAAAATGTATAATTATTTAGATTTTATCAACCAAATATCTTTACGTATTGGAAATAATGAAAATGTAATGGAAAATAAACTGTGTGAATTTGATGATTTGAAAAAACGTAAGTAAATTTTGATTTTTTGTGATCTAATTTATATTTTTATTACTGTATGACACAAATTTTTACAAGACACAATGTATGTTTTGAAATTATTATTAATGAAACATATTTTACTTTATAGATATTAAATTCACATTTATTTCAAGTAATAAAAAATTAGTGCTTAAAACACTTTAAAGTAGGAATTTCTTGTTTAAATAAAAAAACAAATATCTAGAATTAGTGTTGATTTTGAGAATATGAAGGTTTTAGACAAGAACATTTTTAAAATTAAGACACAGTATGGGATCAGTGCTTATTTATAATCATCAATTAAACTTTCTTCACTTTAATTAATAATTTGGTAGATAGCAATTTTCTGGTCAATACTAGACAGCTGTTTATATTATCTATAGATTTATTACCTGAAAAAAAATTTGTAAGTTTGTTCATGATCTGAAAAATTTTCTAGATTCAATTGATCTAATTCATAATAACATTTTGATTATAAGGTTTCTGTAAAAAAAAAAAAAAAAAGAAAATTATCACAAATATATTGCAATTAAAACATATAGATTTCCCTCAAATTGTAACAAAGACATTTCATTGCGGGAATAACTTTCCATCTTAAATTGCTCAAATGTTTTTTTTATAAAATTAATATTATAGCATTTTAAAATTTACTATTATTTTGGGTATGCATAAAAACAATATGATACCAAAAAAGATTGTTACTTTTGAGGACTATTGCTCATTTCTTCAGATATCTACCATTATCTTCAGTACAGAAAGTTGTGTTTTATTTATTTTTTAAACGTTTATTTTGTCAACAAACATACAGTTATTGATGCAAAAAGTAATACTTCTGTATATTAAGTTCTTTCCCCAAAGACAGACTGGGTCACTTAAATAATGAAGTACTATGCTAAATAATAACAGTTTATCATTACCTGGTAGCTAACTATTGCTTGACACTCTCTTTACATAATTTACTTGAGCATTACAATTTAAAAAAGAAGAATCACAAATTTGATAAGCCCAACATCCTGAACATGCATATAAAATGTTTGATAATTGCAAGAAAATCATGTCATATATCACATGACCTAATTTTATAAACTTATATTACAAATGTTATACAATGAGCATGCCAATAGCTCTTAACAAGATTTTCAGAATATCCCTATCCTCAGACTGGTTTCTAGCTCTTGGTGTCAATTTTATATTGCTAAAGCTAATAATTAATGGTGTATCTGAACTTGGTTTAGTCCCATATGACTAAGTTAGATAGCTGGAGTTGAAGACATGGATGTCTGAAAATTTCGGATTTTCTACTTTAAATCTAATACTGGGATATCTTAGCACTTCACTGACAATATCAAGAGCTAGAAACTATTCTGAGGATAGGAATATTCTGAAAAGCTTGTTAAGAGCTATTGGTACACTCGTTATATAAAATGTTTAATAAATTATTAAAAATTAACAGTTATTTAATATTTACATTTAATAACGTAAGATAAAGCAGTATTTAGTAAATTTTTATTTTATATTTATTTGATTTGATTATGTTTATAGTATAAATATAAGTACATATTTTAAACTAGTATATATCATAATTAAAAACTTGAAGTACTAAAACATATTTGAAAACATATACCCTATGCTGTAGATATTAAAAATAAGTTATTTAAGTTTTATTAGCATAAGATTGAATACATCTTTGAATTATTACTATATGTTTATTTAATTCAGAAAAGTCATTAATCTAAGAAGAATAAAAATTTAAGTGTACTTGATTAGTGTTATTGGACTGTTGTATATATCTGTGAACAGAGCTTTATATTTATCATTTTTAGACCACAGTTGCATCAAGTTATTCGAAACATATGTGTTTGTATACAAAATTGCATTAGCCAACATGATTCTGTGGTAAAATAGTAAGATTATTTTAATGGCAATTTATGCCCAGAATCTGAAAATGATGTCAATTTCTTCATTTTATGTCTAGTTAAGGCATAATGGTTTTTTTAGTATTTACAGGGATAAGATGTAACATTAAATAATGTTTTCACACAATTCTCTTTATTATACAACCATACAACTTTAGCTGTGATTATTTGTGTGAATATTGCAGTTGAATTTTGTCTGGTGCATTCCTAACAAACTGTCTTCAGATGTGCAATAAAAGAGCATGATGGAAGTTTGGATGCAAATAGAAAACCAGATGTTTTTCTCAAATTTCTTGTATAAGTAGAAGTGGTTTAATCCTCACCCCTATTCTATTTACTTGTAAGTGTTGGGCTGACATTTCTTTTTCAGACTGCCTATCAATTGTGCTTATGATATGACCCAACAAATTCACATTTCATGCATCTTTTACTTTTATTTGTATATATGCACGCTTTATTATGAATATAAAAGCTATATTTTAATCATCATTTATAAACATTTTATTATAAGTATTTTAAGAAAACCCTAGCTAGTGTATCAGAGGTGCACAGATGCCCTCTAGAAGAGCATTCAAGAACACACAAATTCTACAGGAAAGAGAAAAGGGCAAAAGAGTAATTTAACATACATTTCTGAGGAGTGTAATGTAAGCTTTCAAATCATGTACCTTTTACTTTGCTTGATATTTTTTCTGCATGTGTAATTTTGTACTTAAAGGGTGAAACCTAAGAATGAAATTGACAAATTTCTGAAAAGAAAAATGTTTTAAACACCAAAAGATGTATTCATATCTGTAGAAGCTCTTCATAAAATCTAAGGCACTAAACAGCATTTTGAAGTTTATTCATATGCTTTATCAGACATGACAATTTTAATATTTTCTTGAATTTATTCATTTTTTGCTTCATTAAAAGGAATTTCCTCGCAGGTATATGTATATGTTACAAGCATAATTTTTTCCTTAAATATTTTGATTATATTCTTAATAAAACTATGTATAGATGACTCTATAATTTTTATTTCAATTAGAGCTAATAATTGAAATGTATTACTGGTACCAGTGGTTTAAAATATGCACTTACCATTTTGGTTTCACTGGCTTAAACATAAATAAAAGCAATGTAGAAATCATTTTATTGTTTACAAAAGTGCTTTTATTTGTATTCAATGTAGGAAATAATAAGATTGCATGTTGCATGCTAGCATTTGTATATATTATATCCAATTCAATTATTACTAAGTTATCAAAATTTTTATATAATAACAAAACAATATTTTGCATTATTGGCAATTAACCAAATATGATACTGCAAAATAAAATGGATTTTTGAATTCAACATAATAAAATGAGTAAAACCCACTTATTTGGGATTTTACTACAGAAAAAAAAGTTTTTAATTTCAGACTAGCAATTACGTTTGATAATATAATATATAAATTATAGTTTATTAATTAATATTAAATAATTTTACTATATATTATCTTACATAAAAATATATATTAAAAGATTATTAATTATATACTGATAATTTTTTAGTGGATGATAATACTTTCCAATTTGGATGCAAAGATTGTTTGATTGGAAAATATGTTACTATTTATAGACAATCTTTGATTGATGATATTTTGCCAAAATTGTGTCATTTGGAAATTTTCTCTAATAGTGAAAAAGGTAAGAAAGTAGTCACTATTTTTGGAGATATTTTTATTGATTTTATTAGATATTTAGTTGCAAAATTTTGATGGAGGGAATAAAATTATTATCTATATTTAATTGTAATTGCTTTTAATTTCCTACTAAACTTTTAAGGTTGAGGTTGAAAATATAAAAAACTTTTTAAAAATCTAAACTTGAGTTAACAAACTCAAAGACAGATTAAATCGAGTAATTCTGCTATAAGACTTAGTGGTGCTTTCATCTGATGTCTTAAAGAATTGTTACTCTATTGTATTGTCTTTAAGAAAACATAAGTTTTGAAAGATTTATATACTTTTTAATTTCTTGTTTTGATTTATCAAAATTAATTGTTTTGAAATATAATCAATAAATAAACCAAATTATATATATATATGTGTGTGTGTGTGTGTAGTGAGTAACTACGAAAAGATTTAATTAGAGTATGTAATGAACTTCAATCCATTGAATATGGATTCATTATTTTTTTCTGTATCTTTTGAACCTGAAATCAAAATAGTGAAGAATTTTTATGGATCCATTATTTTTTCATATTTGAAAAATATTGTTGCTGTGAATATATGAAATACAATTAATTTTATAGATTGCAAATGACTATAGTTTATTTGATAGGTGTCAACTGTGCTGTCCTCACAACTTTGACACAAATCACTTAATAAAAATATATTAATAAATTTAGTCAGTCATTCATTAGACTGGAGATTATCAAATAATGAATAATATTTTGCAATTAATTTTATTATCACTAGTTGTTGATGCTTGAATTTCTTATTATATATAAAAAAAATATTTAGAGGCTAGCAGAAAACCTTTTGTGGTTAAAAAATGATGTGGATGTTATCATTTGTAAGATATTACCCTATTGTTCTATGGAGATTTTATCACATAATTTGATAGTTGTTTTCAAACACATACATATATAGCACTTTTTTTTTGTTGCAAATAATAGTGTGGAATGATTTGAAGCTACACTTGACATATATTTCAGTGAATAATCATTAGATTATTCTTACTCATAATAGATTCTATTATATTCATATTTATTTCTCTGGTGTTTTGAGAAATAATAAATCGAGAGTTCATTGTGTATGTAATACATAGCAAATTTTGTATTTATATATAATGACTAAAGACTATGCTAGAAGGAAATATATTACCAATCACATTAATTTTATCTGTTATATATACACATGCAAAAATAAAATAATAAAAATATTGTATTATCAATATTGTAATATATTACCCCAATTTTTAATGCAAGGTAGTCCAAAAATCGAAAAATATATTTCAAATAATGACATTTTTTAAAAATAAAACACCATAATATTAGGGAGTATCTAACACATATTGAGTAAGTATAAAAAGTCATGTGATAATCACATGTCTATTTAATTAATAGATGAACTGCGCTCTAGCTGCCATGTTCAATAACTTAAAATAATTGTAAAAGCTTATTGAACACACCAGCTAGAGAGCAGTCACACTATTAATTAAATAAGCTAGGTGATTATCATATAATTTTATATTTAGTCAGTATAAAATTATTATTTGTCATTACATATATTTTAAAAAATTATTTAAATAATTTAATAGATCAATTTAGGATTTGAATTGTAATATACATATATAGTAACCGATTAAATCTGTTAATGATGATGATGGGGCAAATGAGAAGAATATCAATCTTATCTGATCAAAAATCTAAAAAAAAATCTAATTTAATCTAATCTAATCTAGCTCAATTGGGTCGCCATTATGTAATAAACCATCATAAAGTACTAACAATCTCTACTAAAGTCTAATTTGTTTAAGCTATATGTAAAACGAAAGAATAATGAGATTATCTGCTCCAGACATCAACAAATCTATCACGATTTCAAAATAAACTGCAATGAGCAGTGAAATCGTAGATCATTGCCCTAAACAATAATATGATTAAGCTAACTATTTGATTAGCAATTTAATTCCAATATACTTTATTATTATATAACTCCGTGTGTGTAAATTTAAAAAAAAAATCATATATATTAATTTTTAACTGAGAGTTAAAGTTTATATCTATGCTAGAGATAATCTCTAGTTTCGAAAATGATTAGTAATAATCATTAGTGCATTTATCAGAAGTGGATGGTGTCAAAGTTGTGAATGGAGGAAGTTTGACAATGGTAAATAAAGGTATATATGAGAGATAGTGACTTGGGCCAACTGATGAGTGCTGGTTCAGCACAAAATGCATCTTGGGGGCATTTGTCTTTTATTATATCTTTATTTATATGAACTTTAAAAAAATGGGAAAATATGGAGGTGTTTATTATATTTATTAATCTATTGTTATTGTAGTAATTTAAATCTACTTTAATATTTAATGATACTGCATTTTATCTGAATGGATGAGCTTCTAAATAATTATAATTGCATTCTTACAAAATGTTTTTAAATATATACGCTATTTAAATATTGAAAGAAAATAATATTTGACTCAAATGTATCTAGTTTAATGAAATGCTAAATAGAAAGTATAAACATTTCGTTCATATCTTTCAATAAAGCGATACGTAATTATTTCTACTTTAATAGAATTGACACTCTGGGCATCAGTTCATATAATGTACAGGATTGATGTTAAGTAGGGGGATTATAATATATATATAGGTAGTTTTCTATTCTCTCGTGTCAGCTGTTTGATAGCGTTGATGCTAATCAAAAACACATACATATTACGATTTTGGGCCGGGCCTGTGATTCTATCTATATAAATATCGGCTTTTTTAGTTTTGTAATAGGAAATTAGAGTAACTAATAGTAAATAATATTACTATTTAAAAAAACAAAAATTTAGAAAATCACATTAAATTTAAAAATGATACCCGAATAATTGACGTTTTTTTGGACATTAATTAATCAAAATTTTTGTTTGTGTGTATCTATAAAAAGTTACGGTATTTTTTTAATAGAAAATAATACGCAATTATACATTTTTCAATTTACTCAAAATTTCTACATTCACGCTAAATTTAAAAATGATACCTGAGTAATTTGCTTTTTTTTTGACAGTAATTAATCAGAAAGTGGGTTCTTTTTGTTAGTGTGTAAATATAAAAAGTCCTGCTCTTTAAATACTACATTTAAAAGTGATACCCGACTATTTTGAATTTTTTTGTACAGTAATGAATCAGAAAGTGGATTATTGTTGTTAGTGTGTAGATATCAAAAGCAGTAATATTATTTAAATACTAAATTTAAAAATGATACCCGAATAATTTATTTTTTTGGTATTGACAGTAATTAATCAGAAAGTGGGTTTTATTTTCTTCGTGTGTATTTATAGAAAAAGTTGCGGTGTTTTTTGAATAGAAAATAATACGCAATTCTACATTATTCATTTTAACCACAACATTTAAAAATTCACACTAAATTTTCAAATGATACCCAACTAAATTGCTTTTTTTTTTTTTTTTTTGGACAGTAATGAATCAGCAAGTGGGTTCTTTTTGTTAGTGTGTATATATAAAAAGGTACACCTGGGTCTCGTTTTATGCTATTTTGAAGTTATGCGATTCATGTTTCTTCTTAATATCTTCCATATTTCACTATATTTATTAGATATCAAGAAATTTAAATTATTAATAACTTATTTTGACTTGAAATACTTTTTTTTCTTCAAAAATATAACGTTATATTAGCAGCTAACGTGAATATGGCCTGAAGCTGTATTTAGAGCTTCTATGTAAATAACCTATTTATACTAATGAGTAAATAATAATAAGATTTATCATCATCATCAACCATTATCAATCCACTGCAGGATGAAGGTCTCTCCAAGTTTAATCCATCTTCTCCAATCTTTAGCTTCTCTTTTCCACAACACCCCTGCACATTTTCTTATTTCATCCATCCATCTCACATGTGGTCTCTTTCTGGGTCTTTTACAATCTATTGGAATCCAGTTTAAAATTTCAATTGTCCATCTATTATCATTTCTTCTAGCAATATGTCCAGCCCAACTCCATTTCAATCTTTTAATTTTTTCAATAAGGTCAGTAACACCTGTTTGTTGTCTTACCCATACATTGCGTTTTCGATCTCTTCTTGTTACTCCCAACATACATCTCTCCATACTCCTTTGAGTGGTCTGAAGTCTCTGTATTGCTCTTCTATTAAGTGTCCAAGTCTCAGATCCATAAGTAAGAACTGGTAAAACACATTTGTTAAAAAACATTCTTTTCAAACACATAGGCATATTTCCTTTTAGTATCAAGTTATTTTTACCAAAAGCACTCCAACCAAGTTTAATTCTATGATTAATTTCCTCCATTATGTTTCCATCTGTATTAATAATTTGACCTAGGTATTTGTAACTGTTAACTTCTTCTAATTCTTCATAATCAATCTTTATTTTCATATTTTGAGCAAATCGATTAAACATTACTTTAGTCTTTTTAACATTTATCTTTAGTCCTACTTTTCTACTTTCATCTGATAACTCCTGCAACATTTCCTGCAGCTCTGAAGCATTACTTGCAAAAACAACTACATCATCTGCAAAATCTAAATGACTTAAATACTCTCCATTTACTTTCACTCCTTTAGTTTCCCATTTTAATCCACAAAATACTTCTTGCAGCACTGCTGTAAAAAGTTTTGGAGATATGGAGTCACCTTGCCTTACACCTTTCTCAAGGTTGATTTTTCCAGTATCATTATGTAATCTAATTGTTGCTGTTGCATTTTTATAAATATTCTTTAAAATATGACAATATCCTGGATCTATACCTTGATGATCCAATGCTTTAATCACTGAAGAAATGTGTATAGAATCGAATGCCTTTTCATAATCTACAAATCCAAAACATAATGACAACTCATATTCATTTGTCCTTTCTATGACTTCTCTCAATACCTGGATATGATCTATTGTACTAAAACCACTTTTAAATCCAGCTTGTTCTCTTGGTTGGTGGAAATCCAAAGTTCTCTGTAGACGAGTTGTAATTATCTTGGTAAAAATTTTATATAAAACTGATAAAAGGCTGATAGGTCTGTAATTTCTAATATCTTCTTTATCACCTTTTTTAAATATTAATATTATTACTGCATTCTTCCAATCTTCCGGTACATCTTTATCATTTAGACATTTGGTATATAACTTTGCTAAAATTGTTTTTATTTCTTCACCTCCTTCTTTTAATATATCAATTATAATTCCGTCATTTCCTGGAGCCTTTTCTTTCTTCATACATTTAATTGCACGTCTCACTTCTTCATTTAAAATTCTGGGCAATTCAAAAGATGTAATAGATATAGGAGGTACTTTTTCTTTATTACTATATAATTCTTGATAAAAATCTTCTACCAATTTCATGATGTCATCTCTCTTTTTAGTAATAATTCCATCTTTTTTTTTTATTGCAGATATAAATTTCCTACCAATACCAAAATGTTGTTTAACATTCTTGAGACTTTTATTTTCTTCTACAGCTTTCCTTGCTATTTCACAGTTATACTTTCTTATATCATTTTCAACTCTTTTCCGTACAATTTTACAAAATTCGAGATATTCAATTCTTTTTAATACATCATTTTTGTATATCTTCATATTCCTTCTTTTCTTCATAAATTCTCTAGTCTCAGTAGAAATTTTATTAGTCAATTGCTGCTTTTTTCTACCAGCTATCTTTGTTGCAGTTTTTAAAAGTGTATCAGTTATTTTCATATTAATTTCATTCAAATCTGAATCATGTTCAAAATCTCCTAACACTTGAAACCTATTTGTAAGTTCTAATTTAAATTCATTAGAATGTTTCTGAAGATTAGGAATATCAACTGTAAATATTGTTTTTCTCAATAATTTTTGTCTCTCTAGTTTTACATTAACACGTAACTTACACCTTACTAATCGATGATCACTTCCTGTGTTAAATTTATTAAGAACATTACAATCTTGAAATATGTATTTCCTGTTAGTCAAAATATAATCCAATTCTGCTGTACCTTCATTTGGATGCTTCCATGTCCATTTCCTTTTAACATTTTTCTCAATAAATGAATTCATAATATAAAGTTTTTCTTTTTCTGCAAACTCCACAAGTCTATGTCCTCTCTCATTTCTATTACCATAACCAAAATTACCTACAGCAATTTCATCTCTTATTTGTCTACCAATTCTAGCATTAAAGTCTCCCATAACAATTTTAAAATGTTGTTTACTCTGATCAAAAGCCTTTTGTACATCCATATAAAAATCTTCTACTACTTCATCACTATGAGAACTTGTTGGGGCATAAACCTGAATTATCTGCATTTGGTATCTGCTATTAAGTTGTATAACTAATCTTGCAACTCTGTCTGATACACCATCAATCTCCACAATATTGTTCTTCCACTTTTTATTTATAATGAATCTTACTCCACTTGTATTTCCAATATGTGTGCTTTTATAATAGAGTATATGTACACTTTTTAAATCAATTGTTTCTTCACCTTTTCTTCTAACTTCACAAAGTCCAATAATGTCCCATTTAATATAAGACAATTCTTCTTCTAATTCTTGCAATCTTCCTTCACTTGAAAGTGAACTGCAGTTGTAAGTACCTAAATAAAAAGTCATCATCAAATGGCAGCCTGGGTCCACAATCAGGGGATTCTTAGCACCCTCCGCCTTCAGCCACCAACCGCTGCCTTGGTTGGTGACTTTACAGCCTCCTGGGAATAAGGGCCATGCTTTATTTTTGTCTGTCATAATTGTATATATGTATTGGAAAAATATTTATCATTTACACAAACATTCATTCTTCCTTATCAGGCACTGAGAAGAAAGACCATGGTGTTTTTTGATCTTAAACTCAGAGGTAAAAAGCCAATAAACTCACCATGCTGGCTAATGCATGTTGATGAGCAGCCCATCCATGTTCGTATACTATATGAATAATCACATAGTAATAACAGCTGCAATGACAAGAACGTATGGAGTGGACATTAGGAATTTGCCCTGCTCGGTTCCTTTAAGGCCTCCAAGAGGAATCAAAGGGTCTCCTTTCAGTTAATAGCAAACTCCTTTACATATAAAAAAATCACAATAAATATTCAAAAAATTTAAACGTTTAAAACGTATTTTGTTATATATAAGAGAAACAATAATCTTTTTGTTTTGATTTCATTTTTTTAATGTGGAAACAGAAAACTATTAACACAACACAAGACTGAAAATGGCGCTAGTTGTACATCACATCACGAATAAAAATAAAGTGGCTAACAGGTTTCTCTGGGCATAATTGCTGAGAGATTCTTGACTTTGTTTAAGGAGAAGCCACAATACATCACATCAAATCTGATTTCTTATCAGTTTACAAATGAATGCTAGCAGTAATGATTAAAATATGTATGAAAAATGTAAGGTTGTCATCGATGAGCAACCAAATCCCACTGGATGGCGCAGTTATCATGCTAAAACTATAAAATATGATCATTCACGGGCAGTTAATTATAATCATTTTGATGTGTTTTTTGTAATGCGAAAATAAAAACAAAACAAAATCGTCTTTTTTAAATATTATTTAATTTTAAATATTATTTTTTATTAACATATACAAAATAAATGATAATAATAAATGTAAAATAAAATAAACAAATTACAATTTGTTTTGTCTTTTTTAATTTTCTTTTTATTAGAAAAATCAATTTTCTATCGGAGATTTTTTTACTGGGGTTACGGCTTTTTTTTTTGTTGTTTACCACTATTTTTTATTTCAAATAGAATGACAACTAAAAGTAAAAGTTGTTATGGTTATTTTTAGGGTTAGCTTTAGGGTTAGTTTTAGGGTTAGCATTAGGGTTAGTTTAGGGTTAGTTTTAGGGTTAGGTTTATGGTTAAAATAAAAAAATATCAAAATCGTATTTTTGTAAATATTTTTTTTTACTAACATCTATAAAATAAATGATAACAATAAATGTAAACTATATTCAACAAAGTATAACAGTAGTCAGAGAAAAGAAAGAAACTAAAACTTTTTTAAACAATGACAAATATATATATATAAAATATTTATAATATATGCTTTTTATGACATTTAAAAAAACAGTGTACAATTGTACTTTTCTTACTGGATATTTTTGTGTTAACGCTCTTTTTTATTTCAAAAATATACACATGGTACAATGTCTCATGGAAATGTTATGAATAGTACGTTACTTGACGTGTTACCTAATTCCAATTCACTTTATACATATATCTCATCAACATTTACTACTTAAAACTTCAATACACTATGGTGTAAAAAGTCTGTTAATTATTTTTTTACAAAATCTGAACATTTCAATACTTTAAAATAAAAAAAAAATCCAATTAAAATAACATTTCCATCCAATTCAAAAAACACACCCTTTCCCCAAGCTGTAACCTTTTTATAAACTGTGCGAATTGAGAAAATGTATTTGCTGCATAAACATACATGCTGTACTGCAACGCGGCATAGCAGCCTGAAATCTATAGTACAACAAAAAGGTTGTATTATAGAAAACACAGGTTCAAACGCATCGGCCACGGAAATGGCATTTTTATGTGTTTTAGCATGAAAACAGCGCCATCCAGTGGAATATGTTGGTTCATCGACGACAACCAAATGTAAAATTAAATACTGTAGTAATGAAAAAAGTAAAAAAAAGTTTGTCTTGTATTAATATTTTTCAAATATTTGAAATTTTTTAGTAGTTATAGTTTATTTGCTTATTTTTTTAATGCGAATTTTAAAGGAATTTTTCCTTGTTGCTTTGCTTTTATGCGAATTCTGAAAATTACAGCACATATCCCCCATTTTTCAAGGTAAATTAAGTCTATTTTTGTGCAATTTTTTTAATGCTGATTTTCTGTGGAAACTATCTACCACATAAAACCAGACCCAGGTGTACCGTTATTTAAATATTAAATTTAAAAATGATACCTGACTATTTTACATTTTTTTGGACAGAAATTAATCAGAAAGTGGGTTCTTTTTGTAATTGCATATATATATATATATAAAGTACTGTAATTCAAATATTACATTTAAAAATCAAACCCGACTGATTTGCTTTTCTTTTTTTGGACAGTAATTAATCAGAAACTGGGTTGCTTTTGTTAATGTGTGTAATATTCTTAATATCAGGTCACTATTGCATCATAAAGTATTGTGTGTTGCTATCATTTTATCCAACATAGTTTATAATAATCATTTTAATGTTCATAATAATAATAAATTTATACCTGTTACAAGCAGTTTTTTCTTTTCTAAAGCATTGTTATAGTTATAGAAAAAGATGGTTTATCTCTATAGACAATCTATAAACAGAAATATTTGAGAAATAAATTATAGCATTTTGTAATAATAATAAAAAAAATAGCATCTTAATATAAACTGAGCACTGATTATATATGTGTGTGGGAGATGATAATCTGGACCAATTGATAAGTACTGGTTCAGCATGAAATACATATATTGCTGATTATTTATCTTTTCTACATATGTGTGGTCATGTGTATTGGTAGTATGAGATAGTGTGGATAGTTGAAGGTTGCTTGAAAGTCTGAGTTCAAATCCCCTATATTTAGCATTGTTTTTTTGCAATTGCAAAATAATTACCAACTCACTAATGGTGGATTTTTTTCCATTTACAGAGTACCATATTTTTTAATTATTTATATATATAAAATATTGTTAAAAAACTATTTTCAACAAATAATTGACATTTGTTTCCCTTTTAGCATTTCCAAAATCTCGATGTTACTCTTTAAATTCACTCTTTGTGGAATCGATTAATGGGTATTGTTTTGTTATTTTTAATAAAACACAAGATTGGCAGTCAGCAGAATCTTCTTGCAATGAATTGACAGGGAATCTTGCATCTTTGTCAGATTATGGAGTTTATCAGAATGTTTTATTTCATCTGAAGTCTCATGAAATGGACAAGGATTTAAATTATATTTGGGTAGGAGCGAAATGGCAAACTATATTAAAAACTTTTCAATGGAATTCAGGTAAAAGAAAATCACAAGAACTGTTTAATTTAACTATTGTTTGTTAATTAAGATCAGTTTTAAAAATTACCAAGAGCTTAGCATAACAATACACACCTATACAGACATATAAACACACAGGTTCACATGTGTGCAAGTGCAGGGCGCAAAGAAGCACCAAAATGTCAAGATAATTAATAAAATTTATATGTAAATGGAAATGTTTCTTTTTCCAATCACTTCATTGTTAGAAATACATTCTGAGTGTAACTATTTTTTATTTAAATATGAAAGGAATCTTTCTCTATTTGGACTTATTGTGACAATTTTCAAAGTCTCTAATTTTGAGGCCTGAGCTCAAAATATATTACATATATATTCTTATCATTGTGCTAAACCAAACAGGCTGATACCATTTTATTGCAACAATTAATAAAACTTATATATAAATGTTAAGATTTTCAAATCATGTTAGTATTATAAACACATGCTTAATGTAAATATTTTTAATTTAAATATAAGAGGAATATTTCTTTACTTAGACTTGTGATAATTTCTTGAGTCTCAAAATATACTACATATACCCTCTACCATTGGACTAGACCAATCAGCCTGACACCCTATTGTCACTATAATTAATCAAATTTGTATGTAAATGAAAGTATTTATATTTCCCAATCACTTATATATATATATATATATTTATATATAAATTAGGATATATATATATATATATATATATATATCCTAATTTATATATAAAGTAACACATTACTATTAATAATTTATTTAAAAATAAAACATTTTAAAAATATTTCCACATAATTATAGTAATTCTGCATGTGATGAAATTATCTTTATCAATGATATTTTGCAAAGATCATATGTTTTACTTAGTAGAATAGTGATAGAATTGCTGATTTTGGAATGTAGGATCCTAGGGTCCATTTCACTGCTATGTTGTGCAAAATGTTTTTAGTAACAATATTACCTTTCTTTTTTATTATACTATATTATCTTTTTACATGTTTTACTAAATAGCTTTTCCTTGAATGTGGACTCATATCTCTAAATAAAAACTTTTAGCTGATCCATAATCCACACTATGGTCCAAATTTAAAAAAAAACCAGAATGAGTAAAAAACATAATTAAAAAAAAAAGATATTATTCCACACCAAAATATTTAATTCTTAACAAATTTCATGATAACAATATTATTTAATGCAATTCTCTTGATTGTAACAAAGCCCTTACATGATTCACTAATGACTAAGTCCAAAAAATATATTTAGTGGAAGAAACTAAGTATTTTATTTTTATAGCTATCCATCATAACATATGAATAAACAAAATAAAGTGTAAGACATCTTAATGGCTTCTAAAAATTTATCGAATAAACAATCTAAGAATGAAAATTTAAAATTTCTTCCCTTAAATAAACCCTGGATAAATTCCTAATTGTTGAACTGTAGAATAAAGTATAATATATGTAATACAACTTAGTTATTAACAAAGTAATGTGAATATTTTATTATTTAATAAAAATAAGAAAAGCTATTTTTTAATAGAAAATGTAAACAAGTTATGTGTGAGAGGTTCTGAATTAAAAGTAATAAATGAATTTTTAAAACAAACAATTATTTTAATAAGTTGGTGCTAATTGAATGAAAGAGTTATATCATGTTATTTAAAATTGACCTATTTTAGTGGTCCTAATGAAATATAAAAATTATACCAATAAATAATGTAAGTGTAAAAAATTAAAATATTGGATTATATATATATAATAAATTATAGTTATTAATAGTGGAATAACATACACATAAAAATTAAATAATAATTTAAATATTTTATTACTGAAGAAATATAACTTTGTTAATAGGAGGCAAAAATAAGTTTATGCATGAGAGATTTTGAATGGATTTTCAAACAATCAAAAACTATTTTTAACTATTATTAATGAATTGTTGACAGGGTGGTTAAAATTGATCTAAATATTGGTAAAGAAGTCTCAAAGTTACATCTGTTTTTCTAACTATTGTACTTCTGAAAGGATAATAGAGATAAGCCAGACTGTTTTTTCCTCATTATGCAGGATGGAACTCAGAGATGAAGCATTCCAGAATCATACTCTGGCTGTAGATAATATTTTTAATAAGCAGGTAAAAAAACTAGAAGTAGAATTATTTATACAAAATCAGAGCCATTCCAAGAAGAGGAAGAATGCAATGTTTTCATGGATGTATATAATGGTGTGTTCTGTCAAATATAATAAAAACACATATATCTTCTTTGTAGATATTTCCCATATCTACTAGCAATGGATTATCCAAAAAATAATATGAAAACTTTGAAAAAAAAATTAAAAAATTTACTAAATAAATATTTTTGTTTTAAGGTATTATTTAATTTATTGTTTAAAAAATTATTTTTTAAAATATTAATTTCTTTTTATTTTAGCATGTATTTTAATCTCTGAATTTATTTTATAAAAATAAATGAATAAAACATGTATTATTTATCTAACATGTTAAATGCCAAAAATCATATTTTCAAGTTATCTTGCAAAATCACTTGGAAAAAATATTTTTTAATTTACAAAGTTTATTTCATAGAATGAGGAGGCGGATGCATTAAAATTTACTTTGCACAAAAGTGTCTCTTATCCATGCAGTGGCATTGCATATATGTAATAAAAAGTAATGAATATAATGCTAATACTATATTATAAAAAGTATTATAATACACAGAAGTACTTTCAGTTAATCATTTATTTGTGGGTTATAATACTTTTTGCAATATAGTATTACCATTATATTCATTATTTTTTATTAGTTATATTCATTATTATTTTTTATTATAATATGGACAATTTATTTTATTTAGACATCTATCTATCTGTCTATCTGTCTATCTGTCTGTCTGTCTGTCTGTCTGTCAGTCGGTCGGTCAGTCGGTCGGTCTGTCTGTCTGTCTGTCTGTCTGCCTGACTGCCTGTCTGCCTGCCTGCCTGCCTGCCTGCCTGTCTACCTACCTACCTACCTACCTACCTACCTACCTACCTACCTACCTACCTACCTACCTACCTACCTACCTACCTACCTACCTACCTACCTATCTATCTATCTATCTATCTATCTATCTATCTATCTATCTATCTATCTATCTATCTATCTATCTATCTATCTATCTATCTATCTATCTATCTATCTATCTATCTATCTATCTATCTATCTATCTATCTATCTATCTATCTATCTATCTATCTATCTATCTATCTATCTATCTATCTATCTATCTATCTATCTATCTATCTATCTATCTATCTATCTATCTATCTATATATCTATCTATCTATAACATTTAGTATATATGTTATATACACACATTCTAACCCATATCTATATATTTGAAAATAATTATATACATATACATTTTTTTTTTATCATCAGTTTTTGGCTGCTGAGTATTTTTCACACACACGTAAATATTTTGATAGGTAAATTTGTATATATATTATACCAGTCAAAACATGTTGGTCCATATAACATGAGCTGGAACTCAATGAAACGTCCTTCAAACCCAGTCAAGCCTGAGATTTAAGTCAGGGAGCAACCTGGATTTGAACCCATTCCATAAGCCCCAGATCAAACTCGTAATGAGTAACATATAATGATAGCACACAAGAATTTATTTTAAAATCTGGCCCACTAGCAGAGCGGAGAAGACAATGAGACTCAATATTAACTGCATTATAACTTAACTAAAATAGGCATGCACATGATTGTAGGTGTGGAAGTGGAGAAAAAGAAAATTCAAACTACTCAAATAAGTTAGACAATAAAAAAATAGTTTAATATAATGACAAATTATTTATATATATTAATGTGTGCGTGAATGAGTGGGCTACCAAACAATAGATAATTATATATTGAAATTCATGCTAAGGGTTTTCATATGTTCTTTTATTGACTAAATATTATATATACATTAACAGACCTCTTTGGTGGGTAAAGATATTAAGATGCCAATCAATTATTAAAAAGATTACAGAAGTATGCCATTAATGCTTTGATTTATAGTTTTGAAACATGGTGACTAACATATAATTTCAGGGAGTGTTCCGGGATTCATTACAGTTATAATATAAACTATTTTCATGCCATTACAGTCATAAAAATAAGTAAAACACATTTGAAAATTACATTTAGTTATATGACAAAATATTTATTAAAATTTTTTTGATTATCACTAGTAAGAAGAACCCTTTATTTTCCCCAAGGCATATATTCTTAAATACAGAAATAATAGATTATGATGGTAGGATTGTATAATAAGATTGAAATAACATTAAAAATTTAAAGTTAGTAATATTCAGCATTTACATATATTTTGAGCAGAACACAATTTTAATATTATAATATCAAAACTGGGTCATGAAACAAAAATAACAACTGAAGAAGTGGTGGTACTGCTGGCATAAAATAACAAGAAATGATTGTGCTTTTGGATGAAACAAAGTCTAAAACCCCCTTCTTAGGGCAATGCTTAGAGAAAAGTGGTTAGGCTTGGCATGGCCCAGGCTTTACTGGAATCACCAATGCCAGAGGCCTTTTTATACAAAATAAGTCCTGGGAAGCACAACTATCCACAAGACAGGACATGAGAAGAAATCTATGGATTTGATCTTGTCGCAACTCCCAGATTAGAAGCATGTAATATATTTATGAAGATAAGCCGGATGTCAGTAATGAGTATGGATAAATGTCACTAACAACATTGAATAAGATTTACTGCTTTAAAAATAAATGACCCTAGTTTGAATGCCATAATTTATACAAATAATACACAATGCCGCTGTAATATATACATGCATACAAGATTTTACTGGATAACTAAAATAGTAAAATATACATTAAAATTTACTTTCTTCTTTTTTTGCTATTTAAAAATGATTCAATCCCACCTTCGCGAATTTTACAACTGAGAATATTTAAACATATGATATTTTAAGAGTATAAAAAAATAAAAGAAAGTTAGCAGTTATAGAAAACAACTAATAGGACATCTTTTCAGAATTAAATAAATAGCATAAAATAAATAAGGTTTCAGAGCATTAATTAGCCTAAGTTCTGGATTCATCCTGGATAGAATTACTTTATTCTATTCGGAGTTGAACAAATAACAATTTTTATACTAAAACATAAAGTAGGTTAACTCAGAGAAACAATCTGGTGAGCATATTGATTAATAATTCATTTTAAGATGTAAAAAAAGGGAGAATTAATAACCTCACTTCATGGAGGCCTAATTTAATTAAAAGAAAGAAAAATAAAGGATTTTATAAATGGAGCTCACCAGGTTGCTTTAGATTGACATATTAATAAAATCAGAAATTCATATAAGGAAATGACCGCACCAAAGTTAAATAAAGTTAAAGCATATGAAAGAAAATTAGATTTATAGAAATTATTTAAGAGCAAATTACATTTTTACATAGTAGGAAGATACAAAGTTAAATCAGTTATGAAAGAAATCTTGATGAGATTAGTTAGGCTACATTCACTTTTAGGTGGCGGCTTGAAAATTTACCTTGCACCATTTTAAGAGTCCATATTAAAATGTCCAGCTCATGCATGGCAGTTCTTATGTGACAACAAGCTTCTGATCAGCAGTCCAAAGTCCTCAGGTAGGGCCTTTACTTTATTCTATGGGCAACAGGATGGTACAGCAGTGGAAGAAGATGATCTCCACAGGTCAGAAAGATGATTGGTTTACTACTAGATCAACATTTTATGTTTCACAATGACATGGAGTATATTAATAATACAGTTCTCTCAATAGCAGTTCATACTTTTGAGAGGACTTGTATTTATCTTATAAATCATCATTATCACAGTTTGATTAAATTTTTTTTATTAATCATTCAACTTTCATCTAATGTAAATATTTGCTTTGAATCATTGTATATTTTTGGTTTTTGATTCAAACCACCCATTTACTGTAAAATATTTACTGCTACAGTATATATATATATATATATATATATATATATATATATATATATATATATATATATATATATATATAAATATATATATATATATATATATATATAGCACATAATAAACATAATACAGCTCTGACTTAACTTTTACGTAATTATTTCTTTCCTAAAAGTTTTTTGTTTTACACATAGATTCCTCATTATCTTTTTTCTTTCCAAATATTTTAAAATCTATAAAGCAGATATTTTTTGCCTGCATATTTCACAATAATTCAAATTGATATCTAGTAAAATGAAAATACACCCAGAAAAGATAGTTTTTTAATAACATTTAGATTTATTACTACTGCATAGCATGCTTTCAATATATTTTTACTATATCGTATTCATAGTATCCAGTTGTGTGATTAAATAGTTCTTTATACCAATATTTAATTAACTGTTCATGTATTCAATTTTAATTTAAAATTTAAATTTGAATATTTAAATAACACAATGAGTATATATAGAAAAATAGTTACCAGCTATTGCACATGTTTCTTTAATCTTCCACTTTGTATCCTCTCTCTGTGTGTACACTATCCTGCTTATGATAGCTCAAATCTATGACCAGTTTTCTGCTCTTGGTCTATAAATATTGACGTGTGTTCATTGTATCTGAGAGCTCTATTGTATAAATATCTGCGTTGGAAAAGTCTTGTTGATAAATGACAAAGAACCCACTTCGATATTTATGGACCATGAGCAGAGAACTGTCATAGATTTGAGCTAACAAAAGCACAGATAGTATATACACACAGAGAAGGTAGAGAATGGAAGATTAAAGAAGCATATGCAATAGCTGGTGACTGTTTTTCTATTAACAAAAAAGAAATAAATGTACCCATTTTAAAGAAATGGATTATTTAAATATTCAAATTTAAATTTTAAAATAAAATTGAATATGTGAACAGTTAATTAAACATTGATATAAAGAACCATTTATTCACACATCATTATAGTGAAAGCATGCTAGGCAATAATAAAGCTAAATATTATTTTTAACAAACTATCTTTTCTGTGTATATTTTCATTTTACCAGATATTAAATTGACTCAGAAAAGAAGAAAATTAGTAACAATTGAATAATTCATATTAAAACATCAGTAGTATTTTCTGTTTTCTAATTTTTTAAAATTGCTCTGTTTACTAGAAAGTCTTTTACATATGATTCTAATTTAATATTTTTACTTAAAATAATATTAATATTATTTTTTATTATTTTTAATTGCACATCACCTAGACAGACTCATATATATCAAATTACAAAATCATCATAATTAATTACTAGCCAAACACTTTGTAATTATTCTTTAATTATAAACATATGTCAGTTATACATATTTTTTTGCTATATATATAGAAAAAGAATACATGCACCATAAGTTCAGTATCATTCAAAAAATGAAAAAGTCCAGATAAAAACTTCTATTTATATAACTTGTTCAAAATATTCCATTATTATTTTCACTATTCAAATTACAGAACTATCCAAGTATCAAGCATACTTTTAATGATGTTAAACATAATGTTGTCATTATATACATTAATAAATAATCAAATTATTAATTTGTAATGACTGTGATATTCAAGCATTTGTAAATACCAAGTTGAGATTCAATCTAGCAATGTTCATCTGTTGTGGTCACTATTCTACCACTGTAATAATTTATATAGAAAATGCAGGGATACTCATATTTTGATTTTATAAAATAAAGACATTTTTGGAGCTCAGGAATACAATGAGCAAGATAAGAACTACAGTATTATCATCACTACATATTATCAAAGACTGATTATTAAGAATTTATTTTATTTCATTAAATTTTACAACTAGTCTTATTGGTTCATTGCTTGACTGTAACCCGTAAACTTTAGCATGCTTCATTTTGAAATATTTTTTTATAAATAGAATCATTTGGATTTATTTTTATTTGGTTAAATACATTTATGATATGAAACATATCTCTTATGATATATACCATATTAATATTTTTGTATAAAAATATTTTCATCTGAATGCTTGCAAAATTAGCTGTATTTTTTTTTTTAAAATATAAATAAAAATAGAATTATAACTTTATATCAATTTTTTCATTTCAAAAGTAAACTTTATTTACAGAAAAGAATACAATATAAAGGATGCAACAAAATGTGAATACTGTGGGAACATAGGTATAGCATTCCGTAGGTTACAAGGATACATTTAAAAATTCAGAAATATGTACAAAGGAAGTTATACAATAAAATTAACATAATTAAGGTGTAAAGGTGGTTGTATAGTAAACATTTAATACAATTACACCATAGATAAGGCAACAAATCAAAACATATTACATAATTTACATTATTAGATCACAGAATTTTAGAAATTGAGTAAAAATATGAAAAGAAATACAGAAAATGGAAAGATAGGCTTCAATCTGTAGGAGTACAAAGATCATGAAAGACAAAAATAATTGTACAACTCTTAATACAAGGACTATATAAGAGTGGGAACATCCATTAATGGTTGTTGTAATAACAGGCAAATCAAGTAAAAGTCCTTAAATAATGCAATCAAGCAAGTCCATGTGATTGGTCACTGTCCACTAAATTCTCAGCTGGCCCCAAGTTTGGTCAGCCAATAAGAGGGGACAAGTATTCTTATCTTTTTCTCTAGCCTTACAGAGGAAATTAACAAAGAGATCTACAGCCAAGTGGTCATCCCCCTTTTCAAACACTATTTTACATCTAACTGTCCATATTACAAAGTTTATGTAAGTTGCCAGGTGGATGGTGCTGAATAGACCTTTCTCAAAGGCCAGTTGGACCATTACACAGGATAGGTCAGGAACAGTCATTTTCCCCATCACAAAATTCCGAAGGCCTGACAATGAATTGCAATTGGGAGAAAATTGGGAGCTTTGGTTTTTTTCGTCAAACATTGAATGATAGGTGTCCCAGTATTTGAGCTTGGAGCCAAACAGGGAGCTGGAAGTTTTAATGCTCCTAAGCATGAGTGTGACCTGTTGCTGAAACCAGAGGCTTCTGCACTTTGATGGGGATCTATTGGTTGGGTCAACCTCTTCCAATGGGATAGGACATTCAATGTCTAAGTATTAACAGTCTTACAAGGATGTTATGAGTTCTTCGTATTTGAAAAATTTTGATTTTAAATGCAAAGCCAACCCATTTAGGGGGTTAGGCTTTTGCAGTAGATTAAGACTGATGACAGCCCCCACCCCAGCATAGCCTTCTGCAAAGGGTTTTAACCTTTTTAATAAAAGTGTTGGTTGGGGAAAAGCTGTCTAGGTAATAAGTGATCTTCAGCAACACACCAGAGTTTAGCAAAGCAATCCTGTCCAACAAAGATAGATAGATTTTGGATAGGGAGGTAACTACACTTTCTATCTGGTGAGTAAAGTGTTCTCCATGTCTGTCTTCATAACTGAGGGGGGAGGCAAGGTGGAAGCCAAGGAAGCTCTGAGGGGCTGCTTTAAATCTGCCCAGAACTCGCTTTCCTATCATGATGGACCACATGGCCAATTTGCCTTCATTGACTCTTAAACCAAATTCACAAGAGAATTGATCCAAGAGCTTCTCAAGCCTCATGAGTTCATCCTGAAATGAGAGAAATACCACCACATCATCCATGTAGGAGATATGGTGAATGCTCTCTCCCAGCAAAAGAATGGCTATCCCAGGGAGGACATCCTCTATGCTTAGCAACAATGGATTCACATAGGCTGTAAATAGGAGTGTGATTTCTGGCAAACCATGTGAAACACAGGGCCTAAATCCTGGAGCCACTCGACTATTAATTTTTTTCCATATAACTTCCTAAGTGCATGTGTTAAAAACAACAACAAAAAATTATTTTATTTAAAAAAAATTTAAACTAAATTATAAATAAATTCTGTAGATAAAACTGACTTTTTTTTTTTTTTTGAAATCTAAACAAATGACATTATAGTTAAAGTTATTTTTGTACTTCAAAACTTTTGATGAGCGTCAGTCAATAATTGTATTTCGGTATATTAAAAGATGTTGAAGGTCTTTTTTTTTTTTTACATATAAATTAAACTTTTATTTTTAATCAATTATTATATATTGAAAATAAATCAAATTATTAATTTCTGATATAGTTAAATAAAAGAATAATTGTCTTGTATAAAAGTGTAATTTTATATTGATTTCTATCCAAACATAGATTTGTTTAACTGGACATTGGGTGCTGCATCTGTGGGTTGTTATTTGATTGTTGTCAATGATAGTTTTCCATTTTTAATGCTTACTGTAAATGCTTAAACTTTTAGTATTTATGACTGCAATGTAGATTTTAGTAAGTTCTACATATTAGTAAATTATATGTAATGTATCAGATGGGCCAATGAGCTTAGAAATACAATTAATAAAATTTCACAATCTAATGATCATACCGTACATTAAGTGCTAAAGTTGAGAATCAATAACAAAAAAAATGTTCATTTAGCATAATGTTGGTTAATATCTAGATCATTGCTAGAACCACTTCTTACTTATTTACACAATGTGATTACTCAAAGTATAATCTCAATGAAGTAATATTGATGAAATGATTAATTTTTCTACAAACAATCATTCATCTGGACTAATCATGAAGTCAGTATTGGTTAGAACAAATCAGCTTTATTTGTTTTAGGAATAAAAAAATTTCTATACCTTCTGGTACTACTTTCTTCTGGATTTGAAAAAGTGATTTGTTTATCTTTACTACTCCTTAAATAATTGCCTGTTATTAAATGATCTGTGGAAAATCATAATTTTGGAGCATTAAGAACTTTTTTAAGCATTAAATGATCTATAATCACATATCTAAATACACTTTATACTTTGAGATCTGGATGAGAATTGAATAAAAAGTGAATACAACTACTATTCTTTAATTTGTAAAATAATTTAATGAATTACTATGATAATAAAAAAAATCAATGTGTATATAAATGTTACCCATAATTATATGGTAGAGTACACCATCAATAAATACATTACAGTATCATAATGAACCTATGTGCATATATTTCTGACTGGTTTAATACTTTATTCCCCCCTTAACCTATTCAAAAATATAGACACATACTGCATAAAATCACTTGTTTACAATATAAACATTTTATGAAATAAAAATGTGCATTGTTAAATATCCATAATAAAATTATATTAAAAATATGTTTTGTAAGTCTTAAATACCAAGTTTATAAAATCATGAAAGGAAAAAAAATAAAAAGTTTACAAATTAATTTATCAATTATTAATTAAATGCTATTTTCTGAAATATTCAAGTTAATTATGATACTTCAACAAAAGAAGACCTTAACAATTTTCAGTGGATCCATTCTGGTGTTACCTCTTATATTTTTCCATTTGTTTAATTTTATTTTATCACACTTTTATATTGCTTAGTTTTGCTTTATTTTACACAGTTTAATTTTAATAAGACCCTTTTTTGATAATTTTTTAATATAACCATTTTCTTAACTGATAATATTTTTGATTACAAAGTTTCTTATAAATCTTGGATTTTCCATAACTAACATTCAGTATCAGTAACTTAGACGAATTTCACTTTTTTGTAGTTTAATTTTTTTCACAATAGCATTTACATTTCAATATGTTAGCTAATGTTTTTATTTTTTCATATGCAAACTGGTGATAATATTTTTCATAACTATGGTTAAAAAATTATAATGATAACTTATAGTTCATCAATGCTGGTTTTGTTTATTTTTTCCAGTAAACTTGATATTGAATTCCTTTTTTTGAAAAGACTTGAGTTAGTTCTCTGGAGAACTTACATTTCTGATGACTTCAAGTAGCAATTAAACTTCACATTTAACTGGTTTTCTTGCAATTATAATTGAAAAAGACTTAAAGAATAACTATTATACAAATGAATCATATTCTCCTATGGTATTCCTATATGACAGTTGTGTTTCCTGTATAAAACAAGCCATTTATTCACTGGATGCAATGACATATTTATTTTTAACCAGTCTCTGATTAGTGAAATTAATTATAAAAGAAAGTAACTTAATTGATATTACATTCTCTTTTATCTTTGAACAATAATTTTAGCTTATAAAAATTGAAGTTTAAAACTTAAATGTAAAATTATGTAATTATGAAAATAAAGAAAAATATTTTCTTAAATTATATAAACAAATAAAATTTATTTCATAATTCAAAATACAAATTTATAGTTTAATTTCAATAATGCTTAAATGTATACAATAGTATCCGAAATAGTTGTAGATATTATAAATGATTTAATAGTAAACAACTTTAGCTCACCATCAAAAATGCAATAAATCCCTTTTTGTTGATATAACTATAAATATGAATTTTAACCAGTATTGTTTTACAGCATTTTAATTACTTTTATTTAATTTTAACAAAAAATTTGATTTACATTCTTAAAACTATTTAAGTAATTCACAATTTTGATAAAAATATCCAGTAATAAGACAACATAAATGCTTTTTTTGTTTTCTTTTTTCATATATACAAACACATTTTCTAATTTATATACTTATACTTATAGTTCATGATTTGAGTTATTGAATAAAATAAATAATAATTTATAATGTGACCATACTTATCCAATCTTTTTTTTTTCTCATTAAATATGTGATTTTCATTACTTCATCTCCATAATTTTTTTCGGTTGTCATCTGATCCTTCATGTCAGCTGCTAGAGGCAATATTTCTAGCTAAATTTCTAAAAATATGCCATTTCCATGGCAGCACCCAAGCCCTTTAAGAATTCTTTCTAAAATAAATCCTAGAAAGATTGTTAACTCGGAGTTAAGTCTACTTTCTACGCTAAAAGGTAGAGTGTTAACTCGGAGTTAAGTCTTCTTTCTACGATAAAATCTAGAAAGAGTGTTAACTCGGCTTAGTGGCTAATGATGTGGCTTTTTCCGATGCTAAAAGCAGAGAAAAATGCCGTAGTTGTTTGTGTCATGCACTATATCGTAATGCTGCCTTATGTATTTTTTGTAACAATATCGTACGAGGGTGTGTTAATGTGATCGTGTCAAAATTATTTAAATTTTCATTGGTGGCTTTTTTTTTTAAGATGAATTGATGTACTGTTACATTTTATCAATTTTAACAGTAGTGATTGTTCCTCATAAATTTGTATTCCTCCTAAATTTTCGATTAGGGTGGGTTAGCATAAAATTTTAAAAATCACGTTTTAGCGAGAAATTTTCCGAGACAAAAAGTATGGCTAATTCCCACAACAGAAAACTTGAAAAGATGAGAATTGCCAGACACGGAAGCCAGCGGTGGAATATTTCTACAGCAGAAAAAAGGAAAAAAACATCCTGCTGCTGAAAGAAAAGATTGAATTGTGTGGCAAATATATGCAGATTTGAGGTCCAAAAACATCTGCCGGCGGAAATGTTCACTTCGTAAAGACAAGCTTGTTTGAGGGATTCTAAATGACCTTCGTCAAATGTCAAAAATAAAATAAGTAATTTCAATTTTTATTTAAATGTACATCCCTTCTTCTCCCGATAATTGTTGTTGTTGGCAATCAAATGTAAAATAAAAGAAGTAACTAAAATTTTTATTTAAACATAGCCCCCAAAAACCCTCTTCTTCCAATAATTGATGTCATCGGCAATCAAATGGTCAAATAAAAAGAACGTCAATTATTTTTTAATCGTATAGAAAAAAAACAAAAAACCCTCCCACTAATTGTTGTCAGCAATAAAATGTAAACCAATCAAAGTAAGACAGTAAATTATTAGTTAAACATAACCCAAATTACTATTTGAACGTACACCGAAAAAGACCTGCTCTTGTCAATCAAAATTAAAGAAACCTAGACTATTATTGTCCCATTGTCAAATCAAATATTATTTGGGAAAACCTAAATAATTTATAAATGAAAAAAAAAAAGAAAGTCAAATCGGTTTTCAATCAAATGGTAACTGATAAAAGTCACTTAAATTTTGATTTAAACATACACACAAACAAAAAAAAAATGCAAAACCCTTTCTCCCAATAGTTGTTGTTGGCAATCAAATGTAAAAAATAAAAGGAATGTACAATTATTCTTTAATCATAAACAAAAACATCCCTTCCACTAATTGTTGTTGGCAATCAAATGTAAAGCACTAAAAATAAGGTAAACCAATTATTTTTTAAACGTAAGCCAAATTACTACTTGAACATACACAAAAAAAAGACCCGCTCTTGTCAATAAAAATGAAAGAAAACCACAACAACTATTATTATTTCATTGTCAAAAATATTAGGTTTTTGGCAAACCAAAACCATAATTTATAAACGAAAAAAAAAAAGAAAGTCAAAACCATTGTCAATCAAATATAACCGATAAAAGTAACTTCAATTTTGATTTAAACATACACAAAAAAAAAAACAACCTCTTTACCTCCCAATAATTGTTGTCGGCAATCAAATGTAAAATAAAAGAAAGGTAAATTAGTATTTAATCATCACTCAAAAACACCCACCCCTCTCACTAATTATTGTCAGCAATCAAATGTACACCACTACTAAAAGTAACGTAAACTACTATTCTTTAAACGGTTACACACCTCCCAATAATTGTTGTCTACAATTGTACACACAAAAAAACACTCCTCCCAATAACTAGTGTCAGCAATCAAATGTAAACCAATCAAAGTAAGACCGCAACTTATTATTTAAATGTAACCCAAATTACTATTTGAATCTACACCAAAAAAACACCCACTCTTGTCAATAAAAATTAAACAAACAACAACTATTATTGTCCAATTGTCAAAAATATTTATTTGTAGAACCAAAACCATAATTTATAAATGAAAGGAAGTCAAATCGGTCATCAATCAAATGTAAACCAATAAAAGTAAAGGTTTTAATTTTTATTTAAACAACACACACACACGCGAAAAAAAAAAAACACTTCTCTCAATAATTGTTGTTGGCAATCAAATGTAAACCTATCAAAGTAACGTAAATTATTATTTAATCGTACACAAAAAAACCTTCCCACTAATTGTTGTCGGAAATCAAATGTAAACCTATCAAAGTAACGTAAATTATTATTTAAAGATCCATCAAAAAAACCCATTCTCTCTTGAATTTTGTCAATCCAATTTTACAAAAACAGTAATACTATTTAAAAAAAAAACACAAATTACTATTTAAACACACACCAAAAAAGACCCTTTGGTAAAAAAAAAAATTAAAAAAAAAACAACTATTATTATCCCATCATCAAAAATATTATTTGGGAAAAATAATTCAGAAACGAAAGAAAGTAAACTTTGTAAACAAACAACAAAAAAAGAGTCAATATTAATAGAGAATCGCTAGCCCAGGAACGTTATATTAATGTGTTTTTTTGTTAGAAATCGTGCCTCTAGCGACTGACACGAAGGATCAGATGACAACCATTATATATATATATTATAACTGAAATAATAAATTTAACAGTTTACAAACTATTATAAACAATCCTTAAATCCGCAGAAGTACCTTTTTTTTAAAATTTAAGGGCAGTTGAGGCAGGTTTAAAAATTAACCGAAAGTACTTCTACGGATTTAAGGCTTGTTTATAATAGTTTGTAAACAGTTAAATTTATTATTTCAATTATAATTACAATTTTGTTTTAATTAACGGACATTTTATTTATATATACATATTAAATCAATAGAACCCACTCATGCTATAATATTTCAGCAATATTACCTGTATTTACAAACACAAAATCATAATAAAGCAGCATAGGTAAAAGTTAACTTCTTACCTATTAAATTGCAAGTTGAGAAGTATATTGATATCCAGACTATTGCAAACATGAAGTGCAATTTTAAATTACAAGCTAATAAAAAAATCATATTTTAGATTTTGTCTACAAAACCCAATTAATAAATAATCAACTTACACTTTGAACAAACTCCAAATATAACTATATAAAAATATATCAATGACTGCATACCATTAATTGAAATTCTAATTTAGTAAATCAGTACAAACCAATACTAGAATACTTCAGCAGCATTATCTATATTTACAAACATAAAGCAGTATAGATAAAAGGTAATCTTTTACCCATTTAGCTGCAAGCTCCTAAGTATGTATATTGATATTCAGACTATTGTTAAACATGAAGTTTGAATTTAAATAAGCTAAGACATACAATCTAATAAACAAATATATTTCATGTTCTTTTAATAAATAGATTACCCTTTTAAAAAAAATTCCAAACATAACTATATAAAGGGGTGGGCATACTTTTTCAGGGCAAGGGCTACTTATAATTTTTTCCAAGTGTCATATTTGTCGCTTACATATTACAAGTATGATTTTAAATTATAGTTTAATGTTTGCTTTTTTTAGAAGAGACATACTAGCATGAGATACATAATACACCCATTTAGCTTTAACCATTGTGAAGAAAAATTGTTCCTTCCATTTTGTTGTATGTTTTTATTTTCTTCGCAATTGTTTCAGACATATTTAAAATATGATAAAATACTAATTTTTCACCCTAAAATTAATTAGATCTATGCACTTGTTGCAATAAAAAACAGTTATTGGCTTTGAAACTAATTGCTTCTGGTTGCATCTTTATGTTGCACAGTGAACATATTCAAACTGATAAATTTGTAAACAATATATGCATCTTCACATTCTGAAAAAAAGTGCTTATATCATCTATTGACTACACACAGTTGATTCAAATTGTGAAGAATTGATTCTTACTTACAATAGCTCAAAATGTGCAAAAAACATAGCATAGCCTTCTAATCAAGCATTATTTACCACTGTTACTTTTATTTTCAAATATAGACAGTCACTCCAAAATATTTTGGGAGTCAATCAGTTGTCCATATTTGATGTCTTTCCCACCCATGCTATATAAAAATAAATCAATGCCTGTATACCACTAGCTAAAATTCAAATATAGTAATCAATACAAAACAATTTATATGAGATAATTTAACATATTTAAAGTGACAAAAATTTCCTCAACACACATATATTTTATTAAATATTATTAACAATCTTAATTTATGTCATCATCTAACTATTTAATAGCTGAAAACTGTTTTTGACTGTTACCTGGTTATTAATAAGAATGATTACTATGGACAATGATATTTATGAGATGTATATATAGGCTGATTTCAATTGGCCTACAGTAATATTCACAAGATGGAAACCTGTGCCATTTATATTAAAACTTGTCAATTTTTAATTCAACATAAAAATATAATAAAATAATTTAAGGGTTGTAATTTAACATAAAAACACTGTGGATGCAAGTAACATCTAGGTGCACTATTATTAAATATAATTAATAAACTAATATTACATCATTATGGATACTGTCACAGCTTCTAAAATATTTATGTATTAAATCACACCATTTACATTATTCTGATACAACTTTACAAAGAAGTGGAAATTTGTAAGATTTTAAAATGAATATTGCTGAAGCTAATTTGAAATCAGGTTACAAATCTCACTAAACACCTGTATATATTGAAGCACACAAATGTTAATGTTGTTTATATTTGTTATTGTTATTAGTTAAATAAGATTATTTTTTCATCTGCTAGGTTGGTTGAAATAAAAATGTAATGTGAGTTTAGTTAATTATATTTAATCATAGATGAAGTATTAAATAGATTTTTATTGTTTTTAATATATATTATATTTAATATTTTCAAGGTTATATGATATATAAAAAAGTCTTTTTTGTGTTTAATAAAATAAAATAATACATGATATAACACAAAAAAGACTATTTGTATATATATATGAAAGCATCTATGTTATAAAGCTAGAGCATATTTCTTCCAAACTTAAGATTTACATTTGCACATTTGAGCTAACAAACTTAAATTTTTTTAAAAGGCCTTCAATTTTTCCCCTAGCTAATTAACCAATATTAATCAGTAAATGGGTATTTAGCTATTGTTAGGTAAGGAATTAAAAGAAAAATGAAAAAACATTCAAATGTTCATCACTGGGAAACTATCAACCTTAATGAGTATGCCTTCTTTCCTGTTCCTCTATGAGGAGTTTTGGAAAAGCCTTTATCCTGTATGGACAAAAGCTGCTTTATGTTTTTTAAATACACAGATATTTATATATTGGAAGTTAAATTTATGAATGGGTGATGTAATGGGCACACACACCGTTACATTATTTTTTTGTAAAAAAATTAGAGATTAAAAATAAAAGTTCGCAAATAAAAACTTTTTTTTAAGAATTAAAAATTGAAAATTAAAAGTCATCTAAACTTTATATATATAAAATCGCACAGATGAAAAATTATTAAAAAAAACTTTATAAAAAAAAAAAAGAAAAAGTTTTAAAACTAAATTTTCAACAAAAACTTAAAAAGATTTAAAGATAAAAATATATCTTTAAGAACGTACAAATTTAATTAATTCTATTGTATAAAATGGAAATGATTGTTTTAATTAGTCCAAATGAACTAGCCTGTGGGAATTTCAAAATGTATAATTAAAGGTCAGATAGGAGAAAGAAAACAATGGGAACAGAATGGCCAATAAAAGAAATCCCTCAGGAAACGGACCTCAATGAAAAGACCATCATCGTCATGACGTAATGTCCTCTGGATCCAAAAGTTTACAATAAAAGGAAAAGTTTGAAAATAAAAAAAAGGAAGAGATGTGAAAGGAGAGGTGTGCTATATGTGTTAATGCAGAGAGAGTTGAAGGAGAAGGGATTGAAAAGATGCACTCTTCAATCCCTTCAGTTTTGCTAAAAAAAAAATGAAAGAAGAAATGACCAATTGTTTTCTATACTGTGGACTACAGGACACTGGGGAAATTAATGCTGGATCCCAAATTGCAAGCAACTGTAAAGGATGAACTTTTCTAAAACAGTAAGAACTATATAACTAATGAACATTTTCAAAATAGTAAGAACTTTAATTTCAAAACCTTTTCAGTTTAATAGAAATAGAATCCTATCTGACCAACATAACTTATTATTAATAACTAATTTTATTTGATGTATTTTTTTTAAAGTCATTTCCATTAAATTATTTTTTTCATTCTTTTAAGTTTTTATTATGATTTTTTTTTGTTAAACAACTTTTAATAAATGTTAAATTTAAGTCAGGCATGAATGGCTGCATAGATTCATAAAGTTATGTTAGTTTAAGGGAGGGTAAATCTTAGGTTATTTGTTTCATAGTTAAATTGAGTTAGTTGATTGGATATATTGATGTAATTAGTAAATGTAGTAAGGTCTGCTACATGCAGGATCACATGATACGCTGCACTAGGGAAAAATAAGGTCCATTTCTTACTGACTATCGGAAGCAGACATATTCCCTGCTCCTTGGATCACACCTTTAGCCTATGGAATGGGTTAGTAAGATGGTAAAAAGGACCGCAATCCCTTCCTATGAATTTTTTTTTTTATTATTGTTCTTCTCGCCAGACAGATGTAATATTCCTGTACTGGACGAGAGACAATTTCTTCTCTATAACCATACTGTTCAGATATGCATTCCTGACAGTATGGTATTGTGCTGTCATATTCATGCTGCATTGAATACATCGATATATCAGATAGATTGGCATTGGTTTGATTGCAAACTTTTGGCCTAAGGTTTAATCAGGGATAGAATATTTTCTTTTCAAATGCAATCCATGTAGTCTATTCATACTCGACACTCTAATAAAATATTAAATTCATCTGTGCAAACTTCTAAAATAAAAATTGAAACGTAAATTAGATTCTAAAATAAAAGTCAAAATGCAAGTTAAATTTTAAAGTAAAAGTGATACTAAAATGATTCTAAATCTTATATATGTTTAATAAATGTTTGTGTATGTTATTACTGGCAGTAGCTTCTTTTATTTTTTTAATATTGAAAATATTTTTAAATAAGAATTTATATTTTATAAATCTCTGCATCTCACTGAGCTAGTGGCATGAGTTGATGGTCAGAATAAAATATATATGTAAAAATAAGATCTTAACAGTGTGTATCTACCTACTCTATAAATTTTCCAGGTTCAAATAGCCTGGTGGCACCCTGTTCAGCAGATACGGTAAGACTTAACATTTTCCCATTATAATATTGGAAGTTAAATTTATGAATGAGTGATGTAACTAAATTGTAAAGTAATTTAACATTACTGAGTAGTGAAAATATTTTAATAATTTTAAAAAAAAGTTAGACAAACAAGGTATAAGTGCAATATACAATGGTCAAAATATCTTTCTAATTAATAATTATTAGTTTTGATTTGAAATGCCTAGTTCTTGTAAAAAAACAGTTTAACTAAGCTACTTTATTACTAGCTTATTTGACCCATAGATTTCTCATTTGAATACTAAAATTGAAACTCATATATTAATCAACATATAGTAAATTTCTGCTCAATAAGAAAATACAAAACAGTCTTTATTTTAATGCTTATTTTAAAAGTGAAAAAAATTTTAATTTTGTATGGAGTATCAAAATTAGCACATTTTAAATAAGATGTAATGATATATTAAAAATAAAACCCAGAGAGCAATTGACTTCCCATAATGATTGACTAAAATTTTCCAAAGAAGAATATTGAAGGATTGAACCAAAAAAAAAAAAAGGAATTTCTTTACTACATGTCAATACTTCTGTATCTAGAAGGAAGTTGTGAAATAAAGATAAATATTTTAAAGGAGATATATAAATCGCTTGTTGTTTTAAATGTATTTTATCAAAATTGAAATATATAAGAAATGATAAAATAAATTATGATAAGAAAGTAACATGTAATATAAAGCTACCATAGACAACAATCGATATTGTTTAATCACATTATTAGCACATCATAATCGATTTTGCACTTTTTTGACCCGTGACTTAAGTATACTCCAATTGTCTTCAAGAAAAGGTTTGTATTTTATTTCCAAGCAAAGTGCAGTAGATAGTTCAATTCTCATGACTTTAGCCCCCCCCCCCCAATAAAAAGTTAGAAATATTTTTACAATCAAAAAAATAGTTTAATTTTCTTATTTCAGAAAACTTACCTTTACCATATTAAAAATTTTTGAATGTTAAACAAATCTCACTTCTTCTTAAAGACATTAATTATTTTTGTAATTTTTAACAACTACTATGGAAATATTTCAAAATTCCAATATATTGTTTGTGCTCAATTTTATTTTTAATTTATTTTCAATGTTCTTGACTTTTTGAATGAAATTTATTAACACTTTAGAAACCATTCTGAGGAGTGTTTATTGTAAGATGTTTATAACAAAAATAGAATATACAATTTTGTTAATAAATTCATTTTTAAAATATTAAAATTGTAGAAATCATGTAACCCACCTGATATATAGTAGATCAGATGTACTGTTATTTGAGATGCTCTATTCCAACAGGTGTTTCAAAATATATTTAGCTATGATATATTTTTTATTTTTGAATATGTAAATGTAAAAAACAATCTCTTAGCAAACATATAAATGCATAAAATAGTAAGCTAATGTAATGAATTATAATTTTATTAAAGTTAAAAAAATTGTATACTAAATTACAGTTCAGAATAAATACAAAAGTTTAGATGGAATGGAAAAAGGATGGTTATATATTTTTTATTTATTTTGATGCAGACTTATCTTTATCAAAGTTAAATTAGTTTTGATAAAGAAAAATCTGGTTTATTAATATTAAATTTAATACTGCAATAATTGTTAATTGCCTCCAGACTTTTGTGAGATATAATTTACATTTTATCATGATTTTTATTTTTGTTATATATATACACACACACATTACACTATTTAAATGTGTAATACATTAATGTCATTTTCTTACACTCTATAAAAGTTTATTGAAATTTATGTCTTGTGTATAACAGCTCAGGAAACCAACTAAAATCATACCAAACACAGTAAATCCATTTTTATTAAATAAGCTTGGAATGCTCAATTTGACATTAAAGTCTGAATGCAACCTTTGAGCAGAAATTCAACAAAGTCTCCTTTGTATTGGCTTAATTAATGTTGATTGACAAGGTAGAAATTATAATTCAGCTCATTTTTAATTAATTTTGCAGTATGAAAATTTAAATATATAAATTAATTAAACACCACTCAAATATATAATACATTAACATTATTTTACTTATGCCTTCTTTAGAAATGTATTGACATTAATAGTTTTATATATGACAACATTTGATAAAAAACCATATAACCATCTGCAATCTAATTGTGAGTTATGTTTGATGTAATTTCAACTGGTAGCCCAGGTAACAGATGGCATAGGATTTGATTGACTAAGACACTTAACCTACAAGAAGTTAACTGATTATTCATTTTTCACATTTAATTATTTAAGTTATTTAAAAATGAGTTGGATTATTAACCTCAGCCTTGTCACTTAATATTAAGCTGCTATAAAGGAGACTTTAGTTGAATCACCACTAAAATTTACATTCGAACAATATTAAACTGGCTGTAAGTCTATTTAATAGAAGTTGAGTTACTATGTTTGATGGGATCTCAATTGGCCTCCTGAGCAAATAATAATGCAGGTTTTATTGACAGAAATGTGTATCTTGCAAGAGATTAAACAACTTTTCATCAAAAATTGTCAGATCTTAATAAAATAACATTTATATATAAAAATTTCGTTTTCATATTATGAAATATATATATTCTTTTGAAGGAGAGAGTATAGAGGCAGATGTTTGGAGAAAAAATAATTCAGATACTTCTCTTTATCCTGACTACTGCATGACATTGAAAATGAATGATGGAAAACTTCATAAAAAAACATGTGTATCACAACAACAATTTATGTGCATGATAGGTAATTATTATGTTAAAATAATATCAAGCATATAAATTTTTATATATTTATATGCTAGAGTACTGTGGTATAATAGTTAGTGTATTTACTTATTTCAAGTCTTATCTTCAAATTCTGACTGAAAAATATCTGAAATTTTTTTCAGATTCTCATACATGTTTAGAGTTTTTTTAAGATAACTGGTCAATAGTCAACCTAGTTAACATACACATATATATCTATATTACAAATCGATGTCTGTATTTCTTCAAAATAATATATATATAAAGTTATAAATAAATATTAGAAAATACAGTACTTAAAAGTTTATAAAAAATATATCTATAAATGTCACTTAGGAGCGCTTTCAACTATCCTTGTAGTTTTTTTTTTTCATATGTCATAGCATCGGCCAGGACGCAAACCCACAACCAAGTCTGCAACAAACTACTTGCTTGCATGGCGGCTGCGATACCTCTCGGCTAACAACGCAAGACATCCTTGTAGTTTTTATTAACTAATACTTTTAAAAGTCAAATTTCCCATAATTCCGTGATCTTAACATTTGCTGCCTGCCTTTTGATTAAATCTTGCTTCTATTTATATATTAACATCGCTTCCTTGATTTTTCTTTTATTATTTCTTTCAGTTTCCCATATTTTTACCTTACTATCATTAAAATCAAAACCACATATACATGATTTATTATGGTCATAAAAAACTGAAGTTGATAAATTATCATTATTTTTATAATTTTGTTTTGTATTTTGAACCCTTTTTAATAATAATAAATGCTCTTTTGTTTTTTTTTCCAAATATTTTTATAAATATTTTTATAAATTTGCATATATATATATATATATATTGTAACAGAATTGTGTCAAGACAAAAGAAACTGCTCGACCACAAATTCTTATGAATATTTATCTAAGGAATGATTATCTGTTTATTAATAACCAGCAGGTAACTGTGTGCAAAGTAGAGTAAAATTTTACCCTATTTGATCATCCACCCCGTATATATATTATTCTATAGTTATTTTGTTAAAAATAATAAATCAAAATATTTTTATTCTAAATATTTAACTAAAATGCTTGTCTGTCAGATGAAAAATTAATAAGCAAATGATACTTTTAAATAATAATTTATTTACAACAATAACAATAAAATATAAACAACTTAATATCTTTTATATTTAAATAATCAATAAAATGAATCTGAGAAATCAAGCAAGCATATAACTTTAATTTTCTCCAAGAATGTTTTAAATTCTTTTATATCACGTGATTTTTACCCTTATAATAATAATAAAATATCAAAACGTTAATTTTTAATGCAAGAGGAAAATGTATTTTTTGCAAATATTTATCATAAAATAAGTTAAAATAATTTTACCAAATTTTTCTTTGATTTAATTTGTTGTTGAGTCCAGCATGTTTTTTCTTTCTTATCTCCCATCTTTAATATATGTCAATTTACCATTAATGTCACCATTTGTTAATCATATATTTCCATGATTTCTCATATACATAACAGAAGCTAGCAGCTTTTTCTGACACAATTTTCTTTAATTGGGCTTAATAAATGTTCAATGTGTGTAAGTAACTTCTTCCTTGATACATTCCTCTTGCAATCCATTTTTTATTTCTTCTTTGACTTCTTTATTTTATATATTTAAAATATTGTGGTTTGATATAACAACAGCAGATAAATCTGACAATGGTAGATCTAATTAGATACTTATTTTCAATACAGGTGCATTATATTGCAGCACAAAGACTACATTTTTAAAAAGAAAAGCAAATACCCAGGCTAAATTTTTATTCAGCCATGATAAATAAATAGAAATTTAATTGAATAAATTTAATCTCTATGGCTGGTAATTTGTGAGCTATACCAAATGATAATCAAATAACCATGACTGACATGAATGCTTTTTTTCTTGTTGTCTAGCAACAATCAAAATTCCTATAGCAATAATAGAATACTCTTTCATCGTCTAAAATTAATTTGCATTTGCGTTATTATTATTTTCTTTATTAACATTTAATATTTTTGCAATAATTATTTTTATTTTTCAATCAAACAAACTCTTTATATTGTAACAAAGAAACAAAACTTTTGATTTCTTACAAATTTATTTTCTTTTTTAATTTGTTAACACATATGAATTGGTTAAAAAAAAAAAAAGGAACCTTTAAAAAGTTTTTAAAACACATAACCATTTTCATTTATTTTTTAGAGTATATGTGACTCATGACAGAGAGGTTACATAATAATATTTGAAAGTTGTTAACTATATACTTATTGATTTGTGTTTGACCACATATATATATGTCAGAAATTGTTAAATTCCATTTATATAACTACGGATTGTTCTGAATCTATTGATGAAACTTCATTAACACATAGAAAATCATATCGATCCAGTTTTACAGTTATATATAAACAAACAATTTAACGATAAAAAATAAATTTCAATTTCTTTAATAGCGCTTTCAATTACGCAGTAGTCCCTAGCTGACGAGGATTACTACTTAATTGAAAGCGCTACTAAAGAATTTAAAATATATATATTTTTTTTTACCGTTAAATTGTTTGTTTATATATTTGCAGTATTCAAGGTCAAGGTATAAACACATAATGTATAATGAATATGTAAATAATAATAATTGTATAAAAATAACGAATATGTAAATGTAGAATAAAAGTAATGTATAAATAAAAATGTAAAATAACTGTATAGTAATTAAGTATAACAATGTGTAAAAATTACAATGTTATTAAATCATAGACAGTTGTATAATAATAAAAAGCTTAGCTGACCTTATAGGGTCAGAAAACTATGTAAAATGCCATATATGGTGAGAAACGTGAAAATACTGTGTATGTAAAAACGTAAGTGAAAACACCATATATGGTTAGGAATGCAAAAGACTCCAGAAGTCTTGAGGGGTATATAAACCCTCATAACATGTTCTAATTGTTCTGAGTATGTTCTGAGTTTTAATTATTTTATTTCGCCTTATAATAGGCTATGTATATAGTTGAATTTAACCGTATTAAACTATAATCTTACCATCTCAATTCTGCCTTTGTCCATTTATTTACTTGCTGGTCATAAGACACAGCAATATTATATATAATATTTTTTTATAACGGGTATATACTTTTATATTTATATTTCACACTATGGTATTAAATAAAAACCATTATGTTATCTTCATAAAATATTTTCTATTATTGAATATAAAAATATAATCAATATTATAAACAACTTTATTTTAAATAATAAAATCGGTTTGATGTATATAAATTTATTATTTAAAATAAAGATGTCTATAATATTGATTATATATTTATATTCAATAATAGAAAATATGGTAGTCACGTATTTACCTTGCTATGACGTCATTTGCCTGAACTAAACTGCTAATAATCTTGCTAATTGGGATTCCCATGGGCCAACCTCACATCATCTTATAATATTTACTATTAGTGCAAACTATTATATCCTTGTCAATCCATTTTAATACCTCAAGGATGAAATCTTTCTTATACTGATTATATTTATTTTGCTGCAAAATTTCTTGAATGCATGCAATATAAATGTCTCTCATCATTAACCCATGCAGCTCTTTTATATTCAAAGATGCAATACTATGGTATTTATTTAGTTTTATATTTTAAATTTTTTCAGGTACTTGTGTATAATTCAACCGATGACGTATTACCCTGAAGGCATATCAGTCTAATCTTGCGATTTTTAAGATAACATCTCCAAGTGATTTGTGGACACATGTAATCGCTAAAATGTGTCCGCAGATCATGTGAACACAGTACATTAAAAAATGCAACATTAGACCGATATGCCTTCAGGGTAATACGTCATCAGTTGATCACATGGTAAAAAACAAAAAAAATGGCAAAAATATAAAAATTTAAAAAAAAATTAAACATAAAAAAAAAGAAAAAAAATGTGACGCAGGTCACGTGATAAAAAACAAAAAAAAAAAAGAGCAAAAATCTGACGCAGGTCTGGCAAATAGTAAAAAAAAATAAAAATGTACATGCATGTGTCAAAATAATTTAGAAAAAACTATATTCTAATTTATAAAACCACCCTATATTATGCTCAATTATAAAAAACAGTGCGTAGTGCTGGAGTTGGCGGGGGGGCCCTTTGTGTTTTTGACAAGCCGTTAGGCTTGGCATACACCTATACCTTGTATTACTCTCATAGCTGTAATTTTTATAATTGCCCATGAATTTACGAAAAATAATTTTCTGTATGATATAATTCAGAAATTAAAAATTGCCGATGAATTTACGAAAAATAATTTTCTGTATGATACAATTCAGAAATTAAAAATTAAATTAAAACATAATTCAATTGTAGAAATATTAACAAAAATGTTTTGTAAATTTTAAATAAACAGCTAAATTAAAAAGACATGATTTAATGCAAATCTGGTATTAATGGCATCATTTAATGCAAATCTGGTATTAATGGCGTCGCACCCTGTAATTTTTATAATTGCCGATGAATTTACGAAAAATAATTTGAGAATTGTAGAAATATTAACAAAAAGTTTTTATAATTGACGATGAATTTACGAAAAAGGTACTTGTGTATAATTCAACAGATGACGTATTACCCTGAAGGCATATCAGTCTAATCTTGCGATTTTTAAGATAACGTCTCCAAGTGATTTGCGGACACATGTAATCGCTAAAATGTGTCCGCAGATCACGTGAACATGGTACATTAAAAAACGCAACATTAGACCGATATGCCTTCAGGGTAATATTAACAAAAACTTTTTGTAAATTTTAAATAAACACCTAAATAAAAAAGACGTGATCTAATGCAAATCTGGTATTAATGGCGTCCAGAAAATGCCGCACTTTTACATGCATTTGGTAATTTTTAAAACATACTGCATATTGCAAAATTGATTTAAAAAATTATTTCAAATTATTTACACATTAAAAATGTAATGTAGAAATATTAACAAAAAGTTTTTGTAAATTTAAAATAAACAGATAAATAAAAAACACTTTACCGGAGAATAAATTATTTACACATTAAACGTAATTCAATGTAAGTTTCAGAATTGTAGAAATATTAACAAAAACTTTTTGTAAATTTAAAATAAACAGATAAATAAAAAACACTTTACCGGAGAAGTTTGAGAATTGTAGAAATATTAACAAAAATTTTTTGTAAATTTAAAATAAACAGATAAATAAAACACTTTACCCGAATTAACAGCTCAAAAAAGTAACTGTGATGCCGTGGATAGCAAAATCGCAGTAGACAGAAAAATCAAAAAATTTCCCAAACCTCTCTATGAATTTTAAATCTCGGGGGTGAAAAAAAAAATTGACTCTCTGATGGATTAATCATGCCAGTCACTTGGTTACCATGACAACGTTGTCATGCAAAAAACATCGATGTCTACTGGAAGGGAAATCGGTAAGTCAAAAACGTCATCGGTTGAATTATTCACAAGTACCTTTTTTCAATACACTCATAGGAAGATTTGATTGAATAAAGGCCGAATCCAAACTCATTGATTATCCAGTCGTCAATTAATTTTGTAGCTCTAAAATAATACGCTTCTGTAAAATCTTTATGAAGCTTAATATTAGCAAATAATCACGGTGGTATTGCTGACAAAGAATAATTCATAAAATACTCTGCATATATTGAAACAGTAAGATTCGAATCTTAAGTTTCACCTTTTTCTGTCGTTTCTCACTGACCGGTCTAGCCCGCCCAAATTTAAACTTTTTGGTATCGAATTGTGTGTGTAGCAATATTAAAAATGTATAAATATATGTAGAATTCAGCATAAACACGCAAACATTTCGATCTCAAATTAAACGCAATAAATAGGGATAAAATAATATAATTTAGATTTCTTTTAGTTATATAATTTTGTATAATTTTAATCATTTATTTTGGATTATAAAGTTCGTATTTATTGCTTTGTTTAAATTTTGTTTAATAATATTTCTAAAAAAATCTGATGTAATATTTAATTAAAAGTTAAAATAATCTTATGTTCCCTTTTTGTTTTTGAAATTTAAAAGCATCAGTCAGTGATAGTTAATAGATTAATTAAAGAAAAATTCCCCAAAATATAATTAGTAAATGTAAAATGTAACAATAGAACAGCAGCTTTCTTTAATTAAAAATCAACAAAATGCATTGATTATCCTCAGGGCAGATTAAGTAGAACCTAAAAATATCTTAACAAAAATATGAAAGATCAAGATAAAAAAAGAGGCCATCTTAGACTTGCTGGAGACATGCACTTAAACTTTAGCTTTGCTCTCGATCACTGAGAGTCTCCAAAAATAATAAAATAATTTGTTCCTGCCAAGGTATGATCGAGTAAAGCAACTAGATTATTCTCCATCGGGAGATGGCCTATCAGATGCCAAACTTTCCATTGCCCGTCATAAATTCACCATGAAGATCTGCTGCCTGAAATGAATGAGAAAGCTGCTGCCGCTGCTGTGAAAGTAAATGAAATATCTACATACAAGAAAGAATTGCCACTCGTGAACTTTTTGCTGCTAATCTAATGGAATCAGAAAACTTCGTATAAAACAGGTACCTGTCTGTGTTCAAACTCTAGAGTACTCTAATAATATGCTATAGCTCTTCTTCATACTACTTATCTAAATTATAAAATGTAAAACTACCATATGTATAACTAAAACTGAATAATTAACTTAATGTGTAAATTTCTCTACTAATCTAGCTTACCTCATTCTATCTTGGGTGCGTATTTTAAAATCTACATTTTATCTATATTTATTATTTAATTATTGCATGCTCATAATTATCTGAATTTTCAAAGTTTAAATCTATGATCGTTTGAAACAGTGAATGCGTGTCACATTTTCATTAATATGTACTTCATCGGGCTGAGGCAGAGACCAGCCTGACATTCTTATTTCCTTAATAACTTCACTTTCATATAAATCGACACGCATTCAGTGCATCATTTATTGTAATGCAGGGTCTACTACTTCGCAAATGGCTGGCATATTAGTTGTAATAACTCCCAGTTTATATATATTTTGTATTTATTAAATCTAATGAATAATTCTAGAAAATCCCATTTCTTTGAGAGTCGCCAGAGTTCTTGAGTAAATGTTGGTAATGTAGGGCCAAGTCAGAAATCTATTTAAATCTCATCATAACCGTTTATACAGTATACATGTGTTATGTTTTAGAGACACGATGACCCATTCCACCGTGAAATTTTCGGATTCTTCAGGGTTGAAATTAACCCCAGTCGTCCTACACAAGCGGGCATAATGGGTGTTCCTGTAGGACTTGACAATGTCATGCAGCCAGCCGGCAAAACTGTGACATGGACCGCTTGTCCCTGGTTATGCTTATGTGACACCTTACTTCATCGGGCCGATGGCAGAGACCAGCCCGACATTCTTATAAACTCATTCACGGCATTGCAGTTTCGATATACTGCCATTCCATATCGCCTTTCTAAAGCATACCACATGTTCCTTTACTTAGTTTTATTATTCTATATATCACTCCATCTCTGCATTATCTTCATAATTCACTCTCAAATAAATGTTTGCCCTTAGTCATATGATAAATATTTTAATTAAATAAATATATGTCCACCGCTACTCTTAAATCTTACTTTAGACTCTTGCATTGCAAAGGTATAAATTCCCCAAGGCATGCATTAGGTAGCTAGATTACGCCTTCAAATAAATGTATTCCTTTTGTAAACATTACAGTATCAGAAATACCGCTACTGAAATCCTCAATATAAAATAATGTCTAAATAAATAAATGTATTCTTTAAAATATAATCATGTCGCAAATCCCGCTACTGAAGCTGTTAGTCCATAAAATATTATTAGATTGTTTTATTAAAATGTATTAATAAATAATTTTAAACTATACGTCTGCAGTTACGTTTCATTTATTCGATACCCATTCTATATAATATTTCCTCGATTATGTAAATATGAGTGTTTAATTAATATTAGTTTGGTTATTGGCTAACTCGAGAATAAAATCATGAGTCTCTTGCATATCCCTGACCACCGTGCCTAAGGAAATATTTACTAATGTCGCATCAGATGCGTTGTTTCGTGGATTGTATTGTGGAACCGATAAACTATGTTCGAACTCAGTACCACGGGTGGCTTCACTACTCGATGGTGCTGCTGTTCTGTATGGTGGTCGAATTCTGCACTATGTTTACGAGTCACACGTTTTCTGACCATTACAATATATAGATTTTATTGCAAAATTTTTGCAACACCACTGGAAAAAATTTATCTTCACACGTTTTGATATTATATGAATTAACATTTATGAATTTTAAATTTGTCATGTGTGCATTTATTTTCAAATCAAAAATCATCACCGTAACAAGGACTAATCTGTTGCTCTTATCTTTTTTAATGCATATTATTTGTTATTCACTCAAAATTGTTTGACTTCTGCTATTTTTCCAGCCCAATCGTTATTTGTTTTATTAAACTTATACAAACTGATCAATTTAGCGGATCTCTTAATTATTTTCTTTTTTGTCACAGAGTGTTCAAAATTTGCTTTAATGTGCGCAATTAATTCCATTTGTAATAGCTTCCAAAGTCCACCAATGAACTTCAAGCTCATTTAAGAATTTTGCTGATTGGCTCAGGGGGTGTGACACTCGATAAATTTACCCAATTATAGAAAATACTGCCACCCAGAGCAATACCTTGCTTGGCAGCAAGGAACTTTAATTTTGTATCATAATTATCTTTCATTTTAATAGCCAAACCTTGCATATCTTCCCATACCTGTTATCATTAAGCACTAATCTTCTTTTCTTTTTTTCCATCTACTTATTTCTATATTCAATTTCACATATGTTTATGTTATTGCAATGCTTACAGTCAGATTTAGTTAATAAGATTTTAGACTCAGATGTGAGTTTTAAAAAAAAACTAATACAACTATACAGTATATGTTTTATTATTCTGAAGTATTTTAGAGTGAACACGTTCTAATCCTTGAAAAATACAAAACACTACAATTAGAATAATTACAGGATTAAGTTATTAATCTTATTTGGTAAAAGTATTAGTAATTAAACAATTAGCTGAGGAATTATTTGTTAAAAAATAGTATAATATTAATTACCATTGCTAAAAAATTCCACTAGTTAATTATTTATTCCAAACACTTGAAGGGGATAAATAAATCCAAAATTGCTTATATCACAGGATATCCACTACCTAAAGGTCTTCAAATGGATGTAGGAAACTATTTTCCAAGTCATACAAATCTTTACTTTTTTATGTGTTTAAGCCTTTAGATTACTTTCTGTATTAATAATCTGCATTATTTTTGTCATTTATATTTGTATATACATGTTATTAGTGTGTTGGAATAAACTTATTACTGCTATTAAAATATATGTTTGGAATTTTTCTAATCAATTTATTTCATTATCAAGACCTTTCCACACTCTCACATTACTTTGATTAACCCAAGAGTAAATTTTAGGCACATACTGAGGATAATCCTATATATTCATATAATAAAGAAAGAGTTTAGCACATGAATTAGTATAAAACAATGCAAAGAATTTCAAAATAATCCTTCATCAGAAAAACAGCAAAATTTCATTAGTAAAACTAAGAAATAAAAACACAAGAAAAATCTGGGAAAAAAGATTTCACTGCTAATAAATGAAAATATTATTAATTTGAGAAAAAAAGGATAGTTGGCTGACAGTCACAAGTGAAAACATAAGATGTAAGATCTGTAAAAAATAAAGACACCTGTCAAAAGTTTGTCGGAAGTCAGATTAAAGTGATTAAAAAATCAGTTATATATAATGAATAAAATAAAATAAGAATGGAAATAACACAAGCAAAAAACTTTTGCAGAATTCTCCAATATACTATATGTGAACCTTTGCAAACCAAGATTACCACAGACATAGATAGTGGTTTGGGCATATTGCTCACACTGAAAAGATATTGGAAATGTCTATTGTCTAAATATAAAAATTTGTCTCGGATTAAAAAAACTAACCTTGAAGCAAATTATATAAATGGAAATTCCAATATATATAATCAGAATAATAAAAGTTATCATTAGAGTAATCATTAAAGAGTCAAAATTAAACTTACAAACTGTAAAAAAGGAATTCAATCGATATTAAGATGGGAATGGTTCTGACTTTTAGAAATCAAACCGAATTCTATTTTTTTTAAAAAATAATTTTTCTAATTTATTTAAATCCAATCAAGGAAGGTTTAATTTTTAAACTGTTAAAATATTTATTATCGAAAATGCAAAACCAATAATTCATAATTCTTGAAAGATACCACATTCCCAAAGAGCAAAAATAGAAAAGGAAATTCAACATTTGATTGCAAGTGAAATATTAACACTAATGAAAAAAATCTCATTTACTATTACCAAATCAGATAGTTTGATATCAATTGTGGTGATTATTAAATAATCTGAATAAAAATCTATTTAAAAATGCATATCTCATATTGAATATTAGAAAAGTGTTAGTATCAATGCAAAAATGCTCATATTTTGAAAAAGGGGCTAAGAAAATAGCATTTTACCAGATTCCAGTAGATGAAGAATCACTAAAAACTCTTAACAATTACAATAAAGTTCACATGGGACTTTTAAACTTTTTGAGATTAGAACTGTTCCACATGTTTTCCAGGTTAAAGTGGATGCACTCATTCAAGGAATAGAAAGAGTTATAATTTATTATAATATAATATTGATTATTGCAAATTCCAAGTCACCTCTCAAAATGAAGATAACAAGTGTATGTAACTGATTAAATAATTTTGGGAAGCCAAAGATATAACATATCAGGAAGAAGGGTACACTTTATACCAGAAAAGTCAAATCAATTAAAGAAGAATCTATACTTACAAACATTAAGCAACTTCAAGATTTTTTTAGAATTAATGTTTTTTAAAAGAAATGGCTATGTAGCACAGTCATTGTGTAATCTTTTTTAAAAGAACCAGAAATGGAAATGTGGAAAAGAGTAAGACAATGCCTTTAAACAATCTAAAACCCTACTAGCATCTGATAAATTATTAATAGACCACAACAGAAATTTTGAAGTTTTAGCGATTATCAATTTTTTTGAATACAGAGTAGAAGCAGTGGTTAGCTGCCAAACAATCAAGCATTAAAGACCCATTGCTTTTATGTTATACAAAAAAAAAACAGCTCAAAGAAATTGCAAGAAATGCTAATAATTATGTTTGAAATAAAGAAGTTTCATCAATATTTATGTGAGCAATCTTGTAGGATTACCATTGATTAGAGACTTTAAGTATTTTGTCAAACAAATTTTTGGTTGACCATCTAAGCCCACACATTGTGATGACCTTCAATTTTGAACTAGAAGAGAAGTTCATTTCAGCATGCAGATGCTCTGTCAAAGATGACTGTTACAACAAAATCTCACATGGACAATATTGAAGTTAGTAATAAAGGTATGTTATACTTGGGTTATTAAGAAGTAAAGCTGTGGCAGAGAGTACACTTTAAGATAAAGTATACCAAATACTTATGAAATCGATTAATGAAGGATGGTCATTTTAAAAACCAAAAATTCTGTTACTTTCATTCTGGAATAATGGAGAACATTCACTGCCCTCAAAAGGATGTATTCAAATGAAACTCTGAATAGTTGTTTCACTTAACAGTAGACAACAAATTTTAAAACTAATACACCAGAGTAGCATAACTGTTTTTAAAATCTTGATCATAGATATATATATGGTGTTTGAAAATTGATGAGGATATTTAAACAAAATTAAGGATTGTGAGTTATGTCATATAACAGAAAATGTAACAAAAAAAGTTTGACACCATGTCCTGCATAATTGATTAATTTTTTTTTAGTGGTTATCAACACATTTTACCAATGGACTGAATATAAGATAGTGAAGAATACAGGAGCAATAAAAATCATGTTTGCTTATCATGGGTTTTATGAAATAAAAATGATTGTTAATGATACTGGGTTTGTATTCATAGCTTTTAAAGAGTTAATGAAAGAAAGAGGTATGATACATATAAAAACATTTCCATATCATTCATAATCTAATGGTTTCGCTGAAAGGCAATTTAATACTTAAATAAAATCTTAATAAATCAAAATAAAACCTTATGTATACCATACTACATGATACGTAGTACTGTCATCCATAATAGCCACACCACCAACTGAGTTATTAATGGAAACTTAGAGACAAATATAGCACCTTTACTTCCTACCAAAAACAATGACCAAAGTAACACAGAAATTCAATCTAATACAAAAGCAAAATTTACTCGAGAATATACAATTTCGTTTATAAATAGTTTATTAAAAAATGAGTTAAAGCTTGTATTATTGAAATTCTATCTAAACAGATAATAAAAGTTAAAATGGAAGCAAATTATGTTTTAAGGAGACATATAGATCATCTAAGGTAATGCAATAATAAAGATATAGAAAAGTATACAAATGAAGGTAAGTAGTATTATTGATATTATTCAAAAGAGAAGTTCTGCATTAATGAACAAGAAGTATACTGAAATCTTGAGAAATCATTAAGCAGTATAGTGAGAGATTGTCACCGAAACCTCAAGAGATGAAGACTCTGCAGATAACCTGCAAGAAAGCCTACAAGATCAAGATATTTCAATCAAAAGAAAGTAAACCACCCAATTATCTCCAAGATTATATATGGAATAAAGTGTAATAAATAAGCAAACCTCAAATTCTGGAGTAAAGGGGAGCTACATGTAATATATACAATCAGGTTTAGTTAATATTTTAGTCACTGACTTGATTTTTTAAAAACTGTTATATCTATGTAAAGCAATGGTTCCCAACCTTTTCCTAAAGTAGAGAACACTGTTGTGAGGAAAATTTTTATGCGGAACACTTAAGTTAAAATGAAATAAGTTTGTCAGTTCTTTAATTAAAATTGGACAATTACAATTTCAAATCAATATTTATTGAAAAAATTATAATTATATATTTTTAATTTTAAAAAATATCTGCAGAAAAAATAGTTTTACTCAAGTGACTCATTTTTTTTTTTTTACATATTCTATGTTGGGATATATACAAGACGAGGCTACCCTCATTTCTTCTTCTAAATTTGTGAACCTTTCTCTTTTTTTAGTTTTTATGTTGCCTAATGTGGAAAACACTACTTCACATAAATATGAAGTTGAAAAAAATAAAATTTTTATGGCTTTTTTTATATTTGTAGATATTCTTGTTGGACAGATATCCAGAATTCATCAAGACTCATTTCAGCATGTTTGATTTTCAAAGTGCAATCAGATGACAAGGATATAAGCTCTTCTTCCTTTGGCACATTAAATTCAGGATTATAAATGGCTTCTATCATTCTTTTTGATAACTCTCTACCACACAAAAATTCATTGACTATTCTATTTTCTTCATGAATTCAAGTAAAATGGCTTTTCCATTGATATCAGTGGATTTATCAATTTGAAGAGTGAAGTATCTACCTTCACTGTTACATGCCATAATTATTTTTTGAATAGTATTATTTGAGAGAGGTATTTTCATTACTTCTTTTTTCATCTTTCCCAAACATAATATTGATGATTTTGCATGATGATTTTTGTTTCATAGCTACTAATTCTGCTATTTTGTATGATGTTATTTGAGTTTTATCTGATAATTTCACAATTTATTTGAAATACTATGCTTGTTTGTTTTTCATATTTAAAAGTCTTTCAAAAAATATTTTCCTTTTAAAATAAGAGTTTCATGCTTTGTTATAAAATATCATTTCAATTTTTCAGGAACCATTGCATTATTAGAAAATTTAAGTCTATATACGCAACACAATGATATTGGATAATCTTTATCACCTGTTTATGTAAAATCACAATACTGATGATTAATTTTACATTTTTTGAACAGATGTGCTTTTCGTTTAAACTGGCTATCTATTCATTCTCATTATCATCAATTGAACTTGTTTTATAATTATTTTTCCTTATGATAAATCTGTCCATTTTTAGAGATGTAAAATTTATTATGACTTCTCTTTTTCAAAAAAATTTCTGATTATAATTATAATATTTCTCATTAGAAGGGAATTACACTTTATACACGTGTGCTATATTGTTTTTAATAACTCGATGATATTTTGTTGAGTACGAACAAAGGTACTCTCAAATCAATCATAAGATAGAGACTTTGAAAAGATAAGAATGGCCATCTTGTCTTTTTACCTAAGTTCTTTTATATAGGCCAATCTAAAACATTTTTATATGAGAGCTTGAAGATAACTGTCCTTTATCTTTTCAAAGTTTCTATCTTGTGACTTGGTTTGGGAGTATCCTTTGTTTATGCTCAATAAAACATCGTTGAGTCATTAACAACAATACAGCACATGTATATATAATGTAATTCCCTGCTTGAAAAGTAAATTAAATTATAATATTTGTAATCAGATTTTTGTTTTTCAAAATATAACATTAAAACTTATAAATGAAAATGTTAAAATAAATTTTAAATTCTCATAACAAGTAAAACAAATGAAAATAAATCTCTCATTTGGAAAATAAAATATTTGAATTTTTCTAAAATAGCAAAATAAAAACTAATATCATTTTCTACAAAAGATATTTAAAGCAACTGTTGATATAATCCATTAAAAGCCAAATTTGTATGAATTTATTACTTTTTCTATTTCCCATAAGTTATATATCTCCTTGCGCACCATCTGTTATCTATTTAATATTCAATGCATATTAAGTTGACTAAAGTGAAATTATCACTTTCTAATAAACTAAAATATATTATTTTTTCTTACTTTTTTGATTAGTCAGTTACAATCTCAATCATCATCCCAAATATTAATTTTGTTAATGAACATTAGATTGAAATGCAAATAGAGTGCTATGACTAACTTTGGAATAATTTACTTTTACCAATTTACATGGTCTGAAAAGATCCAGAAATCGGTGTGGGAATCTGCTGTTGGTAAGACATAGTATCTAAATAAATTCTTACATAATGATTGTGAATAAAAATAGCTATCAGAAGCTGACAATTTATTACAAAAAAACAAATTATTCAACAAAAATGTATTTACATTGTCCAGTCAATCAATACCATTAATGCAGTTCCACTTAGTGGCAAAGTGCACTGTTATATTTAATGCATGATTATATATAAACAAACTCATAATGACATTTAAATATTTATTAAACAATATAAAATGTGTATTTATAATACATAGAATGTTATACCTTCAACTGATACTGTTGGCTTGGTATAGCAATTAGTTGCTGTGCAACTATTTCTGTAAGAAACTTAAGGCAGCCTTAGCTTATTTAGCACTTCCAGCTGTACCATAACAGCTTGCCTCATGCATAAGTATAGTGACACATCCAGATGTTCTGTTTTTTTAAATTAGATTTTAGCAGCTTCCAGTTCTGACATGAACTTGTCTGTTTTATTCATATACTGGACAACCTGTATACTGCCATTTAGGTTCAACAATAAATTGTTGTTGACTGCTCTAGATCTAACGGGATTGATTATTTATAGCCAGATTCCCATCCAAAATGAAAGCAATTCGATTCACTGAGAATCATCACCCACTGGTTATTGAATATATTTTTATCTATTTATTTATCTATTGGTATGAGGCAATGAATGGTCAATCTGATCAAAATAATATGGAATTTAGACTAGTCCATTATTTGTTGATAAAGTGAGGTATAACATTTGCTTCTCCTGATTAAAATTATACCTGGAGAATGTAGTCATTTAGGTGGTTTGATGCACATCTTTTCTAGTTTCTGGCTTCCTAATGTTTGGTGACTTTATAAATAGGTTCAATGTCTTCATTTGTAGATTTGGAAATTTTTAATTTTGTAGACTCATCACTGCTGTTTGATGACTTATTACTGTTGGCTGGTGTCTCTTCACCAATGTCTGATGACTCTTCATATATGGCTGGTAATATATGGTTCAATCTTCACTGCTTTCTTTAACTATAATATTGCTGGCCATCTGCTGTTTGAACAATCATTGATTGTAATCCTTTTAATTTGATTAAAACTGATGGAACCCATTCGGTGGTTCTCTTGAACATACAGTATAGGACTTGAGCATTTATCCACTTTTTTGCACTTTTACTTTCATGACTTATTTCAAATCCAATTTGTTAACAACTACTTTTAGATTGACCCTTCTCAAATTTATTTTCATGAGCTGATTCACTTTAGACATTGCAAAGTCTAAGTGATTAAATCAATCAATGTTTAATAAATTGCTCTGTTTACCAGCAGACAAAAAAAAAGGCAAATAAATTAAATTGTTTGATTAAATATTGTAATTTTAACTCTTGTTTAACACAAGAATATTTGATTGCCTTGATACATTTCAGCTAATGTTTCTTTTTTCTATTAATGATAATCCACTTTTTTTGACACCCTGAACAATACAGATTTGGTGTTTAGTTCCATTATTACTGGCATATCATTAATAATAATTCTGTGTTTGAAAGCAGATTCAATGCCTATAATACAATGCCTATCACATTATTTATATAGGCTTTGATATTGTTTAATTTTATATTGCCTTTCTGGATTTTTAGAATGAACTCTTCCTTTCTTTCATTAACAACATTTTCCTTTGAAAACAAGCAGCTTTTGTGTGACCAACATACTTGCAATATCTACACACTGTATATTATGGTAAACATTTGATGTGTATACATTTTGATTCATCATATCTTTAACAATGTATATTATTTGCCAATTTATTTGGACAGTTTTTTTATTGTTAGCTAGGTACTTGTTTGACTGTTTTCTGACTGATAATTTTAAGGCTGTAGTCCATTTTTTTAATGGTACTGTTTGACTCACTATCAACTCCCTTAAAGTTGTTTGAGAGATGATTCAAATATGATATCAGGATCAATTAAAATCTTAATCCTAAGATTGTGATCTTTCATTCACAAATGTAATGATCTCTAAAAGTTTTATTGAGGGAGTCTTTAAAATTGCATTTCAAGGCTACCTATCTGAATTTAACAACAAAATATCTCACTTTTTCCCTCTCCCCTTGAATACAGGGATTTAAGTAATATCTCTGCATTATTGTTAAGGGGTTTGGGCAGAGAAAGTTTGTCACTAGAGACAACGCTTTATCAAAATCAAGATTAGTCAGAAAGACAGGAGCTGCCTGTGCTTGTAAAATCTTGTATGCCTAAGATTCAAGGACTGAGGCCAGTGTGGCTAATTTCAAGTCAGGCTTTTTGATCTGAATAGCCTGCATATAGAAAAGAATTCAATTTTTGTAGGTTGGCCAAATTTCAGGATAGGCCAGATTGAACTCTTCTAATGAGACAGTTTTAGCCATTTTGATTTTTTCTTTCTTTCTGCTATGAGAGATAGGGAAAATTTTTGACTCTTCCTTAATAATTAACAAGTAACCACTCATGTTTGGTTTTTATTATTTTTATTGATACGCTAATAATGTTAGCTATTCAATATTTTGTCATAACTGCACCTACTGTTGTGTTCAATATGTAATTATATACTAAACACAAACTCATAAAATACATTTGATTATCAATTAAATATAATGTGTATTTACAATATACAATGTTATTAGTTATCATGAAACTCTTTTCATATAGTAATGAAATACTCTGAAAAAATTTGAGTTGTGTCAAGGTTCTATGAAATAGTATAACTGTATAAATATATTCTCATTTAATAGTACCAGTAAACTTTTGGTGAATTCTTGCCAGAATAATAGTACAAAATTAATTAACTAACTGTGCTTGGAGCAGAATGAATATATAGTTTATAAAATATGCAAATTATTGTAGAAAGAAATGTAAATTATAAATGTCAGATGTTCCATTTTTTTGATAAAGGAAAGCAAGACTCCTTGTTGATTGAATTAGAGGCTCTTACAATAACCCATGCTTCCTTGAACTTTCTCTTACAATCATTCCTCTCTATGAAGATGGTATTAATGGTGAAAGGGAAAAACATGATCATAATAGAAAGTTCAAGAAGGCATGAGTTATTGCAGGACCCAAATTCAATCAATAGGAAGGAGTCTTGCATTCCTTTGTAACAAAAATTGGAACATCTGACTTTTATCATTTACATTTCTTGCTGCAATAATTTGCATATTTTATAAACTATATATTCATCCTGCTCCCAGCACAGTTAGTTAATTAATTTGCACTATGATTCTGGTGAGAATTTGCTGAAAGTTAACTCAGTAATAATATCTATATAGTTATATAAAAACAGGCAAAACTCTCCATATAGTATTGCTACTCAATGCAAGTCAGAATAATCAATAGATGTCAAAAGGCTCCATTGACTACTCTGGCTTGCACTGAGTGGCAATACTCTATGGAGAGTTTTTTCTTTTTTAATAACAGTTACAAGCAAGCATAAGAAATGGTGATCATGTGATGTTTATATAGTTATATCTTTTCACAGTGGCTTGATTCATCTCAAGTTTTTTCAGAGTAATATACAATAATATACATTGACCTGATAGTGTTGGCTAGATATAGCATTTAGTTGTCATGAAACTATTTCTGTAAAGGATTTCAGATGACCTTAGCATAACTACCATTTTCAGCTGTAAGGTAACTGCTTCTGTATGCATAGACATGACACTTCCAACTATTGCCTCATATCTGACTTAAGTTTTAGCACTTTCCAGTTGTGATATGACTTGCTTCACTGCTGTAACTGTATATTGGATAACAAGTGTCCTTCCATTTAGGTTTAACAGTAAATTATTGTTTGATCTACCTCCAACTGGACTGACTATTTATAGCCATTATGGAATCAGTGGGATTCACTGAGTATCATCAGCTATTGACCTATTTTTGCCATTGGACATGTTATCTATTTGTATATCCATTGAACCATGGTGACGAATGGTCAGTCCAACCAAGATAAGGTGAAATCTGGATTAGTCTAGTATTTGAAAGTAAGGTGAAATATAATAACTAGATATAAATGAAAAAATGAATCCACTTTTCATCTGCTATCAAAGTTCTTTTATAGATCTTAGATTACAAAATTCACATCAATTGATATGATCTTGAACCTCCTCTTGAATTGGAGGATATTTTGAATTAACATATAAATATAAACTGAATAAAGTGGAGCTGCAAAAACATTTTAATAGATTTAAAATTTACCCATATAAGAATTAAGCTTGTGGATGAAAAGTGATTACATTTTTCAATGAACATAGTGGACTTTATTATTAGATGATATTACATTATTAAAATTGATTGGCTGTGTAATTGAAATGTTATATGATGAGTAATTTGTCTTTATATATATATATGTTTGATTTTATTTCAAGGACCTGTGGCTTGTGGAACACCTGTGCGTCATAATTATGAACGATTCAGTCATAGAGAATTGTTTGCAATAGATGATATTGTTGAATATACTTGTGATGTGGGATTCCTTCACAAAAACAACCACGGTTACACACGTCTTTGCCTTCCAGATGGAACTTGGAGTACAGAGCATGAACACTGTGAATGTAAGTATTAAAAATTAATTTATAATGATGAGAACATATATTAACTTTAATAGTTGCATAATTGAAGATAATGTAATTTAAACCATTTTTTTTTGTAGTTTTTATTATTATGTTGTTACTTTAAATTTACAATTTTGCAATATCTCAGTCGAATTTGCAGAAATTGTCCTTAGCTAAGTAATTTTAATAAACGTATTTAAAGAAATAAAAAAATTTCTAGATTAAGTAAGTATTGCAATAATTATTCAATTATTTGCAGTAAATATAGCATAACAAATAAAGTAAGCATATGTTAACTATGACTTATATTATTTACAATATATGCCTCAATGAAATATATAACAATACCTCTTTGTCAAGCGTTGGTGGCCGAGTGGATAGCACAGTGCCTTACAAGGAGTTGTCCCGGGTTCGCGCATTCGCTTCCCGGCCGATGCTTTGTCCCATGAAAAAAAAAAAAACCTCTTTGTTAAAATCCTATTAATGCTAATGAAGCTGATCATGAATTTTACGATATGATGACATTTTAATGACATATATTAGACCTCTTATTTATGTGGGTATATATATAATAGAAAAAAATCTATATTCATCTATTTTTCAAAATATTTTTAACAAACATTAAAATTTATTGTGATAATTGTGTGACAATAATAAATTTTTATTTATCAATTGATAAATGACCTTCTATTTACTTTTTAAAAATAAAATCATGATAATAAAATGTTATAAATAAGCTTCAAATATAGTCAAGGGAGCATATATTTTAATAAAAAAAATTGCTTTTTAAACAAGATTTTATATTTAATAATAAAACAAATAAATAAAAAGAACTTTAATTCTTTATATTTAGCTACTATAAAAAAATTAAATGAGACATTTTTAAAAAAAAAAAAGTTTATAATGTAATATAAAAAAATATATCTTTTAAATTATACATAAAAAAATGCTTTTTATTATTGTATATGAAATATTATAATAGCTTCTGCAAAGAATTTTCACTAATTTAATCTTGCTTAATATTAATATTAGTGAAAAAAATTAAGAAAAATATTGGTTAAAATATTTTGTAGGAAAAAAAAATTCAATGGTTTATTGCTCATGAGTTCTTAAGAAGTTTGAGTACTGGAAAAGCTGGATTTGAATTCATTGACCTTGGGTTCTAGAGTCTTCCCTTCTACTATTGAACTATTTCATAAAGAATATTTTGTAATAAAAATGATCAACTCTGAAAAATCCAATGACTGAATTTTTATATAACCAAAAGTGTATATATATTCTATTTAGTATCATTCCAATATTATATTTATTTTTTATAGGAATCAATTTTCTTGTGTTGATTATTAAGTATAGAGCCTTGTTATAGTGCAAGTGTCAGCAGGTGGCAGCACACAAACCACATGTGGCTCTTTGATATCAGTCTCATGGCTCTTTTTATCATGAAAAACAGACACATATTTTACTTCCTCTTGTAATTTTAAATAAATATTTTGATGACTCTAGTATAGGAAAAATGTGATTTAACAATGTTCTTTTTTGAATTTAATTATATAACAAACAAATGCTTAATATATTAGAAACTTGTAAATAAATCAAACTGTCAAAGTAATTTTTTTGTTTATTTTTAAGAAATTTTTTATTTTCATTAGGATGTATTAGCTGAAATACACAGGCTTATATATACCTGTGTCTATATATGTAATAGACAGGGTATGAGCACAGACTTTCACATGACCCACCACTCTCCACACTATCTCATAACGGAAGTTTAATAGATTTAAGTTCAATATAATTTATTAAAATTTTATACATTTTTAAAAAATCTCTACCCAAATGCTAGGCCACAATAATATTTTAGATAAATGACTTAGTTTCTGAAATAAGCAAGAGTGGAAGAGGAGTTGAATATTTTGATTTTAGAACTTCAATGTTTTAAATAATGCTCATGATTTTCTTAGTTTCAATTGTAAGCTTTATTCAAGCAACAAGAAAATTAGTTTACAATATAGTTTTGTTAAGCATTTTTAAAAAATTTTTTGTGCAAAAAAAAATCAAACAATTTTCAACAGAAAAGTAACTTATTGATTATATATATGTACACATACTAAATATGACATATACATCAAGACAATGCATATTTTATTACAAAAATATATAGTGATAAATATATACTATAAGTGTGAAATTGATTTAAAGTCATATTATATATTTTAAGTGAAGTTCACTTATATTATAGTTTTGGTAAGCTTTTTTCTCAAATAAAAAATTCCAGTTGAAAACAAAAATATCAGTCCTTTTCACTTAAAATAATATTTTATATTTTTAATCACTTATATACATATATTACTATGTACACATAATAAATAGGATATAAAGATAAGAATTATATGTATTAACTTATAGCAGAAATATTTAGTGATATATATATATATATCAACTATAAGTTTCCAGTTAATTTAAAATACAATATTGTTTTAAATCTTTATTTACTGTGCCAATATTAAAAAGTTAAAAATAATAAAGATAAAAATTTTTAAAAAATTAAATGCTTTTATTGTCTGTGCATCAAAAAGAAAAAAAAATAGTTTCTTAAATTATAATTGGGTTTTTTAGATTTAACTTGAAATAAAATCTTGGGCATTCAGAAATTAATTAAGTTAATGAGAAGATCTGGACTCCCCATGCTTTTAATTTAAGTTAAATCTAAAAACCCCAATTGTGGTTGAAGAAACAATTATTTTTCTTTTCTTTTTAGTACAAGGTATAAAAGCATTTAATTAAAAAAATATTTAAAATCTCTATTATTTTCATTATAATGTATGCACATTCTACTATGTTTCATTACTAAAATAAATGTTCAAATATATCCATAGCCATTCAGAAATTCATATTTTTCATGAACTTACTAAATAAGATAATAATGTTTACAACAGGTATGTGAATAATGAAGAACTATAAATCTGATGGTGGATATGGAAATAATGATGAATTAGAGACCAGATTAAAATAACGAATTATATAAACATTGATTAACAAAAAATATAAAACATGAATAACAATTAAATCTGATACATGTAATTAATTTTGTCAAGGATGAATTTCTACCATATCGATATCTATAATGATATTAATAAAAATAAAATCCTTGTCCTAAACCCAATGGTAGAAGTTCATGTACTTGACCAATTATTTACAACAACGAATATGTAAAATTATTATATGTATATGTGATAGCAATTTTAACTGGCTAATTTACAATATATATACAAACATAACAAAAAAAAATATCTTTGTTGTCTAGATAGATCAATGGTTATAAATCATTCATTTAAAAGTAATATAAAAGTAAGCTTAATTAGTAATAAATAAATAAAAACTTTATCATTGTGTGTTGCTTACTGTAAGTTAATATTAAAATTTCTTACCTCTCAATTTTCTTTATGTTGGCAAAAGTCAGTCACATGGGGATGTCAAAACTAATATAATTTTTTTTTTATTACATTCTAATGAAAATGATAAAAAAATAAAAAAATAGTTAAATTTTATATTTTTCCCCTCCTTACTCTCATAATGAATTTTCCCAAAACTATAACACATTGGCTTCCAATTGTAGAAAACAAAAATAATACATAAAGTTTACAATAGACAAAAATAATAAAACAAAAATCACAATTCTTATCTCATTATGTTAATTAAAGTTCAATGAGTCTGCTGGAAACTGTTCATTTGCCAAATAAGTTCCTATGAAGGGAGATGAAGTTTTGCTCCCATGAAGAATAGAAATTTTTTGTCTGGGTCAAAAAATAATAGTGTTCTCCAATTATCCTGTCTTGGATTTGATTAGGCATTTTATCTAAGGCAAAATATGGTTTTCAAGTTTCCTCTAAATGAGCAGGTAAAATCTTTAACTTTTCATGGCTTTATTGATGATGTATTACCCCATGGTATAAACTGTTCAGCAAGCAATCATGGTATAAAAATAATATATATTTATTGATTCATTTGCTTCTCAAGACTTCAATGATGATATTATTATATATCAAAACAATTAATTATTGAATATTACTGCAACATGTAAATTTAACTAAAATTGTCTAATTAGCAAATAATTAAATTGTTACTTTCAAATTATTTCTTCCACTTCAAACGATTGCTTTAAAAGTTCAGCTTTTGATCATTTTGATTAATATCTTAAAATATATATATTTAAATTCGAACATATGCATCCATTTTGTATTCAAATTTATTTTTAAGCAGAAAAAAAAAGTTCTATCTTCGAATGCAGAAGACAGTATAACAATTAATAACGCATTGTAGGTCGGTGAAGTTTTTTTAAGCATTTCAACCTTGACATTTCCCATTGTTTAAAGACATAATATAAATAAATGAGATTATAAATAAAAAAATAATTTATAAATATTTTAAATTTCATTTCTACAATTAGTTGCTATGTGTTTAGATTTCAATTCAGTCATTATTTTTTTTAGGTTTATGTGTAAATTTTTTTGGTATAGTTCTTCCCAGTTAGTAACATATAACAAGTTTTATTCCACTATTAGTATACATATCTGTTTTCCCTAGTAATTTATTGGCTTTTATTACTTCTTTAGAAATAAAAAGATGTTTATACAAATGTATATGTTGGAAAGAAAAAAAAAGTTAAGATGGTAATTTGCTTGGCAATTTATTGGTTAAGCAAATATGTTTATGTGGCTCCAATTGGAAGAGTGTCTTAAATAATTGATGGTGTATCAGGTTTTAGCTCATCACTACAATATGCTTCATGAACTATCCAATGAAAATAAAATACTAATTTTATTGAGCTTAGTGATTTAGTGTTGAATTTTTCTTTATATAAGAGCTAAGAAAAATTCAGCAAATTGTTCTGTATTTTTGGATCACAAAAAAGAGCACTTACATTTTTAGGCTGCAAACCATTAATTAAACTTATGTGTATAGAATGTGATGACTAGAAAATAAAAATAAAAGTTGTGATACATTGCAGACAATAATGTTATTAATTTATTTCAACATTTTGAATATTGCTAAGAAGAAGTTTTATTCAGTATATATGTGTGTGTGTAGAAAATGACTGAGGACAATTTTGGCTGGTGAAAACAGATTCATAGCACTCATTAAATACAAGATGCATTGTATAATTTATATATAATGCTAATTTATGTAAATTGGTAATTTACATATTCCATTTTTGAGATAGTTGAATATTATTTTCTATTTTATTGATTGTCTAGGAATTGTTAGAAATAAGCCACACCTCTCTTACCTTTCACTTTTTCTGTTATCATATTCAGTGCAGACAATCTTAACATTTACTGGGTCAAAAATCTGGCCAGACTGTTGTTCGTACTGTAAGAAAATAGATTTATATTCAGAATAATTTTTTGTCCATTTGTATAGGCACTTGTGTTGTAAGATTCCGGTGACAATGTTTGCATGAGACTCCCGATAGTATACCCATTTACAAGAATCATTAGTGCATTAAATTTAATAAACAATCTTGGGGATTTGATCCTGGGATATTTTATTTTTTGTATTATTTAATAGACTGTTTAAATTATTTAATTATGTGAATGTTAATGCAACCAATTTTATATAGATCCTTTATATAGGTTCTCTATATTAGCTTTCAGATCTGCCTCATATTTACAGAGATTGAAATTTCTGTTTAAGAAACTTTTTATCCAAGCTAATTTATGAATTGTTGGTGTGAGAGACTGAGGGTGAATTGTGCCATGAATTTCAATGGGCTTAATGATTATTTTGTAAACCAGTATGTTTCTATTCTTTTGAATATATAAATCCAAAAATTTCAGACCTCTAGAGGCATTTTTGTGCTCTGTTGCCCTTTGGAGTGCAGATTTCTGCACTAACTCTTCATGCATATTTGTAATGTATTCTTCTGGCATACATATCAAAACATCATCACCATATTATTTATAAATCAAGTTGGGTTCATTACCTAAAATATTTATGAATAACTTCATCTTCACACTTAGCCAGTGTTATGCCGCAAATGGGAAAAATCATGGGCCATGTGTAATTCATCTTGTAGTATTGACTGTTGAACAATGCCATTAAGCATGTCAATAATATACTCTCTTTTTTGAGGATTATATTCAGTGTATTGCAGCATTTCTTGGATTATACTAATTGATTGTTTAAGTGGAACTGGCTTATACAGTTCGATGAAATAGTGATGTGAGATTATAGTTTTCTTTTATTTGATAAGTATTGATATACTGGACAAAGTCCAGGAAAGATTTGGTTATGTATTTTCTGAAGCCAAGATGTGTATTTCACCATTCAGTAATGGTTTTGGTGGTGCTGTAGTGACAAAAGATTGAATAGTATTCAATTATAAGTTATTGGAATATTTAAGATGTATTTTAAGAAAATAATTTTAACATTATTTATTTTTTAAAACAGTCTTTGAGTATAAATTATAATACCATGATTATGGTGATCAGCACTGAAAATTATATATATTGATCAGGAATAGAAATAGTGATTATATTAATGTAAATAGAGATAACTTTTGCCTTTTGATGTTGCTAGGAAACCATCAATTACTAATTCATTTCCCCAATATTATACATATTTTTCTGCTATTAACATATACAATAGCTCCTTTGTTTGAAACTGCAGTATGCTTTTTTCATTGCTGGTAAAAGTAAGTGCTGGACATCTACAAACACTGAGGCCGTATTTTATCACTTTAAAAATGTATCTAAATAAAGAAATATTTATTATTATTATTTTAGAATAAATATGACTGAATATATATTTATAAATGTAATTAAAGAGTTTACACATTTCTGTATATTTTTCAAAAAAAGTATAATTCTGATATAAAAGATTTCTAAAATAAATTTATGTCATCTAATTAATATTTTATGTATTTCTTAAGTTTTACAATAGTGAATTTCTTTTTTATATATATTTTAGTACCTTGTGGTGAACCTCCTAAAATTCCCAATTATTCTTATATAAATCTCAGTCAGCCATTCAAGAGCTTAGGTCAAATAATTTATAAGTGTCAACCTGGTTTCCAATTAAAAGGAGAATTTCCAAATTGTACTTTGAATGGAACGTGGCAAACTTTACCAAAGTGTAAAAGTAGGTTGAATGTTGTTGTTTTTTATAAGTATAATAAATAACTAATGTGTTTATTATTTTTGTTTTGTTTATGTCTAGACATAAAATGATAGACTGTGTTAAATGTAATGATAAAAAGAAAAAAATATAAGATGTCTTCCGTATATCACATATATAACTATTGAATAACTAAATTTATAATTAATGAAAAATAACATCAATATTGGTGAAACATTCACTGTAAACTCTATCCATATTGAATTTTACAAATTAGATTGCATTTATTAAATGATATTTAATAATTAAATGTATTATCTTTATTTATGAAAAAATAGCTCCTGACTATAATTTCATTTATATTTTGTTCACATTTCTTTTTAGTATAAGTCTTTCATACTGAGGTTTGTATGGATGGAAGTTAATATGACTTAACTGGTGTTAATATGTTCATTCCTAAACATTATTTCTTGTTATTTTACTTTTTTTTTTGGGGGGGGGGGGTTATACATAAAATAAAATATTAATTAAAATTTTAAAATTGTGATCTTATTAATAAAAAAAATTATTGATCATATTACTAAAAGAGTCTAGAAAGATGTACAATCAATATAATGGTTTGATATGGGAAAGTAGGTATGAGATAGCTATAGAGTTGATTTAAAAACATCTAACATCTATCTTATGTATATTCCAAAATGAGAGATCTATATGAGAAATCTATAATTTATATGGCCCATGAGCTACAGACTATTAATGTTTATGGAATTTGTAAGTTAAGACTACAGATTTATGATTGTTGGCAAAATCATGCACATGTGTATGAAAACCTAACTCTCTCACTCACTCTATCACAATCTGAATTTATTTGGTTAGCGAATATTGCTAGTTCTTATGACTAAATTTGCCATCAATAAATATATCTAGTGATGTGAAATGGTGTTCAATTGCATAAACATATTTGAGTAATAGACAATGAAATAACTGAAGCTAGGATTTTAATTTAATAGATAAATAGTTTATTTACATTGGTAACTAGAATGCAGGTCATAAAATTGCATATTAAAATAACATTAGCTTATCATAACTAGCATGTGTGTATTTACACTATGGGTAATGTTAATAAGGCACTTAGGATGAATTAAAGGAATGTACACACTCATCTTAATTTGGCTGATAATAATTTAGTATTGGGGTTGTAATTTATTATGGTCTATGTTGAAGTTAAACCTAAATAAGTTATTTTAGCAAGTATTGTTCAATAGTTATTTATCCTTTTGTAGTTTAAGACAGCTTCCTTTAATTGAATGTGTGTGATTGTTTACCTGGTATAATACTATACATGAAATCATTTTTTAAAATTTATTTATAACATAATTCAAATAAAACTAAAAACAAAACTTGAAGACCTCATTAAAACATTTGGCATTGAAGTATTTACTATACTGGGTAAAGTGGCCAAATTGATATAAGAATGTATAAGTATCAAAAATGAAACAATAATGGCATTAGAGAGTTTGATATTAGTCCCTGGGATAATCCAATATAATCTATCCCATACTACTCTAGTATCTAAACTCCTTTACATATATGTTAGGTGATTGGTAATTATATAATCCACTTCCAATACATATATGAATCTATCCAATAAGCCTGTAGTATTGTAATTCCTTTGAATATCAGCTATAAGTATTCATGTATTTACTATGTTATCCATAAATATCTCCAATATGTGCATAATACATATGTTTCCAGTGGGATGTAGTAAAATATTGTCTGGTGGGTCATGTTACAGATTCCTGACTAAAGATAGATATATTTGATAGTCTATATTTTTTCTCTTCCTCTAGTGAACAATTTTTCAGAGTGGTTGTTTAAAATTAATTTGCTTTCTTCTATGAAATTGGCCTTTTATTTTATTTATAATGGCCAAAACTTTATTTCTAATGTGCATGCAATTATTTTGTTTCACACATGTATATTCCAAATTGGAATGGCAATTTGAATGAATGTTTTACTAAAAGCAAGAATGAATTTATAATGTGATGGAAGTTATGGTTTTATATATTAGATGACTTTAATTTAAGTCTATGGTTTCTAGAAAACAAACGTCAATATATTTGAATCTAGCAATTCATTTTAATGTTCTTTTTATAATTGGTTTTATAACCATGGGCATTTCAGTAAACAGAATACACTAATTAAAATATAGTTTCTTTTGGGTAGTTTATCAGTGCATATGTGTGTAGATTTTTTCAAAAAAAATATTCAGTAAGATTAATAAAAGAGTTTCCTTTTCATCCAACATGCTGATCTGTTATTTTCTCACACAAAAAATATTTTTCTAGATCTTATCTTAGTATGATGTCATAACTGCAATCATCATTATCTTTATAATTTTCAAATATCAACAGACCATTGTTCCACTCCATCATGATATTCTTGCAGATGTCCAGCTTTATGTGGATACCTTTGACTGTCAACTATTCATGGCTCCAGTAATAGACAAGATGTATTGCTTTCAAAAACAGTATTCTGGAGCTATCAAACCAAGTCAACTCTCTAATACAACACCTTTAATCGCATGACTGAGACATACATCAGAATTAACTTGTTGTTTTGCTGATGTAAATTTTCATGGAGGCTCTGATGTGTCTTTGCATCTGGGAGCACTTTCTTCCCCTGCAGAAATGCTACCACATCAGATTCTGTTGTTAGAGACTATGAGAATCTCAACAGCTTCTTGTTGGTCTGCACCATTTTGTTTGTCTCATCTAGGTTACTGTGAATATGTTACTTTATGTGTGATCTCCTCCAAATCATGTTTGGCCCTACCCTTTGCCAAGGTTTTGCAGCTTAAAATTGGTGTACGGAAGGGTGTGAATGATCTGATAATTATTGGTAAATTAAATTGCATGATTTTCAATGAAAAAGTTTTTTTATTTGGAATGAAAAAATTTAGAACACTTGAAATACACACACCCTCAGATAAACCAGTAGCAAACTGTAAAGTGTGTTAATTCACAGAAAGTGTTTTATGAAGCACAAAGTGGCCATATTATTTTAGTGCAGTGCCACAAGGCAGCCTGCAATGTCTAATACAACAGATCTGTCGTATTAGATGTAAACATGGCTGTTGAAAGTAAGGCCAGCCACCTAAATGGCATTTTTGTGTTTTTGCATATAATCAATGCCATCAAGTGGCATAGACAGCTAATGGATTAGTATCAAAAAAAATCTTATAAAGAAGTTTATATGTGCTTATGTTTAAAGCAAAAACAAGAAAGAATAAGTTCAAATTATTCATTTCTATTTAAAAGATTTTTTAGTGATGTCATTGTAACCATAATAATCCTTTACATTCACTAATTAAGCAATTTCCAGTTGTGATTTTCTAATAAAAATGTTGTACTATTCCACAAATAAAAATAAATATCTTAGAATTATTACATACAACAAAAATTTACATTTCACAATACAAATACTAATTTTCATTTTAACAAAAATTAAACAATCTACACCACAGCTTTAATATATTACATTGGAAATATATTTTTATACATATTTACTTAATATAATATTATACTAATAAAAAGGACAAATATATTTGAAATATTAAACATTCATTTGTATTATTTATAATTTATTATCCTGAATGCAATAATGAAAATAAAATATATAACAAAATAATATTTTTATCCAAACTATATGCTTTATTATCTACATATTCATTTTCCTTTTCAAAATGAATAAAGTCAATTTACAATACAATTACTAATAAACAATTTTATATTATTATCATTTTTATAGCAGCAGAGATCAATGTTTTATAAGTTAACAAATTTACTATCCAAAAATCAAGCAAGAAAAACAAATTATGACCAATATCTTATAACATATTGAAGTATATCTCAAATTTTAGTAGGTACAATATATATAAACATTAAAAGCCTAAAGATAAATTAGTCAATAAAATAATCAAACTTACCTCAACTCAACCAGACTAGCCAAAGAAACTAAACTTTAAAATACAATCAATGATTTCACTGCTACAAACAGCCTTCTCAAGTGTAAAGCACTACAAAATAAATTTATACTAAATATTATCCACAACTCCACTTACAACTCACAAATCTTTAATATTAAAAAAAACTTTTAAATAAGTTAATTGTGTCAGAATCAAATTTTTGATAAAGATTCTTTAATTCTTTTTGTTTTATTTCTTTCAAAGCAGATAACCTCTGCCTCATCAAAACTAATTGTGTGGCATGTACATTTTTCATGGATATATAAAACAACTAAGATATTTATTTTTAACTTTACTTTTATATATCCTTATCCTTTCATTTAAGCTATTCCCCTATATATATTTTATTACAAAAACAAGGGATAATATATAATATTCCAGGAATAATCTTTCTAGCAAAAATTTCTTTTACATTATTTAATAAATTATTCAAAGTAATCAATTTTTTTAAAATTTCCAAACAAATTACTATTTTTACATACAATTCTATAAGAAGATAATTTAAAAGGCAAAAAAAAAAATTTTTATTTTATTTTTTACATTATTACAAATATTATTACTATTAAATAAAATACTTTTAAAAAGTTTATTAGAGTAGCCAACACTCAAATAATCTTTATAAAATTGACCTTTTTGAAACCAAGCTACCTCATTAGAATTATTTAATCTCTTATTTCTAAAACAATTTTTTAAAGCAGCTACTTTATGAGATACAAATTGATAGCTATCAGGTTTAATTATAGATTTTAACTCTTTACTTTTAATATAATGACTTCATACCAAACAATTATTATTTATATATCTAATCGCCAACAAATCTGAAAAGTTTAATTTAACAAAATCTAACTCCCCTCCTTCTAGAACATATTTTATAGAAGGATCAAAACAATTATATTCATTGATCAACTCTTTCAGTTTATCATTTTTAACTACAAACAAACAATCATCAATATATCTAACAAATAACTTTAAATACAAAAAATCTGGTACAGTTCTATTAGATTGAGTCAGTTGCTAAATGAGTTATATATAGAGCTCACAAATAAGCTCTTAACAAGCTTTGTAGAATATCTCTATATATAACATTTATAATACAAGCTCATTAAATTAGGTCATGTGACATCTGATTTGGATTTTTTTTGTAATCTAAATGCATATACATACTCAGACTATAAATACTAATTATGTCAGGAAACCTTTGCAAAACATTTGGCTAATACACTGGGTGACAGATATACATGCACATATTATAGTTCATCTATATGCTGAATACAAAGAACACTCAAAGATTGCTACTGCTACTATTATTCAATAACATTAGTATTAGTCTATGAATGGGAATAAGAAATTTATATTACCTAGGATTTTTGGACATGTACTCTGGAAGATGTGGCTTCTCGCTCTCTCCTGCTGTACGGATGATTTACCAACAGATTGGATTTTAGGTTTCTAATAATGCCCTGATGATTGTGGTTCTAGACTGCATCTTACTTCAAGAAGATAGACATTCTTGGTGGCTTCAAATTATTAGATGGGTATGGCTTCTATCATTGTGGATTAAGGCTGGAGCTTGGTCACATGCTCTGACTTCTGCTTAGTATGACATGATTTTAATTGACACTCACAAATCAAAATACAGTGACAAGTTGAGAAAATAAGTCTGAAGTAAAAAAAAACTATTGAATAGGTTTTTGGTCCTATTTATATGATCCCTTCTTGTTGTCCATTCTCTTATCTTTCAGAATTAGTTTAATTAATTTGTAAATTTAATTAAATGTTATTAATTATTCTGCCATTGTCTCTTAATCTACATGCTTGCTTAGATCAATCTAACTTTGAATAAGATACAGTTTTTTAATTGGTTCCATTGTTTATATTTGTAGCAGTTTATAAATACTAATTCCCATTCTTTATTTATTGGACAAGCAATCTTTGAGTAAATTTTGTTATAAGCTTTTTTTTATTTATTTAAAGTTACATTTTCTTTTTTTTTAACAAGGACATATTTTGTTCCTTTATGTATTTAAAATCAGCTTTCATTTATGCACACATTTTATTATTTTTTCTTTTCTACATGAGTAAATAAAATAAGAGAATTTTTAGTTTTATAATACAATAAAATGTACTTTTAGTTAGATTTATTTTCCCTTTTCTTTTTTTACATTCTTTTTCTTAAACAAATGAAATGAGAGATTTATATTTCCCCCCTCTGATTACCTTTTTTTTCTTTCTCTTTTTTTTAACTAGAAAAACTTATACTATTGAATAAATGCAGCCTTTTCTCTTTCCCTTTTCCCTCCAGCCATCTGCACTATATTTTTGAGAAAAAAACTTCTTTTAAACTCTTTAAGATTAACTTCTGACTCCTAAACATTTTAAAATTATATTTCTATTAACTTTTCATTATTTCTTTAATGACCCTTTATTTCAATTGTTTATTGACAACTCATTCTGCAGGGATTTTATTATTATTTTTATTTAAAATTTGATTCACAACACTTTAAGCTACTTATCGATTTTTCTTATTTTAATAATTTTACTAAAATTATGACAAACCTTTCTTTTTAATAATTTCAGACAAATAATTATAAGTATGTAGTGCTAAGATAGAAATATATTATACCATCACCTACTAAAAGTAAAATGTGTCATTTTGACCATTTTATCTCTAATGACCCCTTTACTAACTTCAAACTATTTACATTATTTATTATTTTTCTTTCTTAATTTGTTTGTCAAACCTGATACAATCTGAGGGCAATCTTTCTGAACTAGTTGTCTTTTAGGCTGACTATGTTCCTTCCAGCATTTATGTCCTGAATGATGACCATGAGGATAACAGTCCTTTCTGGGAAAACAGGGATTTAGAGAAAAGGCAGATGCAGAATTTGCTGACTTATACCAACTTACATGTATATATGTAAAGGAAACTTCCATTTCTTTGCTCAGTTTCCTATCAGATGTTTGGATGACCCCTCTCTATGCTCCAATGGGACTGCATCCTAGAAAGTAAAAAAAAAGTTCACTGTGAATGATAGGACTCCTTGATTGTCCAATTCGGCTTACACTTTGGAAATTATTTATGAAATATTGGGCTATTGTTCCCAGTGCACATATGTAAAGAATAATTGGATGGGCCCACAACTTTATGAATCCTTACCCTGAGAATATTTTTCCCTGATAGTCTGTTATGGGTACTATTTCATCCAGCCTACAGCCTACACTTTCATTCCATTTCTAAACTTTACTTTTATTCTACTCTCATTTCTTTCAATAACAATTCCATCTACACATTCCTAAACTTAGATTTATATATATATATATATATTAAATCATTTGTAACTATGTATATATTTCATGAGTATATTGATGATCTGTTAAAATAACTATTTAGTAATACAATTACAATCACCCCTATAGATTTTTAAATGAACCTAATTTAAAAAATATCAAAATATAAGATTGTTTAAAACACACACACATATAGTTGTAAACACACATATATTATTATTATTTACAAAATTCTCATTTTCAGGCTTATCACCCACATTAAAATGATTCTGTTTCTCTATTGTAGTCCATTCTTAATTCCTTTGTTTCTTTTTTCTTTTTTTGTTTAACATTCTATCCTCTTGCTAACCACTACACTCAATCAGGAGGCTTCTTTTACAGATGCTTTGATCACTATTATGATCTATCTTCCTATATTTATCTATAGGCTGCCTCATCAAATTTTTCATAGTCTACCCACCGACCATCCACTACTACTTAACATCATTAGTGGCATGGGTGGTGGCATGTTATGTTGGATAATCTTTATGATTTGGTCATTTGACAATGGGAACACCATTAACACCTTGAGTTTTGCTACCCGTTTAAAAAAAATTTGTATGTGCATTTCTTCACAGATACTGGGTTATCTTTCCTGAGATATTCTATAAGAGTATACCATCTTGTCTTGCTTCACTCTAGAATGTTCTTAGTATGGCATGCCTATATTCCTCAAATGTCTGAGGTTTCTTATATAAGGTGTACCACCAGTCCAGAACTGTTTCTTGAAGCTGACTACTAGCAATTATGACTCTATCTCCTTCTGGCCAATCCTAGAGCTGAAATAAATGAGCTAAACTTTTTAGGTGTTGTGACAAATTTTCTCTGACCTCATCCTTAAACATTGCAATTAAAATTTGTCCTCCAAGATTCTACTAATGGGTTCCTCCTGCCTGTTTTCAGCAGCATGGCCCTTGTTCTTGCATTTCATCTGATCAATCTTATACTGTAAGCTCATCATTACCTCTATGCATATTTCTTGTCTGATTTTAGCATGTTTCTACTTTCTGCTATATCGAGATACATTAATTTTCCTACCACTATATCAATTTCACGTTTTATCTCTTTCTGTATGCCTCTGTTCTTAAACAGACTTAAACTCTACTGTATCATTCTAGCTACACTTCCCCATTCCTAGAAAATCTCTTACCTGTATTATTTCCATTTCCAAGCTGCCTGTTCTATTGCTATTTTGTCCTACCTTATGTCTCAGTTCTTTCATATATTCTACTGTTTTAAGTTCCTGAATTCCTTTACCCAGGTCATTCTCAATTATTTCTATGGCTGTTTGAATCTTCTCTACTTTTCCCATTATTTCACCACTTATTGCCTTCATTTCTCTAATCATTTCTATTTTGAACTCACTAATTTCTTCCTTCATCACCTGCTGACTTTGTTTTATTTCTTGCCATATTTTTTTTATTTCAGTTTTCATCAAATCTATCATAATTTTGAACACCATCTGGGTCTCTGACACTTCTTTTCCCACTATTTGTGGATTTTAAAAAAATATCAGGCTTTGTTTCAGCTCCATTCCTTTATCCATTGTTACACTGTCTTCCCTTTTTTATATGAAAATAAAATTAAACACAATATCTATTTATATCTCTTTGTATTCAAATAAATCATGAAATATTATTAAACTGTTTATTTTCTTTAATGAAACATATGACTGACTCCAACTCTCTTAGTCCTATTGTCTTTGGCTGTTCTCAATGTCCTAAATCCCACCTAAAACATCTATCTCCCTTTCTCTTTTTCCATTTACTTTCTTATATTTGTCTGCTGTGTCTGTTCTTTTTCATATCACTTTTAATTGTAATTGTGCAATTTAGCATTTCTTTAAATTTTTATTTCAAAACAAAACTTTTTTTTTCAACTAATTTAGTTGAATGTCATTTATGACGATTCTGCACCCATGTTGGGTAAGCCAATTGAATCAGGTGAAAGTTGGATCACTCGAACTTATAAATTACCTGTTATATTGATGTGATAAACAAAACTAAACTAGTGATTATTATTTTAACTGAATAAATAAAATAAATATTGTAATAAATTTATATTTGTTGAATCTTGATCCACTTCAGCTGCATATTACAACACCCAATCTCTCAGGCAGAGAAGAAATACATGGAGGTATCTGTAGCCAGAGTGAGATTACCCAAGGTATAACCTACAGTCACATTTCCAGGCTACAGAACTTCTCAGCTGCTAAATTTAAACACCTGCCATCCAAAACACTTCATTTGTTTTGAGGAGAACCTCAGGCACCAGCTCATTACATGAAGTAATTAACATGCCCTGAATGGCAGTTACTAATTCAGCACCTGATTTATTCCACTAGCTCAATAATGAAATTACCAAGAATAAATCTAATAGATTAGCTGGTGACTATTTAAGAAAATTGTTCCTTAGTGGTATAACAAGAAAGAACTGCTCAGCATTAATTAGCAGACAATATTTATTCTAATATATTTTTAAATAAATTTGTTACTAGAAATTTATAAGTTAATTTTATTTCACCTTTAATAAATAATATAATTGCCACACTTATTATATGCACACATACTCTCAATAAAACATATAACGATAAAATGATATCAATTCTATACACACATATTCTTAATAAACACGTGATAATGAAATAAATATAATTAATATACATTTAAATGTGTATACATACTCGAACTATAAATACTAATTATTTCAGGGAACTTTGCGAAACATTTGGCTATACTGAATATCAAAACACTCAAAGATTACTACTGCTACTATCATTCAATAAAATTAATATTAGTCTATGAATGGGAATAAGAAATTTATATTACCTAGGATTTTTGGACATATAATCTGGGAGATGTGGCTTCTCGCTCTCTCCTGCTAAATGGAAAATTTACCAACCAGTTGGATTTTAAGTTTCTAATAATGTCCTGATGATTGTGGTTCCAGGCTGCATCTTACTTCAAGCACATAGACATTTGGTGGCTTCAAATTATTAGATGGGCATGACTTCTATTGGGCAGACTGCTGATGTTCTTGCAGATGAAGGCTGGATCTTGGTCATATGTTCTGACTTCTGCTTAGCATGGCATGATCTTAATTGACACACAAATCAAAATACAGTGATGAATTGAAAAAATAAGAGTCTGAAGTAAAAAAAAAACCTATTGAATAGATTTTTGGTCCTATTTATATGATTCCTTCTTGTTGTCCATTCTCTTATCTTTCCAAATCAGTTTAATTAATTTGTAAATTTAATTAAATTTTATTAATTATTTTGCCATTGTCTCTTAATCCACATGCTTGCTTAGATCAATCTAACTTTGGATAAGATAGTTTTTTAATTATTCCCATTGTTTATATTTGTAGCAATTTATAAATACTAATTCCCATTCTTTATTTATTGGACAAGCAATCTTTGAGTGAATTTTGTTATAAGCATTCCTTTATTTATTTAAAGTTAACTTTCATTTTCTTTTTCTTTATCAAGCACAGATTTTGTTCCTTTATGTATATAAAATCAGCTTTCATTTATACACACACATTTTATTATTTTGTCTTTTCTACACGAGTAAATAAAATAAAAGAACTTTTAGTTTTATAATTAATAAAATTTATATTTAGCTAGATTTATGTTTCCTTTTCTTTTCTTATATTCTTTTTCTTAAATAAATGAAAAGAGAAATTTATATCTTGCCTTCTGATTACCTCCCCCCCTCCCCCCCCTTTTTTTTTCAAACTAGAAAAATGTATACTACAGAATGATGCCACCTTTTTCCCCCTTTCTTTTCCCTCTGGTGATCTCTACTACATTTTTGAGAAACAAAACTTCTTTTAAACTATCAAAGATTAACTTCAGACTCCTAAACATTTTAAATTTATATTTCTATTAACTTTTGATTATTTTTTAATGATCTTTATTTCAATCATTTATTGACAACTCACTTTGCAGTTATTTTATTATTCTTTTTATTTAAAATTTGATTTACAACACTTTAAGCTGCTTATCGATTTTTCTTATTTTAATAATTTTACTAAAATTATGATGAACCTTTCCTTTTAATAATTTCAGACAAATGCTAGATTAGTGGTACAGTATATACCAATAATGACTTGTTTGTTAATGTGTAGACATCATGATGTCAGACAGTAATTTAATTGATGTAGTGATGACCTGAGATCAAGTCAATATCTAAGCAATCAAGTGTTAGAAAGTAAAAATAGAATTTTACTAGATAATTTTATTACATAACATCAACAACAACCATTAATTCACACAACAATAGGCACCAATAGTGATAAAAAAAGAATTGAAAATGCGAGTTTACTGGACAATGGATGTTAAGCCCCAGTATAAAATCAAACCCATTTCCATTCTCTTTCACATTTTATCAAGTGTTATAACAACCACAAACAGCAAATAGCTTAATATCGAACATTAAAACAAAGACTAAAATGGACAATGTGTTCAAAGATATTATCTATTCTGTATAAGATTTTAAAGCACCGAAAATTAAAGCAAATCATCATCAACATTTAAAAAGGCAAAAATCAATTAACTTTAGCAATATAGTAAAAGAATTAAAATAAATTTTATAATGATTGACAGAAGATCATGCAATCAAACAAGAAGAAAAAGGAATGTTATATATAGCCATTACATGCTAATAAATGATGAAGTAAAGCTTTCCTTTGCATAAATTTATTCAATATTATTTATAAGCTGAATGAAATTAAATCTTTTTTCTTGAATTACCAAACAATGTATATTGTCTAGATGAGCCAAAAGACCAAAGTGCTGCCTTAATTACTATGAATTGTGATTTTGTAACTCACTTATATAAATAATGCCTTAAAACACCTAATCAGAAGTGTCTGAGTAGAGTCCAGAAGAGAGTGATATCCAAAATGGAAACAACCTTGTCCAAGTGTTTCCGAAGAATCTGGAAAATGGTGGAATTATCAGAACAGGCTGTATCCATAAAAGACCCTAATGTTTAAATTATAAACTCCAATCCGGAAGATCAAAATTATCATGTTATATATTTTTTTTACTTACTTTATTCATTTGTAAAATTTTACTTTTATTATTGTCACACTTGGAAGTTTCAGTGCAATGTCAAACAGAGGGAAGGATTATTGGGCTAGAAATTTTTTTTTGTTTTATAAATCAAATTTAGGTTGATTAACTCCATGGTGATTTGACATTCAGGCATCATTATCCTCACATAGTATAGATGAGATAAGAATTTTTGATGCTCTTCCATATTAATTTGCACTCACTAGGATAGGATAGGGTTTATTTTATGTTTATTTGTTTATGTTTTCACTAATAATTCTTACATTTAGTTGTTTGGTATGAATGATTAATGTTCTTATACGAAAGTCTTTTCCTAGAAATTGGATCATGGAACTATTGGAAATATGGTGATATAATCTAGTAAACAGTTATTTAGCTTCGTAATCATTATAACAATGAAACAATAATTTTTGTTTTATTTTATTTTTGTATCTTAGCTAATCTTATTAACTTTTTAAATAGAAAGTGTCTTAATGCATATCTACCAGGGGCATGGATTGGTATAATGAATAATTTAGATATTGAAATGGTAGAGGTGCTTATGACACATATATAAGCACATTTTTTGCTATAGGAGTAGAATTTCAATTTTTATCTGTTATTAATAAAGTTTGTTAATTTGTTTTATATTAAATTGGTCTCTAGTTTATCGAACTCATTCATATACTCACTCATTAATTTACTTCACTAAATCTATATATGCACACACGTGCATTATTATAATGTATAATATAACAATAGGGTTTGATTTATCTTAATCCAATAAAAATTTAATTGCTACATAAAGTAAATTCACCCCTGAAGAGAGCCAAAGACAATATTCTCCCTGGGTTTGAATACTGAGATGTGATGGAATCTGAAAAAGAGGTAGGTATAGATGAACTAGCATAAATTGTATCTAGATTTAATGAGTAAACTAAAAGCTAGCCAATTGGAGGTGGATATGAGCATTGGTTAGTTACTTCATCACATCATTCACAGCATCCTACCCAAAGACCCCAGGTCTAATCATAGAAACATGTGTTCCTCTCTTCTGGAGGAAAACTCGGACCATTACAATATATGTATATAATGTTGTATTTAATTAAATGCAGGTCAAAGTAATATCTCAATATTAGTTTCTTTGAAAATCTTGGATTGAAATACTATCAGTAGATTGTGCCTTTGAAGTATATATAGCTAGTATTTAACTAAATGCAGCTCGATGTAATATTATTTAATATTGACTTTATTGCTAACTTTAGATTGTACCTTTAAAATAGATACTGCTTTTATAAATATTATTTAGTTTATATGTTTATAGATTTAAAAAAAAAAAATGTTAACAAAGGTTAAGTAATGTTTTTTTTAAAATAATAATTTTATTTTTATTAAATAAATAAACTATTTACATTGTAATTTGTGTTGTTTTTAGTTATTCGTTGTGGTTCTCCAAATCCACCTATTCACGGATCATTCAAACTTATTAGTACAGATGATTCTCTTAATGCTACTGCCGAGTTATTTTGTCTTCCTGGATGGAAATTATTTGGAAAAAATAAAATCAGATGTCTAGAAACTGGTAATTGGAGCTTCAGTAATGCTATATGTAAATCTGAATCAAAATCAAAAGCTGAAAGCACACAAAAAAAATTCTCTTCAAAGTTAACTAAATCTAAATTAAAACCGACTAAGCATATTTACTTTTCTACAGCAAAATTGTCTCCGGCAACTCAAGCTCAAATACAACCATATAAGGAAGATGATGACTTTTTACCAAAAAAATCTACTATTTCTCAAATTTCAAACCTACATGAACCAAGTAAGAATCTTTTTAAATATTAGCCTGAAACGATCATTATATATATAATATTTCACTTATCTCATTCCTTATTTTTCTTGCACCCTACTCTAGAAGTAAATGTCACAAATGTATAGTGCAAAAACAGTAAGCATAAAAAAGTGTTATAGAGGTAATTCAAAAGTCAAGTATCTGTAGTTAATATTTAAGTCGAATTTACAAAATCATATATAATATTATTTAAGAACTAGAGTGTATCACTAGCTGAATTCAAATATAAAACATTACTGACACCAAATATTACATTAATTTTAGCAGCATTCTCTTGTAAAATAAACATAAGTCTGAATATCTTTTACCTAGCCCATTTTATTTAAACTTAGGTTTGCTTCACGAAAGAGTGCTGCTGAAATTAAGGTAATATTTGGTGTCAGTAATCTTTTATAATGTTATTTACACAGAATTTCAGTGTTCTATTCTATATGAGGGTAACTTTGCTTATTGAATATTTAAAATTGCCCAGATTACAACAATAAATTTAAAAATTCAAAAAATAATTTATTTGATAATTTTTTAATAGATGTTTTTATGTTTTTAGTTTATTCCACATTTATTAAAACATATATTTCATTATTCTATCAACAACAATAATGATATTTTAATAAAAACAAATGTAGATAATATAGTTACTGTTGAACATAATTTTTTAAGTTTTCAAACATCAAAATTATAAACTTTCAAAATACAATTTTTTATTAAAAATTGTACATTTTATAACAATATAAAATCTATTAATTATTAAAATAATTTGGCTGAATTTATAATCATAAATTATTAAAATGATCTGATGATTATCTCTAATAAAAATATTATTACTACTACTAATAACAATAACAACAATTTAATTTTATTTAAATGCAAAACAACTAATTGATAGTCAATTATAGAATGCACATTCAATAAAGAAATATGATTATGATAAAAGATTATAAATTACTAAGACAATAAAGCTAATTACTCAGGTCTTAACATGTTTATAAATGTAGATGATAACAATGAACTCTTAAGCTATTAACAATCTCAACCTGTAGTCAAGGCAACCTCCTTTAACAATAAAGGTGGTACCATCTTTATGGTCTGATATGTTTCTATTATAAATTATATTTTAAATTTAGGGTTTTACTGAATTGAATAGAATCAAAATGAAGAATATTCTCATTACAAGTACTAATCATACAAGATATAGGAGAGAGCCTGAGGGCATCTGATTGACAAGAAATTAGATTTAAAGAGTTGTGCTGTATGGTATAGTATTAAAAGGTATGGGTGATTATATTTGGGGAAAAATCTGAAGTGATCTTATATTGAAAGGATACCTTGTATAAAAATTAATGCCACTGATTTTTCTTTTTTATGTCAAGAAAATGCTAAAATGATCATTGAAATACTTATGTTTATAGTATCTGACAAATACAATTTACATTTTATAAACATCATTTTTGGTATATGAGTTTCAGATAATTAAAGTGAGTTCTAAGATGGGGGAGGGGGACAAAGAGAGAAAAAGTTTATATTTAGTTGTCTGGTTAAATATTTTAAATGTCTATTTATGACTACCATTGTTTTAAAAGCATTATTAATTATAATACTAACATAAAGATGGAAAGATAAATTACAAGAAAAAGTAATTCCAAGATCTTTTTATTTTTAAAAATGATTTTTTAAACATAAAATAGAATAGGGGGACTTGAAATTCCGATTTTTTAAAGTAGAAAACCATATAACACTTATCTTTATTAATCATAATTTTGCTAATGCCCCTGAAAATCTTACAATCATCAATATAGCAGAGGAGGTGTGAATATTTTATGTTGTCTCTAAGATCTTTATTATACATACACACACATATATATATATATATAGAAGCATAGGCTGCAGAAAGGAGTTTTGCTATTAACTGAAAGGAGACCCTTTGATTCCTCTTGGAGGCCTTAAAGGAACCGAGCAGGGAAAATTCCTAATGTCCACTCCATACGTTCTTGTCGTTGCAGCTGTTATTATATGTGATTATTCATATAGTATACGAACATGGATGGGCTGCTCACCAACATGCATTAGCCAGCGTGGTGAGTTTATTGGCTTTTTACCTCTGAGTTTAAGATCAAGAAACACCATGGTCTTTCTTCTCAGTGCCTGATAAGGCAGAATGAATGTTTGTGTAAATGATAAATATTTTCCCAATACATATATACAATTATGACAGACAAAAATAAAGCATGGCCCTTATTCCCAGAAGGCTGTAAAGTCACCAACCAAGGCAGCGGTTGGTGGCCGAAGGCAGAGGGTGCTAAGAATCCCCTGATTGCGGACCCAGGCTGCCATTTGATGACGACTTTTTATTTAGGTACTTACAACTGCAGATCACTTTCAAGTGAAGGAAGATTGAAAGAATTAGAAGAAGAACTCTCTTATATTAAATGGGACATTATTGGACTTTGTGAAGTTAGAAGAAAAGGTGAAGAGACAATTGATTTAAAAAGTGGACATATACTCTATTATAAAGGCACAAATATTGGAAATACAAGTGGAGTAGGATTCATTATAATTAAAAAGTGGAAGAACAATATTGTGGAGATTGATGGTGTATCGGACAGAGTGGCAAGATTAGTTATACAACTTAATAGCAGATACCAAATGCAGATAATTCGGGTTTATGCCCCAACAAGTTCTCATAGTGATGAAGTAGTAGAAGATTTTTTTATGGATGTACAAAAGGCTTTTGATCAGAGTAAACACCATTTTAAAATTGTTATGGGAGACTTTAATGCTAGAATTGGTAAAAAAATGAAAGATGAAAGTGCTGTGGGTAATTTTGGTTATGGTAATAGAAATGAGAGAGGATATAGACTTGTGGAGTTTGCAGAAAAAGAAAAACTTTATATTATGAATTCTTTTTTTGAGAAAAATGTTAAAAGGAAATGGACATGGAAGCATCCAAATGAAGGTACAGCAGAATTGGATTATATTTTGACTAACAGGAAATACATATTTCAAGATTGTAATGTTCTTAATAAATTTAACACAGGAAGTGATCATCGATTAGTAAGGTGTAAGATACGTGTTAAAATAAAACTAGAGAGACAAAAATTATTAAGAAAAACAATATTTACAGTTGATATTCCTAATCTTCAGAAACATTCTAATGAATTTAAATTAGAACTTACAAATCGGTTTCAAGTATTAGTAGATTTTGAACATGATTCAGATTTGAATGAAATTAATATGAAAATAACTGATACACTTTTAAAAACTGCAACAAAGATAGCTGGTAGAAAAAAGCAGCAATTGACTAATAAAATTTCTACTGAGACTAGAGAATTTATGAAGAAAAGAAGGAATATGAAGATATACAAAAATGATGCATTAAAAAGAATTGAATATCTCGAATTTTGTAAAATGGTGCGGAAAAGAGTTGAAAATGATATAAGAAAGTATAACTGTGAACTAGCAAGGAAAGCTGTAGAAGAAAATAAAAGTCTTAAAAATGTAAAACAACATTTTGGTATTGGTAGGAAATTTATATCTGCAATAAGAAAAAAAGATGGAATTATTACTAAAAAGAGAGATGACATCATGAAATTGGTAGAAGATTTTTATCAAGAATTATATAGTAATAAAGAACAAGTACCTCCTATATCTATTACATCTTCCAAATTGCCCAGAATTTTAAATGAAGAAGTGAGACATGCAATTAAATGTATGAAGAAAGGAAAGGCTCCAGGTAATGATGGAATTATAATTGATATATTAAAAGAAGCAGGTGAAGAAATAGAAAATTTTTTAGCAAAGTTATATACCAAATGTCTAAATGATAAAGATGTACCGGATGATTGGAAGAATGCAGTAATAATATTAATATTTAAAAAAGGTGATAAAGAAGATATTAGAAATTACAGACCTATCAGCCTTTTATCAGTTTTATATAAAATTTTTACCAAGATAATTACTACTCGTCTACAGAGAACATTGGATTTCCACCAACCAAGAGAACAAGCTGGATTTAAAAGTGGTTTTAGTACAGTAGATCATATCCAGGTATTGAGAGAAGTTATAGAAAGGACAAATGAATATGAGTTGCCATTATGCTTAGGATTTGTAGATTATGAAAAGGCATTTGATTCTATAAACATTTCTTCAGTGATTAAAGCATTAGATCATCAAGGTATAGATCCAGGATATTGTCATATTTTAAAGAATATTTATAAAAATGCAACAGCAACAATTAGATTACATAATGACACTGGGAAAGTCAACATTGAGAAAGGTGTAAGACAAGGTGACTCCATATCTCCAAAACTTTTACCAGTGCTGCATGAAGTATTTTGTGGATTAAAATGGGAAACTAAAGGAGTGAAAGTAAATGGTGATTATTTAAGTCATTTAGATTTCGCAGATGATGTAGTTGTTTTTGCAAATAATGCTTCAGATCTGCAGAAAATGTTGCAGGAATTATCAGATGAAAGTAGGAAAGTAGGACTAAAGATAAATGTTAAAAAGACTAAAGTAATGTTTAATCGATTTGCTCAAAATATGAAAATAAAGATTGATTATGATGAATTAGAAGAATTTAACAGTTACAAATACCTTGGTCAGATTATTAATACAGATGGAAACATAATGGAGGAAATTAATCATAGAATTAAACTTGGTTGGAGTGCTTTTGGTAGAAACAACTTGATACTAAAAGGAAATATGCCTATGTGTTTGAAAAGTGGTTTTTAACAAATGTGTTTTACCAGTTCTTACTTATGGATCTGAGACTTGGACACTTAATAGAAGAGCAATTCAGAGACTTCAGACCACTCAAAGAAGTATGGAGAGATGTATGTTGGGAGTAACAAGAAGAGATCGTAAACGCAATGTATGGGTAAGAGAACAAACAGGTGTTACTGACCTCATTGAAAAAATTAAAAGATTGAAGTGGAGTTGGGCTGGACATATTGTTAGAAGAGATGATAATAGATGGACAATTGAAATTTTAAACTGGATTCCAAGAGATTGTAAAAGACCCAGAAAGAGACCACATGTGATATGGATGGATGAAATAAGAAAGTGTGCAGGGGTGATGTGAAGAAGAGAAGTTAAAGATCGGAGAAGATGGATTAAACTTGGAGAGACCTTCATCCTGCAGTGGTTTGATAATGGTTGATAATGATGATATAGAAGCATAATGAAAGCATTTAATAAACTACATAAAAATGTTTAATATTAAAGTTACAATGGAAAATAATGAAGGAGGAGTAAAATATTTGGCTTTATTAATGAAAAAAGATGAGAATGGAGAGATTAAGATAAAGGATTGCATAAAAAATAAAAGTGTCAGGGGTATGATATATCTGAGATCTTATCAACCTTGGTATCAAAAAATGGAGGTACTGAAAGGAATGAAAGAGAAAAACAATAGGCTTACATTGAATAAAAAGGAGGTAAAGGAGCAAAAGTTGCAGATCCAGAAGGAATATATTGAATATGGATATAATGTTAGAGTTATAAGGAATGTATTGAGGAATAGGAGTGGATATAAGAAAGTAATACAAATGAAAGAAAGAATAAGAAATGAATTTTCTATTTCATATTCAAAAGAGGTATATAAAATTCTGAATGATAGGGAAGAAGAAATGAATGAGAATATAGGTATAGGATGGAAAATAGTAAGTCTCATTGTCTTTTCCACTCTGCTACTGGGCTGGACTTAGAATTAAATCCTCATGTACCATCATTATATGTTATTCATGAGGAGTTCGATCTGGGACTTATGGAATGGGTTCGAATCCAGGTTGGTCCTGACCTAAATCTTGGGCTTGACTGGGTTTGAAGTACATTCCATTGAGTTCCAGCTCATATTAGATGGAGAACATGTCTTGACCGGTACAGTACCTAGTCATTGAATATCCCCAAACCGGTTTCTAGTTTATGACTTTCATCAGTAAGAAACCTTGGATCTGAAAACATTACTGTATTTTTTTATTTTGGACTCATAGCTTTATAGTTAACTAAAAAGGTAAAAGGTGTCTGCTAGGGGGTTGCATTAGATCCTACGATCTAAGTGCAGTGCTTTCAAATTCAAGGCAACTCAATGATGAAAGCTACAAGCTAGAAATTACTCTAAGGATATTGGATGAGTAGGCACTAGATAGAGATTTTATGTACAAACCTCCTTGCATCCATTAATTACTCTGGCATGCACTGGATAGCATTACTGTATGCAAGTTTTGCCTCTGTTATAACAGCTTCAGTAAGCATAGAGAATCTTGATCATGTGATGTTTAGTGATCTATGCCAGTTACTGTAAGCATTGGAATATAATACATGCAGATGCTAATGCTTACTAAATTCTTACCCAGTTCTATCCTATCCAATATCCCCAGACTTATTCAATAAGTATTGGGGTTATTGGATAGTCTGGGGATATTGGATAGAACAAAACTAGCCTGAGAATATTGAATAGGATAGATTTAATCTGGGGATATCAGATAGGACTATCCTGGATAAGGATTTATTAAGCACTATTATCTGTGTCTATTATTTACTAATGCTTATTGGAAGTGGCATAGATTAAAATAAAAAAAATTAAAGCTAGCTATGTGTTTTATCTTTTAAAAATCTACAATCATATTTTTAAAAGAAAATGAAAGTAAATAAACTAATTTCTTTAAAAATGGAAAGAAAAATATGCTGTTGCATAAAAATGTAAATTTTTATAAAACTTTATTATAGTTTATTTTGTGGTATTGTTATGTATGTCAGACTATTATTCTACAAAATAAAACCCTTAATAATTCTAGAAGATTACTACTCAATAAGATTAAATAATCTCATTATCACTTTCCTTGAGATAAAAAAAAAAGTTGCTTATTCCTTTAGCTTTTATTTTCTTTGCTTTTCATTTTCAATCCATTTTTTCAAAAATATGTGTAGACTATAGCACCTATTCTATCTTATAAATCATTAGAAGCAGAGCTTATATTATGATTAGCTTTGAAAGTAATTTTTTTTTAAACATTCAAGTGTTTTGAAACTTCAAGCTAGTTCATAACCAGTAGCAAATAGTTTAGAGTAGTCCAGTGGTCTTAAACCTTTTCACACCTGCGGGCCAGAAAAAATAAGGATAAGATTTCGTGGACCGACAAAAATAAGGATAAGGTTTCATGGACCGGCAGAAGTCTATAGATAAATTTTCTTAAAGATGTAAACTGCCTTGCCTTAGATAAGCATACTTGTTATAACTGATCAAAACAACAATGTTAAATATGCAAGATGAACTTATATATATATATATGGAGTTTATATAATAAATTTTTTTTTTTTTTTAAATTTTGAATTTTTTAAAAAAGTAATAAAAAATTTAATTCTATCCCCCTCCCCCCATAAACATCTGTGATAACTAGAAAAACAAATTAATTTATGTATGATTGATTAGATCTGTTTCTTTTTTTTTAATTGAGATAAAAATATGAATTTGGATGACGTTTTTTAATATGTATATTCACTTATGTAAGGAAACTCTTCCATACAAATGGTAGTTTTATTGTTTTGTCATGTTTATTAACTTTCTTAAATACTATCTGATGATGATTGTTTTATATAGATATGATTTTGGTATTTGAAATTTTTTTGTCATAATCAATATGTAAAATATATGAATATAAAAACACCTCAAATTTAAGCCAAGCTGATCTTAAACCATGTGACACAATTAGTATGATTGAATAACCACATGATTACTATTTTATTCAATTGAAAGCAAGTATTATCTTGTCGAAACCCCGAAAAATATGATTTATAAAACTTCTTTTGTCCATAAAAACATTCACTTTAACACACACACATATATATAAATAGAAAAGTTTAATAATCTTTTAGAAGTAAATAGTAATAAATGTAAGGGATTTCTGTATATTATGATTAACTCCAGTAATACTGTAATTATGCAAAATAACAATTAGAAAAAGGCATTGTAGACTGAAATCATTCCATCTAGTAATAACATTTGTCTAAACAACTTCAAACCATTCCCTTAGATTATATAAAGATTATAGATAAGATATTAATATTTTATATATGTAAAAATGAAAAATATGATAACTTCTAAAATATTTTTACTAATAAATAACATTCTCTCTTAAAGAGCTATGTAATCAATGTGCATTTAAATAAATTTTATAATAATAACTTTCATGAATTTTATAAATAAATTTCAGATACGATGTAAACAAGAAAAATACTAATTAGAAACAAACATTGCAAATTGAAAACATTCTATCTAAATAATAATGTTTGAACCATTTTTTTGTTGTATCAGATGAAATTATGTATGTGCACATATATTTTTTCATTAGGTTCTGCTGCTAATTTGTCTATGGCTCATAAGTATTTAATAGTCTCTATTATTATTGGAATTTCTATAAGTGCTTTTCTAATTCTAATACTTAAAGCAATTCAATTAAGGTAAGAAAAAGTAATTTACATTATTGTAGTAATTTAAAAATGAATACCAATTAATGTAATGCTTTAAATATATATTTTGATGCAAATAAATAGAATTTTTAAGTATTTGATATACACATTCATTATACAAATATTAAATATTTTTATGGATTATGATGTAAACAAAGGAATGAGTAGGAATAGTCCAAATGATAAGAGAAATATGTTTAACAATGGTGTTGCTAAATAACTGTCAATTACTAGAAACACCCTCAAGTTAAATTGCTTGTCCTAATAGCCAACAATAGTTATTTTATCTTGAGTTTACTTAGAAACAAAAAGAGGTTCGTCAAGCGTTGTTAGCCGAGAGATCATCGCAGCCGCCTTGCAAGCAAGTAGTTGATTGCAGACAGTTGTGGGTTCGCATCCTGGCCGATGCTATGACATATGAAAAAAAAAAAAGAGGTTTCTTTTTTTTATGTCAAACCAAAAGTGTTATATAAATTTAAACGGAGACAGATATTTTTATAAATATGAAGACTTTGAAGAATCATAGTTTCTCTGGCTCTGAAAGCTGTATAAATATATGATTAAATACTTTCATGGATTAATTATAATGTAAGCAAAAAAATGAATGACATTCTATGTAATAAATAAAAAAATATGTTCAGCAAGTTACTGTTATGTAACTGCCAATTATTGTTGCTGGCCCCAAACTAAATTATCTAATAGCCAACAGTAAAATTTTTGATTTGAGTTTACTTAAGACAAAAAGATGTTCCTCTTTTATTTTGAATCCAAGATATTGTATGGATTTAAACTTAGATATTTTTATAATTGTGAAGATTTTGAAGAATTAGATCTTCTCTGATATACTGCAAGCATCAATTCTTCTCTGTGAGAGCTGTATATGTTAAATAATTTCATAGATTAATTATGCTGTAAATGAAGGAATGGCATATTCCATATATTTTATATAGATATATTTTTAATTTAAGATTTTTGAAATTTAATGAGAATGTTGTGTGTATTTTAAATAATTCTACAGATTTGAGATAATGAAGCAAAGAACCAGTTAAAAAGTGGCATTGAAAACTGAAATTATATCATCTAATGAAACTTCAAACCACTCAAAGAAGTATGGAGAGATGCATGTTGGGAGTAACAAGAAGAGATCGAAAACGCAATGTATGGGTAAGAGAACAAACAAATGTTATTGACCTCATTAAAAAAATTAAAAGACTGAAGTGGAGTTGGGCTGGACATATTGCTAGAAGAGATGATAATAGATGGACAATTGAAATTTTAAACGGGATTCCAAGAGATTGTAAAACACCCAGAAAGAGACCACATGTGAGATGGATGGATAAAATAAGAAAGTGTGCAGGGGTGATGTGGAGAAGAGAAGCTAAAGATCGGAAAAGATGGATTGAACTTGGAGAGACTTTATCCTGCAGTGGATTGATAATAGTTGTTGATGATAATGATGAATCAAAAATGGATGTTTTAAATTCTTTACTGAAGCTCATATTCAAATCATAAATCAGACAGTATTACTATATATGATATTGGAGATATAATAGTTTTCTAATTATTCTCAAAATTAAATAAGGCTTTCCAGTAAGAAGTTAAAGGCTTTATATAGAAAAAATTTCCCAGGGTTTAAAGATTAAATTATTTGAATTTTAATGAAAAATTTCTGTATATTTTGAATACTTTCCTTGTTATGGGAGAACTTTATTTAATTATGAGAATTTTTAAAAGTTATGTTTTCACAGTAATATTGTCTGATGTACAGTTCTAATATAAGCTTGGATAGTAACATAAAGATATGTCTAATTTTGACTTAAGTATTTCTGACAAATATATTTATTAAATGATTTAATTTTAGTTCACAATGCTGATTTTTAATTAATACTTTGCTTCCTATACTGTAACTAGAGAATTATTTAAAATATACTGAGAATTTCCAATAAATTGCAAACATTTAACTAGAAAAGAAACATGCAGAGATGTCCCATGAATGGGAAGGCAAAATTGTAACAGTAAGAAAAGTATATTAAATTATGTCCCATGAAATGGAATCAAATTATAATGATACATAAAATCTATTACTATAAAATGAATTACAATCCACCCTAACTTGAAAATATTTAATAAATTATGAGATCAATGCACATTGCATATTCCTACGATCTCTCCCTACCTTGTTACTTTAACATTTTAGTCAACACACTAATATTACAAAGACAAATATTGAATGTTATGTTATATTAATGATAATAAAGAGAACATTATGAACTAGTGTTATAAACGAATTGTAATGTCTTCATTAACAAATATGCATTAAATTCAAAATAAAATAAATGCATAAAAGAAATTGATATCAAGAATCATCATGGCAATAGATAACAATTAAATTTTTTTATTGCAAAACATATATGAATAAAATATAATAAAAAATTAAATTAATAATGAAACAATAAATAAATAAATACTTGTGTTAATAATATTCTACATTCATTTTACTTATCATAAAATTGATTATCTATAGTTTTTTTCTTCTTAAAATTGTACTCTTATATTTTTTTGCAAAAAGAAATATATAAATATATTGAAAATTATTTAGGTAAGCTAGAAATAAATCTATGGTTTCAATACTAAAATACATACACATATGTAAAATAAATTTTAAATATTTATAAAACAATAATGCTCATTATTTTGACCACACATACCAATTACTATCATTCTGTTATATTTGTTTAATAACTATAATGTATGATTTGTTAAATGTTTCAATTATAAACCTACTCTGAAATTTAATATAATTATTTAAACTAATATTAATAACAATAAAACCTTTTACAAATATGAATATATCTCTTAAATATTCTATAAAATATTTGATCTATCATGCCATTTAATTTTATTCTCTATAAAGTGGAAAACATCTTTATATTAACAAAAAGACATATATATATATTCCTCATTTTGCTTTTATATAACATATTTCATATACGTATATGTTTTCTATTTAACATATAAAATACTGCTGTATTTATTAGCAACATTATTGTGCTTAGTACATAATCATCATCATAAGTAAATACCTATTTTTTAAAGCTTGCATCATAAACACAATAATACATTTGCCTAATACATAAAAGCTGTATTTCTAATATAAATTTATACTCAAACTGCAAGATTATCACAAGCAAAACTGCAAGATTATCACAAGCAAAATCTGCTTAACAAACTACATAAAATAAAAGTCTATTTTATGTAGTTCAAAAATTAGTATTTATAAGCAGTTCAAAAACTTATTTATAATCATATATTTTATTTTCCATTTAACTATGCTTATTTTAAAAGACTATAAACAATATCCAATTATAAAATTATGAATGTATTTACTTTTTTTTTACTGTTTTAAAAACACAGATATTCAAATGTGTAAGTATGTACAATTAATGAAAACATTTTCCTATCAATATATTTTTAAAAGGTTAATAATTATTAAACAAAATATTTGAATTATTTCTAGAATGCTTTAACTTTTCCATCAATAATACTTTGAAATACAACAAGGAAACTAATAGTAAAACACCAGTATTATTTGAATCACTTTAGATTGTTGAAAATGTATTATTAAAAATAAATAATTATGTAATCTGTTTTACTAAGTATGGTATTTTCTTTTCTTCAATGCCCACTTTGTAATCTGTCAGCAAAGCTCTCATTAACATTATTTGTTTGATTGAAGTATATTGATTATTAGAATTAATTCTTCAAATATTTTATGCTTTGTTTCTATAGTAGAATCATTACTAAATGCACTATAAGATAAGTGAGAGACATAAACTTAAACTAATCCATTTTTCTATTAATCCAGCTCTTTAGAAATCTGGCCAATGAGAGAAATAAATCTCTCTCTTTTTGTTTAGAATTAAATTTTTATTTATAAGTTCCAAAATAAATAAATAGACCCTTGATTTATTATAAGTTTTCTGCTGTCGTTCAGTTCAAGAGCTTAGACTGTTTTTTTCTTCTCTTTCTTGTCTTTTCATCTATCAGACTATCAAATTCAAGAAAATTTATTTATATTTCTGCATTCAACAGCAGTCTTTAAACAAAATTAATTATAACAACCAAAATTAAAAATAATAAAAATTTACACGTTAATATTTTCCTTTTAAAATAATATATCAGAATGATTTATTTTCTTTATTTTAATATTTATTACTAAGATTAATCATGCATAATATTAATATATTTTTTAAAATAAAACAGTTAAACATATTGTTTTGTGTATATGCATTTATTTCCATTTACTCCATACAAATACATATATTCCCACACTTCTTTTTACCAGGTTATCTATCCATAATCAAGATAAAAATTATAACCAACACCATTAATAAAAGCATCCCTCTGTCTAAAAAATGGCGATTATATCCCCGCCCCTCGTTGGCAAGCAAATCTCACCCGCATATATTCATTCTGATTTCTTTAATATTTAAATTCGACATTTACAGAATGCAATTCCTGATCTGCTTCACTCTGCTGTGATTATGATAACCGGTTTTATCGAAAGTACTTAGCATTAATAAATCTTTTTTTTTCATAATTTTAACCTATTTTGTTGTTAAATGTCATAACATTTACTTTTCATTAAACTATTATTTTAATAACTATTCTTTACTTCATAACAAAATTTAGTTTGCACTCACAACCATTTTGAAATCTAAAGACCAGTCAAAGCCACTGCTGACATATCCAAACGATAAATGACATAAATATTTCATAAAAGTACTTTAAATTCATATTTTAGAAATTATAAGCTAGTAAAAATAATATGCTTTATTTCATATTTCTATAACTTTTGGATGATACTTAATATCAGCCAAATCATCCTTCCCCCTTCCTGAAAATTCCCAGTGCTTATATTTTACGAAGATAAATTTTAAAAAAATCTCTAATAAAATAAAGCATATTATTTTTATTAGCTTATTTCTAAAATATGAATTTAAAGTACTTTTATTCAATATTTATGCCATTTATCAGTTGGATGTGTCAGTGGTGTTTTTTAGACTTCAAAATGGTTGTGAGCACAAACTAAATCAGGATCAAATTAATTATCTACATGAAAACTAATTAAGTAATATACACTTTTTTTTATATTATACAGGTATTTTTATTATTCCATTTTAGAACCTATCATCTCACACTAACTGCTTCAAAATGCATATACATTGTATGAAATAAAAAGACTTTAAGAAGAGGCATAGAACCTTCATCATATTAATTATTTACTCTTATGTTCACATATTATATTTATATATGAGTTAATATTTACATTATAGTGAAATTAATAAGGGAGACTGTTTGAAAGTTTAATTTTGATTAAATTGAATTTATTAATACAAAATAATACATTAAAAATTTAATAAAGAACATTATGAATAGCTACAAAATGAGATCTGAATTTTCTAGCAGTATTTGTTATTTACAAATAAAATTACAATATTATCTCCAACATTCATTTACATATATATATATGTATGCCAAATATGAATATTAGCCGGTAACCACCATCATTCTTTCTTACCTTACTAAAATACATATGTGCTTGTCTGTGCAACTTCTTCAATAAATAAATAAATAATAATAATAATAATAATAATAAAAATAATAATAACACACAAAGAAAACAAAAAACCATTCTACCCTATTTCTCTTCTTTTGTAACAGGATTTGAACTCAGTTCCTGTTACATATTGTTGCTTTTAAAATCTCTTAATAATGTTGGGCATAAAAGAGAACTGTATGCATATTGTTTGGGAATATAGAAATGTAAAGATTATTTATTATGTTAGTACCTTTACACAATGAAGCTATAGTCAAGCTGATTTGCATTCAGTTTGCTTATATAAATAAGCAGTATTTTTTTGTTTACAAGCCAGAAAAAAGTTAGAAATATTTATGATTGATATCAAAATTTTATAGTTGTTTTACTTATAGCATGACTTTTGAGTAGTCAATACACTGTGTAAACATGATGTTATGAGAAAATGTAATATCATGGAACTGTGTAGAAAATATGGCCACATATGTATATTGTAACTGACAAAATTGTATAACCCACGAAAATCACCTAGGATCAATCTGTTCTCTATTCCATCACAGATTAAATGTGTTCTTTTTATAGCCTGCTAAGATCAGTTAGACACATGAGACTTGTACTATTCTAATTTAGTTATTGATTGCAAAATAATGGCAAATTCTAAAGATAATGAGACACTATAATTTATTCATGCATATACATAAAGATAACACATATGATAGCATAAATTCACTGCTCTGTCAATTTACAAACAAATCTTAATATGCTTAATGATTGATGAATTTAGTAATTAAGTTTATGCACAGATTATATATGGTATAATATATTTTTAAATGTTTCTTAACAGATATTAACTAATTCTGAAAAGACATAAACTTGTTGCATAGACTAATGATTATAAGCAACTATTATTACAGTTTTAAGACAAATCAACCTACAGTCTGAGGATACAATAAATTTATAATCATTTAAATAACTAGACTACCATACATATTTTCAAGTTGTACTGCAGATACGTAATTAAATGATATATAGGAAGATGTAAGAGACAAAATCGACATTACATTATTTATTGATAAATACATACATGTGAGCTGGAAATATACTATATGATAGGAATTTACATCTATTGCATACTATTGTAAAATACTAAGCATAAAAAAGACCAGCAGTTTCACAAATGGTATCATCCCAGACATGTACAAAAAAAAAGCAGCTGATATATGGTAGGTCTTTCCATTTACTGCATATTACTGCTCTAAATAAAATAATAAATGAATAAAATTCATATGAATGAATTTTATATATAAACAAAACAGCCCAAAATAAAAGCTCCAGCAGGTCATGTCAATACACTCAATTATTCTTCCTCAAAACTGGGGTGTAGCTTGCTTAAAAATGAAATTATTAAAATACAATAAAAGATAATATTACTTTATTCAGTCTACACAACTTAATTTATATTTGAAGGAAATAGAAATGACTGGTTTTAAAATACAAAGTCTTTAAAAGCATGACCCAAGATTGTGATAAAAAGCTAATTGCTTTTTATAAAAAAAAATTGCTCTTCTTTTAAATTTATGCCAATTGAATTGGAGTGTGATAAAATAATAAAATAGCAGTCTCTGGTCATAGGAGTTAACAGATTTACAAAATCAAATAAATTATAAAATAATTTTTATAATAATGGAGATAAATACATAAGGTTAGTAATAGAATAATATATTTTAAAGTTCATACCCATTCTCTTTTATCATTAAGAGTTAGAGCTAGGATTCCAGTAGTGATACACTTTTAATGGACTTTATTCCTCTTGGTCTTAATTGAACAGGCAGTATTGGACAGTAGTTTATTTATTAATTGAGGGTGGGGTTCTCCATATGGGAGTAGACACTTGGGAGTTTAGGCATATAAAGACTGAACATAACCCTCACAATGTTTCTTCATTATTTTAATAGCTTCCTTTCCAAACTTGATGATACATCTTCAGCCTGCACTATGGGCTAGCAAGAGTGAAGTGGATGGCAATTTCTCTACTCCTGCATGATAATTCAACACCAACACAATAAGTATAATGGGATCAGCAGCACAAACTTCCATCAAATTACTACAGCAATAAAGAATCACCAACAGTCAAAGTACATTGAAGTATATATTTTTCAGCAATAAGCAATGCAAGTATCTTTAAGCACAATGATTTATAACCACTATTTATAGTTTTTGAAGTCAGATTACCAAAAAAAATTGGATATATCATTTGTCATTTCAGTCCATTGACCTATTGGTTGTAGATAATATCTGAACTCCATTTTGGTCTGCAACTTGATTTGTCCAATCATACTATTTACAAACTTTTATATTTGAAAAGGATTAATAAAATAAGAGCCAGTGTTTTAACTAAATTACATCAAATATTTATTTCCTTAACTAATCAATCTATTTATAAGAATCTTAATTACTTTTTCTAAGAATGTCATTTTCACGTAATAATTGTTGATAGAAAAAACACATGTTGTTTTATTATACTTTTAAAAATAAACTTATAATTAATCATACCATATACATTTATCTGTACATATATATATATATAATTTTTATTTATTAAAATTGTTTAAAAACTTTTACTTTTAAAAATTCCTTCGACTTTTTAAATTACATCCAAATATTGCTTCAATATTTATATGGCATTAAAAAACTTCCACCATTATTTAAAGTAGGGTGTAAAATTAAAAATTTTATTTGAACACAAACCCTTCCCAGCCCAATTGAATAATAATAATAGTTCACATTGAATGGATACATTAATTTTAATTTTGCCTATTATATTAAATTAGGATTCATGAATCTTTAACAATATATATTTCACATTCATGTGATTCTGAAACTTGAGATATAAATAATATAAAATGATGTTTAAAGTTTCATGAGACTGTCTACATCATTTTATTACCAGGTGATAAATGACAAAAAACGGAGCCAATCCTTTCAGTACTTTAGGCCACTATTTTTTCAACTTCCTTGAGTGAAATGTAATGACTTCATTTTTATTTAAATGCCTAATACATCCTATTTGATATTAATGTTTGAATATGTAATTTAGCAGTCTTATTTTTAAAAATCTCTTTCACCATGGCTTATTAATACACACAACAGAGTTTTTCTATATTTAAAATGCTAATATTTGTTTATTACATATTTAGATATTGATTTGATCATACAAAGTTATTTGAAAAAAAAAAATGTTAATTGTTTTTCTTTGAGTTAATGAGGGATAAAAAATTGATTTTATTAAAATGTCTGCTAAATTAAATATTTAAACTGCAACATCAAATAGATAATATTGTGTTTTATGAAGTTAACAATATTGGGATCAAGATCGGACATCTTTCAAAGCATCCAAAAAAAAAGTGATACCATAAAATATTTGTCCTGTGGAGCTGAAGTAGCACTTTGACAATTTGATATCAATTCATTTCTTATAGTTACAATGACACTATTTGATATTATGCAAGCATGTATTATTTTTATTTCAGGTCTATGAATATATTTCATATTTGTATGATGCTATCACTTGCGTATTATTAGATACAGCATTTTCCATCACTACTAATTAGGAGAACTTAACAAAACACTATTAAGTCACTTTACACCATTTTGAAAACACCAAGCAAGTGCAAAATGATCATCTACATTTTCAGCTTTAGATATGTATATAAATAGAGAGAGAGAGAGAGAGAGAGAGAGAGAGAGAGAGAGAGAGAGAGAGAGAGAGAGAGACCAAGTCTAGCAAATATTTAAGATAAGAGTGAAATTAATCACTACCAGATATAAATATAGTTTCTTTTTATATGGCTTTATTAGTATGTTCATATGGGAGAGTTTATTTTCATTTATTTTTAAACTATGTAAGTGGATACTATAAATATGTATAATGCTATTAAATACAGCATTTTCCAACATTATATGTTATTTCTGATAATGTGTAGAGGTGAACTCTCCCATTTAAGCATATTTCTAAATCCAAATATTTGCTAGAATTGCATTTCTATATGCATCTGAGGCCACAAATGTAAATAATCATTATAGTAAAAAGAAATTCAACATCATTTTTATTTATATCAAACAAGCATGTATATATTATTTTTATTTCAGGTTTACCAATGACATGGATTACATTATGCCAATTATATCAGTACCTGAAGATTAGTAATGCCATTAATTTATTCTTTAGTTTTTATCTTCTATGCATGTATAAATACAATTTTCTTTGTAAATTAAAAAAATAAAAAATAAAAATATATATTGAGTGTTATATGCAACATTATTAGTACAGAATTTTACAACATTATGTATATAATTTCCAGTAATGAATAAAAATTAATTCTCCCATGTGAAAACATTTCTAAAACAATATAAAAGAAATTATGTTTATTACATCTGATCTGTACTGAATTTCACCATATCTTAAATACTTACTAGTTCTATATATATTTAAGACCATAAATGTAAATATCCATTTAGCATTTGCTTGGCAGTCTAAGAAGTGCAAGATTAATGAAAAGTGATTTAACAAGATCAGAAATCACACATGCACACACTCAGTGTCCCAGGGGGAAAATGACTACTTCTCTCTTCACACTGCTTGCAGCTCCATCTCTGAATCAAATTATGTGTTATACAGTGACATAAATGAGCTATTTAGCACAAAAATTTTTAAATGCTAGTATGTCTGAATCACAAGTTACAACATTAAATGTGACAATGTTCCATACCTCAAACCATAATAAAATAATATGCTAATAATAAATTTTGTCTTAATTTGGGAAATTACTAGTAAAATATTTGAAATGATTCAGACTGTGTATGAAGTGAAGCTATGATTCACAAAAATGTTTTGAAGTGGTTTTCAAAATTTTGTGGTGCAAGGAAATCACTGAAGATGATTATAAAACATGTCACATTCCTTATCATAACTCATGATTTGGACATGATACCACCTTAAAAGTTTTGTGGTAAATAACTAACCTATGTAACCACATATCACATGCATTGATTTAAAGATATGAAGAGAAAACCTGGCCACTTTTTACTAGGACATGCTTGCTGTGTATACACATGTACATGCATAAATATAAGCATGTTTATATTGTTTTTGTTTTAGGTTTACAAATGAGATGGATTATATGCCGCTTATATCAATATCTGATGAATGGTAATGTTATCAATTTATTCTTTAATTTTTCCTTCTGGGATATGTATATACAGCATTCTTTGTAAAAAAAAAAGTATTTTAATTTTAAATAAATGTTTTTATTCTGTGTTATATTACTTTTTCTCAACTTCTTATACATGTATCGATAAATTTATTTTTATATAGTGTTTATTATTATTTTTATATTTTTGTTATAAAATGGAATTGATATATTTAAATATAAAACTTCTTATAGAACTAATTTTAAGTTGTGATTAACAAATGGATGTAAGAATCAGTATATTCGAATAAAATTTATTCCAACCGTTCTATGAATTTTATTTCTTTTACTCCATGCTTCTATTTTATATGTGCTTAATGTGGAATTAAATCTATTATTTATAAACAGACAATAACTGTATTGAGAAAAAGAATATAATACAGGTTGCAATCTCAGAGATGAAAGAAAATAGATTTCAAAACAGAATAAATATAAAATTACTAATGAAAAAAAAAGATAATTAGTTATTTCTAAAATAATAAATATAAACAAAATAAGAGCTAAGCTGATAGGAAGCAAAAGCAAATATTCAAAATAATATTTGTTCAGAGTCCAGAGAACACATAATAGTAAAGGTATAAAAAACTCCAGATAAAAGACTATAGAGGAGCCATATGGAATTAAAGAAATGAACCCATTATTCAATAATCTCAGCTATTGAAGATGACTTGATCTATATTATTTCTATATGTATAAATGTAGTGTTCTCAATAAATTTGTGTTCTTTATACTTAATCAAAAATATTGCTTGTTAAACCATCTATATATATATAACTGAAAAAAAAAAAGAATGATGATTACTATACTAAGAATTAATAAAACCACAATCATCAAATAATATGATTTTTCTCAAACAATATAATGTCGTTGCAGCTGTTATTACTATGTGATTATTTATATAGTATACGAACATGGATGGGCTGCTCACCAACACGCATTAACCAGCGTGGTGAGTTTATTGGCTTTTTACCTCTGAGTTTAAGATCAAGAAACACCATGGCCTTTCTTCTCAGTGCCTGATAAGGCAGAATGAATGTTTGTATAAATGATAAATATTTTCCCAATACATATATACAATTATGACAGACAAAAATAAAGCATGGCCCTTATTCCCAGGAGGATGTAAAGTCACCAACCAAGGCAGCGGTTGGTGGCCGAAGGCGGAGGGTGATAAGAATCCCCTGATTGCGGACCCAGGCTGCCATTTGATGACGACTTTTTTAGGTACTTACAACTGCAGATCACTTTCAAGTGAAGGAAGATTGCAAGAATTAGAAGAAGAACTCTCTTATATTAAATGGGACATTATTGGACTTTGTGAAGTTAGAAGAAAAGGTGAAGAGACAATTGATTTACAAAGTGGACATATACTCTATTATAAAGGCACAAATATTGGAAATACAAGTGGAGTGGGATTCATTATAAATAAAAAATGGAAGAACAATATTGTGGAGATTGATGGTGTATCGGACAGAGTTGCAAGATTAGTTATACAACTTAATAGCAGATACCAAATGCAGATAATTCAGGTTTATGCCCCAACAAGTTCTCATAGTGATGAAGTAGTAGAAGATTTTTATATGGATGTACAAAAGGCTTTTGATCAGAGTAAACACCATTTTAAAATTGTTATGGGAGACTTTAATGCTAGAATTGGTAAAAAAATGAAAGATGAAAGTGCTGTGGGTAATTTTGGTTATGGTAATAGAAATGAGAGAAGACATAGACTTGTGGAGTTTGCAGAAAAATATATTATGAATTCTTTTTTTGAGAAAAATGTTAAAAGGAAATGGACACGGAAGCATCCAAATGAAGGTACAGCAGAATTGGATTATATTTTGACTAACAGGAAATACATATTTCAAGATTGTAATGTTCTTAATAAATTTAACACAGGAAGTGATCATCGATTAGTAAGGTGTAAGATGCATGTTAATGTAAAACTAGAGAGACAAAAATTATTAAGAAAAACAATATTTACAGTTGATATTCCTAATCTTCAAGAAACATTCTAATGAATTTAAATTAGAACTTACAAATCGGTTTCAAGTATTAGTAGATTTTGAACATGATTCAGATTTGAATGAAATTAATATGAAAATAACTGATACACTTTTGAAAACTGCAACAAAGATAGCTGGTAGAAAGAAACAGCAATTGACCAATAAAATTTCTACTGAGACTAGAGAATTTATGAAGAACAGAAGGAATATGAAGATATACAAAAATGATGCATTAAAAAGAATTGAATATCTCGAATATTGTAAAATGGTGTGGAAAAGAGTTGAAAATGATATAAGAAAATATAACTGTGAACTAGCAAGGAAAGCTGTAGAAGAAAATAAAAGTCTTAAGAATGTAAAACAACATATTGGTATTGGTAGGAAATTTATATCTGCAATAAGAAAAAAATATGGAATTATTACTAAAAGGAGAGATGACATCATGAAATTGGTAGAAGATTTTTATCAAGAATTATATAATAATAAAGAACAAGTACCTCCTATATCTATTACATCTTCCAAATTGCCCAGAATTTTAAATGAAGAAGTGAGACATGCAATTAAATGTATGAAGAAAGGAAAGGCTCCAAGTAATGATAGAATTATTATTGATATATTAACAGAAGCAGGTGAAGAAATAGAAATTTTTTTAGCAAAGTTATATACCAAATGTCTAAATGATAAAGATGTACCGGATGATTGGAAGAATGCAGTAATAATATTAATATTTAAAAAAGGTGATAAAGAAGATATTAGAAATTACAGAGCTATCAGCCTTTTATCAGTTTTATATAAAATTTTTACCAAGATAATTACTACTCGTTTACAGAGAACTTTGGATTTCCACCAACCAAGAGAACAAGCTGGATTTAAAAGTGGTTTTAGTACAGTAGATCATATCCAGGTATTGAGAGAAATTATAAAAAGGACAAATGCATATGAGTTGTCATTATACTTAGGATTTTTAGACTATGAAAAGGCATTTGATTCTATAAACATTTGTTCAGTGATTAAAACATTGGATCATCAAGGTGTAGATCCAGGATATTGTATCATATTTTGAAGAATATTTATAAAAATGCAACAGCAACAATTAGATTACATAATGATAGTAGGAAAATCAACATTGAAAAGGATGTAAGACAGGGTGACTCCATATCTCCAAAACTTTTTACAGCAGTGCTGCGAGAAGTATTTTGTGGATTAAAATGGGAAAGTAGGACTAAAGATAAATGTTAAAAAGACTAAAGTAATGTTTAATAGATTTTCTCAAAATATGAAAATAAAGATTGATTATGATGAGTTAGAAACAGTTCACAGTTACAAATACCTTGGTCAGATTATTAATACAGATGGAAACATAATGGATGAAATTAATCATAGAATTAAACTTGGTTGGAGTGCTTTTGGTAGAAATAACTTTATACTAAAAGGAAATATGCTTATGTGTTTGAAAAGGAAAGTTTTTAATAAATATGTTTTGCCAGTTCTTACTTATGGATCTGAGACTTGGACACCTAATAGAAGAGAAATACAAAGACTTCAGATCACTCAAAGAAGTATGGAGAGATGCATTTTGGGAGTAACAAGAAGGGATTGAAAACACAATGTATAGGTAAGAGAACAAACAGGTGTTACTGACCTCATTGAAAAAATTAAAAGACTGAAGTGGAGTTGGGCTAGACACATTGTTAGAAGAGATGATAACAGATGGACAACTGAAATTTTAAACCGGATTCCAAATGATTGTAAAAAACCCAGAAAGAGACCACATGTGAGATGAATGGATGAAATAAGAAAGTGTGCAGGCATGATGTGGAGAAGAGAAGCTAAAGACAGAAAAAGATGGATTGAACTTGGAGAGAGCTTCATCCTGCAGTGGATTGATAATGGTTGATGATGATATATATATATATATATATATTCAAAAGCATTTGCAATTCAATAAGCAGTACATATTCTAATCAATGTTTATCAGCAAAAAATGTGAGCTATTATATGCTATAAATGTTTGTACATGAGAAGTTTGCAAAAAAATATAGCATAGTTTCCAGATTTGCAGTATATGTATAAATATGATAAGAGCATAAATTAATCTGAAATTCGCAAAACTGCATGTAAAATTAAAATCATCTAGAAATTTCCAGACAAAAATTCATTAGTTCTGGAAATTTGTTTGAACCAATAAATTCTTAAAATATCAAGAATAAAAATTCGCAATGGTCACTCTAAATAAGCATTGTGTAAACATTTTAATTTTTCCACTCTATTATAAAAAGAAAAGTAAATAAAGCAACTTCCTTTTTTTAAAATTTTCATTCTTGATCCGAGAGTAAGGTAATCATTAGATAGTATGAAGCATATTTTTTCGTTAGAGAGTACTCTTACATGACGAAGCAGATTTAGAGAAACTCAGTAAAGATTACCCCAATCTAAATTATTTGGAAAATCTTTGGGCATAGAAATTTTTTCCCCTCATATTCTTAGCCTAAGACTATGGAGTTCATCCCTAATACTAAAAATATGAATTTGTATTCAATGCAAACATCTGCTAGTAAAATTACTAATCACTTATGTATTTTTTTATTAATAATATATAAATGATAGCTTGTGCATATTCTTGTATAAATATTATATGTCAATAAAATAATAACTCAAATTATGTCAAGAAACCAAACCAAGCTTTGTTTTAGTTGAGAAATTGTCTACCCATTTTGTGTCTGATGTTTTTGGCCACAAAATCATAAATTTTGTGATTAATCATCACCACAGAAAAAATAACAAAGTAAGTTAATTTGGAAGAGTAGTGGTGGAATATTTAATTTATAAGAGTAATATTTATAAAAATATTGCATGACTTTCTTCCATGCTTTTTCATATGCTCACAATAACTATTCTCTTCTCTAATCTAGAGTTAATTATTATAATCTTGAGTAATCAATGGATACCATAAGGTATAGCAGTATAACATTCAATTGCAAATCAGTTAATGGCTTTTGCTTTCATCAATGAGAACAAGAATTCAATGATGTAACTATACTCCTTTATACTTTTCAAGATAATAGCTTGAAATTTTGAACCCACACTATTTCACTTTTGTAGTTATTTAAATCTGATACCAAATTAGGTTTTGTACATTTTAAAGAACTCAATTGAATATAGATATAAAAAGGAAAAATATCTTTATAATCAAAATTGCAAATAAGACATAAAGTATATTCAAATAAAAAATATTTTTTGCAGAGGATCCCTGGAAATAGTTTTAACACACACACACACCCATATATAAAAGAAAATCCAAGGTTGTTAAAATAAAACATGGTTTTATAAATATGAAGGAGGTAAAGCTATGAATGAGTAAAGAGATTTGGAGAGTAATACAGAAGATAAATTGGAAGAAATAGACAAACATCTAAGGAATGGGGGAAAACTCCTTTACCTTCAGAAATATTGATAGAAAGATTTAATCAGATAAGATAAGGAAAAAAAGAGTATAGAGATAATTGTTTGGAGAAGATATTATAAAGAAATAATAAAAAATGTATGTGGATTAGACTGATATTGGGTAGATAAATGGATGTAATGTACAATTTCATTAGAAATAAAATATCAGATACACCTTAAATCAGGGGTCTCCAACCTTTTTGCACTTAAGAGCACATTCTATAATACTGGCCAGGTGGTGGGCACCATTTATTTTTTCAATGTAAATTTATAGTTGGATATTGTTAATTATACACAATGTATAAAAAAATATTTATTTCAAAAATAAAGTGTAGTATGTCCTACAATTTGATTACAATATAATGCAATAATTTATAAGAAATTTTAAAAATTAAATTTATTTGTATCAGATAAATAATTTTTTATTGTATTCGGATAGCAGCGGGTACACGTAAAATGGTCTGCGGGCATAGGGTTGGGGACCCCTGCCTTAATTGAACACTTCAATGCAAATTTTAATATAATAGAATTTATCCCTCATTGCTTATAGTTTCAAGTTTCCAGCACACATCATCAGAGCTACAATATTCCAATATATATAACCATCCAATTAATACTGGTATAAATCCCATTTATCCAAACCACTTTGAACATTTTTTAGCAAAAACCTTTTATTGTATATATATATATACACCTATGTTTCGACTGTCCTGTAGTCTTCTTCAGAGCCAGTTTACTTTAATATACTATTGCATATATGTACAATAAAAGTTTGTTGATAAAAGTTTTCAAAATGGCTTGGATAAATTGGATTTATGTAAGATATTACAGCAAAAATAAAGGAAAGGTGATTTTGGTAATACCGGTACTTAGCAATGCATACATACATATAAACAGTATAAACATTATAAACAGTATCCTATGTTATGAATTTTAACATAATAATATAATTTTTCCATGATTCTCATAATGATATATCCTTATTTATTTTTAATTAATATTATTTTTTATCTTAATTTATTTCCTTTTTCATAATTTGTTTTAATTTTGATATATACTTTTTTACATTTATATTACTTTTAAACTTTTTAATAATTATTTCTATTATTTTAAGAATAATAACTACACAAAATGTTTTATATAATTCTATTTCTTCAATTTATAATTTTTGTTAAAAAACTTTACCTCTTTTAAACTCTTACCAATTTCTAAACAAATTTTAACTGAAACAATTTTAAATTTTCTTACATTTCCATTCTAATACCCTCTATGAACATCTTTTAAAACTTACAACTTTTGTTTGTTGTTATTAACTTAACATATTTATTTATTTAATTAACAAAGAATATTTTTATAAAATTAATGCATTTAAATCCAAATCCTTATTTAAAGATGGCCTAATACTTTTGATTAATATAGCTTCTAATCTTTCTATTTCTTTTATTGTTAGTATACTTAATCATCTTTATACCATATTTTGCAAATGATTACAAATAAATAAGTAATCTTTTATCATATTTGTGTTGGGTTAATCTTGTATAAATTGAATTCTTTGTTTCATCTGCAAAATTATTTCTAATACTGCTAACCTGACATGATTTACTCTCAATTTTATATGCTCCATTTATAAAATTTTCTACATATTCAACATATTTATTGTCTAATATATTAAATACAGTATATTTTTCTTTTTTTTTATCTGTTACTTTATTTTATCACAATATTAAACTTTTTATTAATCTTGTAGATGGTTTTATTTTATCTAATGAGCTTGCCAATAGCTAGATTTTAACAAACTTTTCAAAATATCCTTAATCTGAGATTTGTTTCTGCTTCTGGCCTCCTCAGTGAGGTGCTAGAATGTCTGCAGGATCTAAGTGACACAACCAATTAGAACAAGAGTTCTAATAATTAATCAATAGTGAAAGATTGGTCTAGAAAAGAACCAGGGAACATTTGCTCATGGAAGCTACAAGTGATCAGATGTATTTACAACAATGATGCTGGACATCATCATGTGCTGTTCCTGATAGCTAATATTGTGGAGCAGATTGCCTCCGAACATGGCAAAGCAAGTCTAAAGACTAATCAGGTCATACTGATCTTTATTATTTGAAAATGCCTTCGGATATGTAAATATATATGCTTTATATAAATTGTTAATACGTATATATCTATTATTAAAATACTTATAATGGTTGTATTATTAATCTACTAAATCATAATCCTAAGTTACTGCAGTATTATTATTGTTAACAAGTGAATTTTACGTAAGCCTATGTCTGTTTGGTAGTATAGGGACCACTTCCAGATATAGCAATTAGTGTAATGACAAGTCAAACCTGAAACAAGCTAAAAAGAAGTAAACCATCAGAGTAATAAGTATTAAATGATCTGCTAAAATGCAATCATCAATTGATGAATTTGATGTCAGTGACACTAGTAATTGGCTTCTTTATGTTCAACTTGTAGATAACTATATTTTCATTAATAAAGTTGAAGATTAAAAAATTAAAGTTGCATCACTGCTGCAAATAGGCTCTGTCAACCTGATACTCCTGATGATTATTCTTTTGATCAAATAAAAGATCACTTAGCAAATTATTTTAGTCCATGTCTTTCCAGGCACATCACCAGACTTCATTTCAGAAATTGCCATCAGGGCAGAAATGAAAAAATATAAAATTATGATACCCTTCTTCAGCAATTTTTGTGGGAGATGAACAATGATAGTTTAAGGCAACAATTGTTAACTGATATGTGATATAGCCTTAGAGGTAAAAATCCAAGATAAAAACACCACACGGATGTTTGTAAAATATTTAAACCAGAAAAAAAGAGATTTAGAAAATTAAAAAATAATGATAGCAGTAATAAAACTCTATCTGTTTTTGTTGTGAAAAAAGCTGGTGATCACAAAAATGAACATGGCAAAATCTGTAAGAAATAAGGACACTTGGAAATAATGTGTAAAAAAAGAATAGATAAACCTGGTAAAGATAGCAACAGCTGTAAAAGGATATTCAGTAGATATGAAAATCAGTCAGCAAATATAAAAAAGATATTAACCAATTTCTGACAAAATTATGATTCAGTTAATGGTAAGGCAATTAAAATCAAAGAGTAATTAAAGCCCCTGTCAAAAAAATATATGGTAAAACTTTTTATTTACCTCTGTATATAGTTTATGCATCAATAAAGCCAATAATTGGTCATGATTGGTTAAAAAAATTGGGCATTAAAATTACGCTGGTTAAAAAAATTGAAATCCACAAAGAAATGAGGGAAAATTTTCCTAAATTGTTTAATAGGAAATAGAAAAAATAAAAACCACCCCTGTCTCACTAGGGTTATCTCCAGATCTAATATCAATAAAATGCAAACCAAAATAGATTCAGCTTGCTAAAAAGGAAGAGAAATAAATTGTATAGATGTGCTAAGGCCACGAGTTAATAGTAAAGCAGTAGCTGGTTGGACAAAATAGATGAGGGTTACCAGTGGATTATAAACCAAATCCAAGAAGATTGGCCTAAACATCATCCAAAATTCACCATAAACAACTATGGAATGCCTGTGATAAATTATCAGTATGCAAAAGCTGTATTCTGATGGGTAATCATTAAGAGTAGAGATTTAATTCTTCAGTTATTGCATGAAGATTATTCAGGCATAGTCAGAGCAAAAGCTTTAGCCTGTAACTATGTATGGTGGCTAAAGATTAACTGTGATATTGAGAATTACATACAAAATTGCAATAATTGTCAATTATGTGTAGAATGCCATGCAAACATTTTGAAGCATGGCCAAAAGCATTAAGACCATGGCAATGCATCCATCTTGATTATGTGAGTGCCATTTCCTTTTAGTAATCTCTTTTTATTGCAGAAATAATTTTCATTCCAATACCAAGATGCTGTTTCACACTTTTAATACTTATATTCTTTTCTATAACTGGCCCACAAACAGGAATTCTTAACACATGTCTTTGGTCACCAATTGTTGCCTTGAGAATAAAGGCTATGATTTAGTTTTGTTTGTCATGACTGTAAATATCTATTATAAAAAAGTCCGTTCACATTCAATTTCTCTTCAGGAAAACTCTACAGAGTATTCACTTAAGACCTATCAAGCAAATGAGAAGAAAAATGATATTTCTTGATTTTAAATTTAGAGGTAAAAAAATAATAAACTCATTATGAATAATCATATAGAAATGCCAGCTGCACTAATAAGAACATATGCCGTGGATGTTAGAAATTTCCCCTGCTCAGTTCTTTTAAGACCTCAAAGAAAAATCAAAGGGTTTCCTTCTTTTAACATAAAACTACTTAATTTTAAATTTATAAAGATTTGTATAAAAGTCTTTCTTTCAAGGATATGGAATTTTAAATTAAAAATCATATTTTCTATATGGATTATTTTATGCTACAGTCCATTTTATGTAATTAATATAAAAGTGAAAAATATATTTGGCACATAATTAATGAGAAGAAAACTAAAAAAAAAAAAAAGTCTTCAAAAATAATGCTTTTGAAAGATTGTATTGATAGCAATGTTTGAAGAAAGTAAGATGGAATGATGAATATAACTTGACTTTTGGCAGAGAAGTTATGATCAAGACATTTGAAATCATTACAAATAAGAAACACCAATACAATTTGAAATAATTAACTTTATTATAAAAATTAAGTTTCAACTATGATTTTTTAATGATATTGTAATCAGAAATTATTTATAATACTGTTTAAGTAAAATACCATATATACTTTACATAAACAGTTTTCAATACAATTTAATATAATAGAATTTATTTCTCCTTGCTTACAGTTGCAACTGTAATATATATAACCATACAACTGATACTTATCTATGCATATATACCTATAAAGATTATAAATAATATCCTATGTTATAAACTTTAAAATAACTATAATTTTTCAATGATTCCTATAATGATATATCATTGTTCATTTTTAATTAATATTACTTTTATCCCATTTTAAATTTTGATTTCCTTTTTCATAATTTGATTGAATTTTAATATATACTTTTCTTACATTTGTGTTACTTTTAAACTTTTTAATACATTTTTGTCATTTTAATAATAATAACTACACAATATTTTTCATATAATTCTACTTTTCCAATTTATAATTTTTTTTAAATAACATTATCCCTTTTAGTCAAGCACATAAAAAAACAAACAAACTATCTCTTTTAAATTCTGCCAATTTCTAAACAATTTCTGAAACAATTTTAAATTTGATGTGATGTATTGTGGCTTCTCTTTAAACGAAGTCAAGAATATCTCAGCAATTATGCCCAGATAAACCTGTTAGCCACTTTATTTTCCATTCCCCACTCTAAATTTTCCCATCTTCTGCTCCATCCCATTTCCACAACATAATCTTTGTCAACTCTATAACCTTTATATCTAAATCCCTTTTATCTTTTCCCAAACCCAGCATAAAAACAATAATTCACTTTCTGTATAATCACTTTTTTCATATTTATTCTTCCATAACTTCATTATATGTACCCTTTCTGTTTTCAAGCATTTACATTCAATTAACAAATGCCAAATATTTTCTATTCCTTCCTTACATAATTTACAAAATAAATCACCCATTTTTTCCCATTTACATGTATATTCTCTTGTAGCCAAAAATCCTGTTCGAGCCTTAAATAATAAACTACTTTCCTTACTATTATCATATATTAACTCACATCTAATATTGTCACATTACCATCCTAACTTTCTCTATGATTATCTTTTAAAACTACATCTAATTTTTATTTCATATGTCAAATGCGTTGACCGGGAAGCGAACACGAGCCAGCTGCTTGGAAGGCAGCTAGACTAACCACTAAGTCACCGACGCTTGACTGCAACTGTTTTTTATTAACCTATACATACTTATTAACGAATAATTTTTTTTTTTTTTATAAAATTAATATCTTTAAATCCAAATCCTTAATTAAAGGTGCCTTAATATTTTTAATTAATATAGCTTCTTTTATTTTTATATTTCTTTTATTGTTATTTTATTGCAAGGAAAAATAAATTATATTATATTAAATTACATTGAAAAGTTTATGTAAGGTGTATATGGTATTTTATTTATGTAAATAAATCAATGCGGTATAGAATAACAAGTGGAAAGCAATTATAATACCATTTGCAATAAATCGTAAATACGACAGCAGTTTAAGCAATTATTATTTAAATAAAAAAATATCTGGACAAATTCTATTATATTATTTAAAAAAATCAACTTTATGCAATAAACCCTCTACTTTTTTTTAGTTCCTCACAGTGGAAGATGAGATTTAGGTTTAAGTTAATAAGTTCTGCGTATAAAACGGTGGTTTTTAAAATTCGCTCTTGGAAAACACACACACACACACAAAAGTCTAAAAGAATATGTATAATTATGTTTTAAATCGATCTTGAGATGTTGATATTTATATATATCAACAATTACATTTTAATCGACTGTGTGTGTGTTTATCTTTTGTTGGCGTCTAGAGTAAACGCTATTAAATATAAAACTCAGACTTTAACGCAGCACGAGAATAATCAATCTATTTATTATAGCTAGATATACTAAAGAAATGATTAACGGGCAATTGCTAAAACATTTTTAATGAAACGGTTAATATTGCTATTGATCTTTTTCCAAATAATCAAGTTTAACTTTGCAGGTAAGTTTGATGAAATATGCTTTTTTTTTTTTTTTTAATATGCTTTTTAAAAACTACAATTACAATGCAGTTTCTCCAACTTTAGCGGATAAACGGTTGCGTTTTGGGAACGTTAGTCAGTATATAATTCGAGAAAATTAAATAGTTTCTTAATTTAAATTTCAGGCAAAAAAGAATTTTAGGATAGACGAATTTCAACTAAAAATAAAACGGGAGAGTTTTTTTTTTAAAAAAAATCTAAATATTTGTTTTGTAATAACTAGTAAATGATATTTTTATTTGCATATAAATGTATTTATTTATTTATTATTGTTTTGAATCTTATTTAATTTCTGTTAGGATCTAAATATACTTGTTTAAACTGAAAAGTGAAGTACGGAAAATCTTTATTTCTTGTGCAAGCATTACTATATGAAAACTAAATGTCCTATAAACACTATCTCATTAAGTTAAAATTATATTTAATCATTTTCACAGAATTAACTCTTATCTAATTAGCACGAAATAATAACATCCTGTTATCAGATACTGATTTCTCCTTGGTCTATCATTAACTAATACTAAGCATTTCAATATAGACATCCTTATCGGATTCAAATATTTCTCAGATTTTTATCAGTGGGGGATTAACTTTTTACATATATTTATGATGGAGAAAAAAGCTTGTTTCCAGAATCCAAATACTATTGCAACGAGTTTTGTTAATTTAATTTGAATCTAAAACTTATTTAGTAAACAATATTGTTCTGATCCAGCAGAGTTTAATTCTATAAATCGTTGTTTACATTTATGGTTTATCTTTCTCTAACCTTCACTTACATACAAACATATATCACCATCTGAATATTTAATTAAAATGGCATAGCAATGTTGCTACAAATGCATACCATGCAAACATTTTCTTCTACATTATAATTATATTTACTTATAAATGGCATAATAATTCATTCTAATACTAATATTGACATTATTAAGTGTTATTAAGGGAAGAGATGATAAAATTAAAAGAAATTATGGGTTACAATGAAAGATGACAGGTGAAAGAATAATAAATTTATGTGAATAATATAATAATCATAAATGGTATGATATGTTAATAGTATAACATGGTGATAATGAAGATAGTTTAAATATCACAAGAGAATTTATAATGGAAAATGTGAGGAGATAGGAATATATTTCAGTTAAAGTATATTTTGATTAAAAATGTGCTTAGCAGAAAAATATTACAAGGCATGAAGTTGATAAAGCTGCATATTGTTACAATTGACATCATCTTAAAAAAAAAAAAAGAATTAAGACAAGAAACAAATAGCAAAAATATATATATATGTAAATAACAGTAGTCTAATTAGAAAATTTAGATACATCATGGAAATTATTGAAAAAGAAATAGTAGTAGATGATAAAAAAAAAAGTAAAAACAAAACTCTCAGTAGATAAGTAATGAATAAAATTATAGAAGATGGAAAAAATATGAATTCTGTTTATGATAAAAATGTGTACAGTTTAAAATGAACAAAAAATAATCAAATAGGTTAGTACTTGAAAGTTCAAAAACCGGAAATGACACAAATGATGATTGATTTCTTAATTGGGATGCAAGAAAATTTTAGAAGGTAATAATTAAGGGATGGGAGAGGAGGTGAATGTAAAAAAAAAAAAAATAGAAGAATCACCTGCCCCCCCCCCCCCAAAGAAGAAGACACCTTTGATTTAATTTTTAGCAAAATAATAAAAGTTTTGATAGGAAAAACAATATCTCAGAAATGAAGATAGTAAAATAAAAAGAGTAAATAATTAATAATGAAAACATTTGTGCTATCTAATAATCAATAAATTGAACATTGCTAATTTAATATTATGCAAGGCTCTAGTAAGGAAGGATTATAACCTTTTAAATAAAATTTGTGCTATGGTAAATAAAGAAGAAAATCATACAATGATGAAAACAAAGTTAAAAAAGCATTAAGATGAAAACTTTCAGTTAGGCATTGGTTGTAAATGGAAATGTAATTTATGATCTAGGTCCATCCTAGGAGAATGACCAATGGATTTCATTACAGCTGTTAAAATTCCACTAACAAAAAAGATCAAATTTAGTGAAATATGAAAATTCATTAAAAAATAGTTTTCTATATATTTTTAATAGATTAGACATGTTTTTACATAAAAAAAAAAACTGAAAACAGGCTTATTATATACCTGTGTGTATATTACATTATAGAGATGTCTGCCCACCCTTGCACATGTATTAAATGGATTATGTCCTGTACATGTGGGGTTCAGATTGACTTTAGGTCAACATGGGTGTGACAAGAATCTCGGCCTCAGGGTGGCCTTTGAGCATTCCATCATCAGATTTTCAATTGGATGGATGGTTGAAAAGTTGGAGGGTGTAGTAGATTGGAGCCTGTCCATTAAAGTAGGAAGATTGTCTATCTTAATATATATCTGAGCACTTATAGTATATATGTGTGGGAGATGATAATCTGGACCAACTGATGTTTGCTGGTTTAGCATGAAATACGTATATTGGTGATTATTTATCTTTTCAGCATATATGTGCTTGAGTGTATCAGTGATATTAGATAGAGTGGAGAGTGATGGGTCATCTGAAAGTCTGTGCTCATATACCCTATATTACATAAAAAAAATTTAAAGTGATAAAACAGAATAATACAAGATGCAAATTGAATGGAAAGAACTATATTGTTGAAAGATATATAGAATAAATTAGCTTTTATTAATTAAAAAAAAAGAAAGATAAAGAATGAATGTTTATTTTGATAAATATCTTGAAAAAAAAAAAAAGGAGAGATTGAAAGAAAAAACATCTATTGATAAATTTGTACATGAATTAAATACATATTATTAAGGTTAAATGGTCTTCTTATCAAAGAGATAGACACAAGCAGTGATGTCATAAAGAAATTGTTTTCAATATTGTTATATTTAATAAATATTTTGTAAGAATTCTTAAATGGATGAAAATAACATGAGGAAAACTTGAAGATTAATTGCATCAAATTTAATAATTATCAAGCAATTGATGGTCAAGAGGTCAGCGACAGCTGCTTTACAAGCGGCTGTTCCGGGTTAGCGGGATCACTTCCCGGCTGATGCTATGACACAAGAAAAAAAAAAGATATTTAAATGTGATGTATTTAGCTTCTCCTTAAATGAAGTCAAGAATATCTCAACAACTATGCCCAGGTAAACCTGTTAGCCACTTTATTTTCCATTCCCCACTCTAAGTCTTCCCATATTCTGCCCCATCCCATTTCCACAACATAATCTTTGTCAACTCTATGGCCTTTAAATCTAAATCCCCCTTATCTTTTCGCAAACTCAGCATAAAAACTACTAATCACTTTCTGTATTGTCACTTTGTTCATACCTATTCTCCCATAACTTCATTATCTGTACCCTTTCTGCTTTCAAGCATTTACATTCAATCAACAGATGCCTAATATTTTCTATACCTTCCTTACACAATTTGCACACTAAATCACCCATAGTTTTCCATTTACATGTATATTCTCTTGTTGCTAAAGATCCCGTTCGAGCCTTAAACAATAAACTACTTCCCTTACTATTATCATAAATTAACTCACTTCCAATATTCCGTTTACTTCTATATATATTTAAACTCTTCTTACCCTCCATACTACTTCTCCATCTCTCCAACTCCCTATTTTTTATTAATGCTTCTATTCTTTTATCCCATTCCTTACCACTATAACACTCAACAATCCTCCTAACACAATCATCCCACCTTTTATACAAGTATACCGATATAAATTCTTTATCCAAATCTTTTGCATACCGCATTCCTTTCTCACCCATCTTGTTACCTGCCCTTTACTCATAACCCAATTAAACACTATTTTGGCTATTCTCTTACTATCCATAAACTGCAACCTACCAAACATTTTCATTTTACTTTTTGCATCTCTCATATAGAAACTTGACCATCCCATTTCTCCTTGAATTGCCTCCTTTGCTGTCCACATCTCTGCATCTAATGCATGTCTTCCTACTTCCCTTTGTACTTTCTCTAAATAATCTAAAATCCTTTTACTAACACATAATGCATCATTGCCATATGTTAACCCTGCTACTGCAACTCCCTTCCATACAATTCTAGCTACAACATATTTATTATATGAAAATACTGTTAGTTTCTTTACCAAACCTTTTCTTTTCTTTGCTTCATTTACCAATTTTTTCTCCCATTCAACCAAGCAATTTTCCTGATTACATAAGATGATTCCCAAATACCTATATCTATCCACCACACTTAACTTTATATCCCCCAATAAAAAAAACTACATCCTCTCTTTCCCCAGTATTAACCATCATTATATTTGATTTTTCTTTACTAAATTTAATCCCATCTCTTTACCCACCCTTGCACATGTCCTCAACATAATATCCATATCTTCTCTTCTTTCTGCACATAAAAAGATATCATCTGCAAAAAAAAAGACCCAGATAATACTCCATACAATAGCGCCACCTAGTACAAGACTTAATTATTATTAATGGATGCAAGAAGATGTCTGCATAAAATTTCTATCTAGTACCTATTCATCCAATATTCCCAGAGTAGGTAGGTGATCATAAGATGTTTTATACTTAAAAATTGTAAGAATGAACTCAGTAAAACATTATGAAGATTTGAGTTAAATAGGAAGTTATAGAACAAAGTAATTCTTTTAAATAATAGAGAAATTGAATAACTAATGATAGAAACAACAATAAAAAACAAAAACAAATAGGAATTGTAAAAGCTAAAGAAATCTTTAATAAGTATAGATTATTCTGAGTTGTTGAAATTAGATTTGAGAAAATATTAAAAGAGAGGACAAAATAATAGAGTGTTTAATAATATGATTTTGAAAAAGAATGGGGGGGGGGGGATTGAAAAGATAAAAAATATGATAAATATTAAAAAAAAAAAGTTTTCTTTGAAAATGTTGTAAGAAACGGAATCGTGCATGTATTTAAAGGCAAGGATTTGAAAAAACTGCTAAGTTATGCCAAAAGAATAACAACAACAAAAAAAAGATTTACAATTTTGAAAAAGAAATATGACGTTTTGAAAAGCAGAGCAAGTCAGAAAAGCTTACAGAATGTGGAACTGATGATAACAATCAAAGTAGTCGATTTTAACCTGGTTATTTATATTTTAAATGAACATTTCAGATCTAACTAACCACGACCAAAGTATCACTTATTCGTTTTCTTATTGTCCATGATATTTTCAAAAGCCATTAAAAAAATAAAAAGGATCAATATTTTTTTTATTTCATTCAGTATTCACTTTTTGCATTCTCATAGAGTACATAATCTGAATAGTTTTATAAATTCAATGACTTTTTTAAAGTTACAAGCAACCTCTGAATTTCCGTATTAAATATAAAATCTGATTTTGTTTTAAATGAAAAAATAAAATATATTTTTCTTTCCTTTTTGTTGTTAAAAAAAAGTTTAAAATTTTGAATTTCAGATTGGGGAAGAAAATATTTATCACAATATCTTCCAATTAAATATTGAATGACTATTACGCCCGAAACAATTTTATTTTTTTTTTAATGTGTTTTTTCTCATCGCGATGTGTGTGGCGCATGTTATTTTTCTTATATTCATTGAAAAAAAAACAAAAACAATTTACAATCTCTAGTCTAATGAATGACTAATAATTAGTAACTTGTTGACTAACTTTTTATGATAATATGCTTTGTCAAAGATATTAGAGTAGAAGATAAATTTTAAAGGTAAATTTATAATAATTATACTTAGTTTATTAATGAATGGTAAAACTAGTCATAAAAATAATGTGTGGGAAGGAATAAATAATCGGAATATTATTACACTGTAAATAATACAAGTTATTTACTTAATAATGCTATACCAAAAATTATAAAACAATTTTTTTTTTAGAAGAAATTTCAAATTTATATGCTAAAAGATAATATGTAGCATTAAAAAAACAAACTATAAATAAGCAATTCGGCCATGAAATTTTGAAACAGTTAATATACATTTTTAAAAAACTCAAGAGTTCAGACTGCAATTAACATATACACATTTTTATGAGCTTACAGATTTCTGAAAAATTAAGATTTTTCTAAAATAAAGCAACTATCTTCAAACAATTTAATCAATAAAATGCTCCTCCATTTTCACAAATGCTTATCTTCACAATTTAAAAGTTTTACATAGAATTCTGATACAAAAGGAATAACAAATACTAAGTCATGTCAGAGAATATAATTTCAGTGAGGCTTTTTTTTTTCATCTTGATAAAACTTTAATTGATGGTAAGTTGGTAAAAGCATTTCACATCTCATTATTATAGAAGCATATAGATTTTGAGTGTATTTTGTTTTTATTAGCCTTTTTTATATATTTTTTAAATCAAACTGTACTGCCACTGTTAGTGTTTGTGAGACCTGTGGTAAAACTAAATAGATATCTTAATTGCATTGCTAGACATTTTTTCTTTAAAAAGTATCTATTCACATTTACATATGTGTTTCCTTTACATAATTCAAAGTACATTTTGCCATATTAAGAATGCATATACATCATAGAAATATTGATCATTATATACTAAATCATTTTATCCCTGTCTAATGATTAAACAATTGCATGTGATGTGTTTCAATTTTTGCCATTGTTTGCAGTATATATTAGATTCATTATGTTCAAAGATTGTTGATTATGTGCCTAGTTTTATAACAGTTCTTAGGCGAAATATATCTACATCAGTCTGTGTTTAAGATATGATTACAGCATAAGGATTAACTAATGCACTATTATTGAAGCATGAATATATAAAATCTCACAATTGATTGTCTTATTTATTATATTATATCTTCATAATGATAGATTCTAATAGATAAATGCCCTGCCAATTTTTTTTAGTTCTTCCAAGGTTTTTGACATATAGTGTAAATCTTTAATAAAAATCAGCTAAGTTTACAAAAAAAAAAAAAACAACTGTTGCAGTATATTAACATTTAATTATTTTCAGAGTAATTTTAGGATAATAATCAATAATCTTTATTATTATGAGGATGATAGTATTCTATGCACTATGATGTTATACTTTATTTAATATAACTATAATGGACATTGCATGTAAATGCTAATCCTTGGCCATTACTGTTTGTATTAGTGACATGCAAAACATTAAAGCCCTCTTTAAGGGAAATAGATTTGATATGGTATAGAACTAAAAGCATTCTGTCAATTTATCAATGGAGCATCATTATTATGAATATTTCAGGATCTCATCTTTAATATTGCTTTACTTTGATATTCAAAATGCTGAGATTTCTTTCAAATAAAATGGAAATTCAGTTAATCTGGATATAGTAGACTAAATTAAGGCATCTAATAGTACAGGTATAAGATATACTGATGGTACATTTATAATTTATTCACCAATGCATAAATGACATGATCTTGATTCTTAGGCTTTCATTGAGTATTTGATAAAATGTTGATTCAGCTTGTCTGATGGTTATGATAATTTATGGGGCATTTCCAATGGTATTCTTTCTCAACATACATTACAAATGATTATTTGAACTTACATATAAAATCATTGCTGAGAAGAGATTTTTGCAGATTGAAATTTTATGCATATATTTTAATAATAGAACAAGCCTTATTTTTCACAGTAAGAAACTCATCTAAATTATTTATAAAAGATGAAAGACGGTTAGCAAATTCTTGGATTATTAAGAGAAATTTTATTAATTTGACTAAATGACTAGAGACTATTCATCCACATGGAAATTAAAAGAATATAATAATTATCTAAATATATCAATATTATTATCAATCAATTGTGAAAGAATAATAAATAATGACAAATTGTACATATAAAATGAGATTAAAATGGTACAGATATTACACAATAATATATCATGTAATTATACATAACTATGTTCTATTATCAATAATATTGATTAGCACGAAAGAAATAACAAAGTACTAAAGTCAATAGCAAAATTGTGCCTGGTATGATATTTTCAATATCTATTTTAGTAATAATCTGCATAGGAATTGAGGACAAAATGATCACATTAGATACTAAATAAATTTTGTTATAACCTTATAAAAATATATAATAGTTATATCTTTTTTTAACAATTGTTAGATATAAATTTGTAATTGTATATATAAATAAACTTATTTTTTAAAATAAAGTAATTAAAATTCAATAAAATATTAAAATATTAAATTTGATAAAATATCAAAAATAATATGACTATCATAGGATAATATAATAAAAATGCACATAATAAAATATATTTCCTTTTTCTTATTTCTGTAAAATTGATAATTAAGTTTTTAAAATATAGCCTTTTCATAATTCATGCTTGATAAAAATAAAGTGAAATTTTAAGATGTTGTCATTAAGTAGCTTTTTAAAATTAATTTTAACTTAGAAAAGCTTTTTTTTATTAATAGGATTTGTTTATAAAATTTTGAAAGCTGCTCAAATGTTTGAAAAGAATCACAAATTTTATGTATAATGTTTAAATATTATAAAAGTGTTATGAAACATACATTTTTGCAGCGTTTAAAACTAAATATTTAGATTTCTTTATTCAGATTATTTGCATTTATATCATGATCTTCATTAGGATTTTAAAAGTTTTTAATTGTTTTCAGTGCTGGAATATAGAAGAAACCAGAAATCTTGACACATTCAGATACACATTCAGTTTATTAAATCTTTCTTCAATTGATACTACCATATTATTAAAAATTATTTTTAAAGAAATAAGATTAAAAATTATTGGAACATAAATCTTCAGCTTCATAATCATAAAAATATTTTTTTTTGGTGTTTTAATTTCGTTTCATTGTAATGGAATGTTAATTTTATTTATTTCACAAGCAATTTTCTTTTATTTTGATTTTATAAAACTATTTTGATAATTTTAATAAAACCTTGATAAAAAACAGTTTTAATTCTTTTAAAAGATAAATAACTAGATTAATATATATAGAATTTTAAAATTTTGTTTATATCATTACCATCAATTAACAGTTTGTACCAAAAACATGTTCAAAATTCATTTAATTTTTAGATAAAGATTGTCATTTTTTTGTTTATTGCTCTTTTGTTTTATCATTTTAATACATCACTATTTTTATCTGTATTAAATCTACTGACCTTAACAACTACTTATTTGAGATAACCAGTGTGTTTGATAATCTTTTTTACATTCAAGTGTGTTCAGTATTTCATTAAGATTTTCTACTTTTAGATGGAACCAGAAAATATATAGTTTATGAAATATTCCAAACAATATCATTACTATCAGCATTGGTGAAGTAATTTTCAGATATGTGTTGTTCATTTAATTAAGAAAAGTTTTGGATTTTTTAAAATAAATATTCTTATACATCCATTTTATTTTTTCCTAATCATGTTATCTCTGTTATATAAACTTGTCCTCAGCAATTTTTAAATCAAATTTTAAAACTAAATTGGTTTTGTAATTTTTTGCTTAAGATAAAACCAGTATTTTTTTAAATAACAGATACAAAATCTGGAAAATGTTTGTTTTCTTTCTTTTGTAATTATCCTAATATGTTTTATAAACATTAGTTGTTCTATATTATATATCTTTGTTAGAATCAAGTTGAGTTTGTGCTTAATTATTTCTCTTAATTTATTACTCATTAAATTAACAATTTCATTTTCAATTTTCCACCTTAAATAATGAAACGTATGCATTTTTATTTTTTAATCTTATTGTATATTTGTGCCATTTTAAAACCAAAGTTTAAAATCCTATAAAGTGTAAAATTTTTTCATTATTTTCATTAAATCTGATATTACTATCATGAAATTCAATATTATGTCTAACTAAATTTTCAACTTATAAAAATACTATTTTGATAATATCATGCCCATACTTTATATTGGTATTTATTTATCATTATTAAATATTAACCGATTGTTTGCACTTTATACAGCTTTTATTTCAGTTCTAATATTGCAATGGGATTTATATGAAAGTAGTATTTGGCTTTTTTTTTTTTTTAGATGAAACTTGAGGCATTTCTAGTCATTTATATCTTTATTGGCTGTTTTTGTTTACTTGAGCTTTGTTATTTATAGAAAATTTAATGAAATTGATTTATTTTCTAATGAAAGTATTTATAATTTATTAATAGTATTTTGGACTGTCCAAATAAAAAAAATGCAATATTATTTCTGATTGTTTGTGTTTCATAATTTTTCCTTATATTTTACTGTTTTTTTTTTTTTCATTTGGCAATTCAAAACACTTACGTTACTAGATTCAGTGAACCAGGTTTATTTTTATTTCTGAATATTTTAGAACTATCAATTTAATTTTTAAATCCATGCTCTTTTAACCAGTGATCAGTATCTCCTTTATGATTTCTCTTAGTTCACTTTTCAATTTAATTTGAGTTATAACATAATAAATGCAGTACAAAGATCTTTAAACTTTCAAAAAAAAAAAATGCACATTTTAATTTGTATAAATACTCCCAAAAGTCATTATATTTTTTTAGTCTCACAGTCTTTAACCTAATAGTCTTAATACACAGTATCAAAAAAAAAAAAAAAATTAAAAATCATTGATTTTATTTTCTGTTTATTTTTTATTTAAAATCTGCTTGATGAAATCACAGTTAAACATCTTTTACTGTTATGCAGAAAAACCACCCAATATATTCTAAAAATTTTATTATTTAGCAAAAAAAAAAAAAAACTCCCCCTCCCAAAAAAAAACCCCCAATGAAATGCAAACTACATTAGCAGGCTTTGTTATTAAATTATGAATAAAATATAATTTTTAAAATATAATATTTCAAAAATGAAAATAAGGAAATGAAATATATATATATTTTTAATATTTTGATTGAAGCCTATAATAACTCATTTGATAATTTATGTTCAAATAATTCAGATGCATTATCTATCAGTCATCAGCGAATGGAAAATCCTTAGCAACTTTTAGCTTTGATGATTATCAGCTGGAGAATGGGAATTAATTATAATTATCTTAGTAGTTTTTTAGTTTAAATAATGATTTGGGATATTAAGGTCTAGCAAGATTCTGTACTGCATTTAACAAACTAAAAAAAAAGATATGGTATTTTATCATAAAGATATAATTATTTCAATTAAATTAAATTAGTTGTATATAGGATATTATTTTACTAAATTTATTTTATAAAAGTAAGAAATGGATCTTATTGTTGCATAAAGACACTGGGAAACTTAAGTATATTTTGTTAAGTTATTGAAAATATGACAGCAAGATCAAAAAACCAATTTGTATGTTCTTCATTTTTCTGAATGTCATGATTTTGAATCTAATGAAAAAGTTATTAGCAGACTTTTTAAAAAGTATTTTAAACTAAACATAAGGATAATTTTTGTTGCATAGGTAAATCCCAAATATGTTCTAAGAATTATATCAAAGACATTCTGAAAAGATTTAGTTACTTTCATTGGGAGGATATAGCTGAAGATAAAATGCAATAATGAGCTACAATTTGAAAAAAGTGTGAAATTTTGCATATGTTACAGAATAAAAAGCAGTACTTCAAATTGTCAAACAAATTTTCAGACCAGTATATGAATATATATATATGGCTCATGATTAGTTTGTAAAGTTATTTTTAAATTTATTTTTAACTTTTTTATTCTTGTTTTTAATTTTTTTTTTTTTTACACTAGTCAGAAGACATTATTTATGTGTAACTGATAATTAATAATGTAAGTAAAAACACTTGCTGATTAAAAGTATTATTGTGTGGTAAAAATAACATTTTGGAAGTATCAAAAAAAAATAATTTTTTTTTAAAAGATTTGAAAATGGAATAAAAACTAAATAAATATAAAAAGCCCTAAATCCAGCTCTTTAGGCAAGAAGGCAAAACTAAAGGACTTGTATACCAAACTTGCTCACTATGTTTGCCATTATTCTCACTACACACATATATCTAGTTATTAAATGTATGTATGCATATAGCAATCACTTGTAAACAAGTAAGACTATTCCAGAAGATAAAAAAAAAGGGCAAATTTCTTTAGAAATGAGTTTTGCAATTGGTTTATTTTCTATTTTGATATTTTGCAATGCTGACTTTTAATTTTTCAGCAACAAACTTTACTTTCGTGTAATACTTCAAAATCAGGTCAAATTGAAGCTTTGATGTATTCTACTCTCTATCATATCATACCAATGGAAACAGTCAACATTGTACTTCTCTAGAGGCAATTCTTATAACATAAATGAGATCCATCTCTGCCATGAAAACCTTTCTCAAGATCACCCTAAAACACTCTTTTAAGAAATCTAGCATTATTACATGTCCAATCCAAAGAAGGTGTCATTTCATAATAATCGTCTCTATAGTATAACATCCATCAAATTGAAGAACATTGATTAGTTTTATGATCTTGCCATTATATTAAACTTTTTACAAAACATTATTAAATAATATTCATTAAGGCTGTAGCCTCAAGCACATGCATATAAGTAGGGACCTCTACAGGTCTTAAAACCACAAGATTACTCATTGGATTTCTTCCAATGAGTAAGCTTTTGGTTTTAAGACCTGTAGAGGTCCCTACTTATACGCATGTGCTTGAGGTTACAACCTTAATGAATATTATTTACGTAACAAATGTGCGTTTAAATAAATTTATAATTAAAACATTATTAAATGAAACTTTTCTAATGGCTTTACACTGATTATCATTAGAGTATCCAAGTCTCGCTTTCATACAAAAAAAAAAAAAAATAACAGCTTTATTTATATAACTAATTTAGTTGCATAGTTATTTCCCTATGATGAAATAAGTTATTTTTTAACTCATTAAAACAGTAGCAACTCATTGGAGTATGTTTCTAACTCAATATCTAAATTCACTTTTCTACTTATAAAACTACCAAGATATTTAAATTGGTTTACATTTTCAAGTTGATAACCATCCAAACTAAAAGTTATTGAGGATTTTTTTTTATGTCATTAGTGGTAAAGAACTTGAATTTTTTTGAATATTTGTTATTAAACAAATTTTGTAAATGGTTTTTTGAACTGGCAAAAATAGTACAATCATTTGCATATTGTAAATTCAGAATTGAAGAAATTGAAGTTCTTGTTTTTGGTTTTAATTAAATCAAATTAAAAATTCCAGCATCAAACCTGTGTATATCTTGATCTCTGTTTTATTAAGCTGCCTGTAAACATTTCTAAAATACCTATTGTAAAAATTAAAAATTGTATTGGACAAAACACACATCCTTGTTGACTACCAATTTTCATTTCACATGCCTCAGATTTTACATCTACAGTATTAACACTTACTGTCATTCCATATGTAGAAGTTGTATAATATAAATAAATTTTAAGAACAACTAACTAATTTCATATTATTTGATACACCTGTTTTGATTAACTGAATCAAATGCTTTAATAAAATCAATAAAAATGGTAAGTAAAGTACTTCTTTGTTTATGACACTTTTCTTGTATTTACCTGGCAACAAAAACATGTCTGTAGGCCTTCTTGATTCTGTAAAACCATAGTGAGTCTTTTGGGAACCATTTATCTATGTCTACTAACCTAGTTTACAAAATCTTTAAAAAATACTTTTACTATAGTAGATAATAATTATATTTTATAATTACTGCAATCTTATCTATTTCTTTTATTTTTAAAAATTGGAACAATACAAGCATCCTTAAGATCAGGTAGCATAATTTCAGTTTGTTTGGATAGAAACATTGCTATAAAAGAACATAGATACATTCATACTCAAAACAGTGGGATTTAATAGATTATATTATAGTTAGGAATTAGAATACAAGGTTTACATTATGTGAGCACTTACAATTTTGGATTGTTCATTAGATTTATAGATTTGTATGCTCCAAAATTAAACTGATAGATGCATTAAAAAGTAGATATTTTTCAATCATATTCACAAAAAAATTGATGTTAATTTTTTAGAAGTATCTACTATTCATATTTAATGTGAACCACTATTCAATCAATCAATCAATAGTATTCTGTCCAATAGACAGGTCCAGAGAGTAGTCACATCATCAATTCATCCATTCTTCCATTCCATTCTCTTTCTTGCCAATTTCTTCAATTTCACATAAGTCTTCCCATCTCTTATATCATCCAATAATGTCAATCTCTTCTGTCCTTTCTTTTTATTTCCACTCACCATTCCCTCCAAAACATATTTCATTAAACTATAATCTCTTCTCAATATATGTCCAATCCAGTTTTTCTTTTTCTGATATTCTCAATCAATCTTCTTTTCTCATTTACTTTTTTCAAAACTTCTTCATTTGTTATTTTACTCATCCGACTAATATTTTCCATTTTTCTCCATGTTCACATCTCAAAGGCTTTCAATCATTTCTTTATTCTATTACTCAATGTCCATGTCTCACAACCATACATTAATACACTCCACACATAACATTTAATTAATCCCTTCCTTAATTCTCTTTCCAAAGATCCACAAAATATCTTCTTTCTCTTTCACAAATGTCTCCTTTGCCAATGCTATTCTTCTTTTAACTTCATATATATATATATTGCTTATAATAACTTCTTTCATATACACTTTACTGCAAACAAATTTTCTTAATAAAACTTCTTTATTGTCCTGACAGTTTCGGCTGTTCAGCAGTCTTCATCAGAACTACAATATTTGAATAATATAAATACATAACCATTACTTCATATGTATTTATATTATTCAAATATTGTAGCTCTGATGAAGACTGCTGGACAGTCGAAACTGTCAGGAATATAGAGAAGTTTTATTAAGAAATTTTTTTTGCATTGAAGTGTATATGGAAGAAGTTATTATAAGCAATATATATATGAATATAGAAGATATGCAAAAAAAGTAAAGGAGAATAATAAGAGTATATACTTCTTTTACCTTCATCTTCACTTCTTCCATCTTCACTCAACCAACTACCCAAATATCTAAATCCTTTCATTTGTTGAACCATGTCATCACAGATTCCAATTTGCACTCTGTTTGCATATCTCCATATCCATAAACACTTAGTCTTTACAATATTAATCTTCACGCCATATGCCATACATCCAATTTATTCAACATATTCTGAAGACTCTTTTCCTCCTCAACTATTAAATAACTATTAAACACTTAAAATTATTAATTTGGATTTCCAGAATTGCCATATTCTTGAAGCAAGGAATTTTTTTAATGAGTATATTATGGATACAAATAAATATATTCTTGGGTTCATGCACAAAAAGAATCATGATTGTTTTTCCAACAGTAATCTTATTATTAAAAGGAAACATGACATTTTCTACTTGACAGAATAATAAATTAAATGTTGAACTTTAATAAATATAGAGATCTGAAGGCAAAAGTTCATCAAATAAAAGTGATTGGTGGATTAAAACTACAAAAACAATAAAGAAATTCACTGATCATGATCACTCAATATTTTTTTTTTTTTTGATGTAATGAAAACAACATATGGATTTGAGCAATGTTATCACAATCCTATTAAATCCAGCACTGGTACTCTCTTATATGATGACTATGATATTTTAAACAGGTGAAAGGAGTGTTTTAGTATTTTGATTTTTGAATAATATTGCAAGAATATAAATCTTATACTTGGACAAAGTTATCCAGCTTGATGAAGTCAAAACAGCTCTTTGTAATGTTAAAAATAGAAAGCTGCAGATCCTGATTAAATATTTGGCAATTTTAAAATATGATGGCAATGTGTTGTCTTTGAAAATATTGGAATTTTTTAGAAATATATGGATCCATGAAATTGTGAAAAATTATTTAATGATATCAAGAATAAAAATGTTAGTTCTTCCACTAATTTACTTTTACTTTATTTTGTTATTAAGGTGATGCAATAAACATTTATATTACAATGACTAAGTGTAATAGGTGCTATATTACCAGTTAATGTCTTCAAAAGAAAAGTTTTTATTGTATGTGAGATGGAATTAAAATGTGACTACTGGAATATTACATCATAAATTCTCAGAGAAGTGTCAATTAGGAATGTTAATCTTTTGTATCATAGATCTTTAATAATATTTAAATCCAATGATTGGGAAGGACATGTCACATTAGTAAAGTCATCCCATGTTTATCGAAATATTTCATTGTGTGAGCTATATGCAATTACCAGTACACTATAACTTCTGTAACACTTTCATGTTTACCAGAAAACAGTAAGTTGATATTTTTATGTAAATCTATCATTAGAATACATTGTAAAAAAATATTTTCAATTCTTTAATTTTTTTTTTCTTAAGATACTGTCATTGTGTATGTTGAGCTACTGAATTGGAAATAAGATGCTTAGTAGGAAATGAATGAATATTTATTGATTGATAACTGTTTTTGTTTTTCTTCAAAATTCAAAGATAGTTGCTTTTAGCCTAAAACTGGTATCACTAAAATATATATTTTAAGTCTGGCCTTTTATGTCTGTAAGTTTCTCAAAAGAATTTTATTCATCAAATCTTTTGCTCTGATAATTATATAATGTATGTGTGTAAAAATTAAATAATTTAGTCAGATTTCTAACATTTAAATTTTTAAATGTTTTTAGAGCATTTTTAAAATCTTTTTGAGAAGGAATACTGGCATAATAATTTTTTTTTTTTAAAAAAAAAAAGTCTAAATTTCAAATATTTTATCATCCTTATTAAAATTATTTAAAATTTTTTATTAAATGCTTGTCAAGAAAATCTTAAAACAATAGAAAACTAATTTACAATTTGCTTTAAAAAAACGGAATCACTTTTTTTGGTATGTAGAGTAAGGATTTTTTATTTTAAGGTAGACTAAACCTAAACAATTACTGCAGTGTAAGGGAAGAACAAATAAAAAAATATGATTCAAATCTATTTGATATCAAATATTTTTATATTGGAGGGGTGCTATGTAAAGAAAATTTTACTTACTTTCATTAAGATTAAAAAAAAAAAGTGATACATTTGTCTGAATTTGTTGTTTTTGGCAATAAATATTTAGAGAAAATTTTAAAATAGCAATCATGATATAGTACTTTTTAAACATGCTACTTGATGGGCAATGATAGATACCATAAATATTTAAAGTACAATTGTAATAATATAATATATTGAAAAAATATTTTAAGTGAATAAATACTTTGTAAAATTTACTATGAAGTAAATATTTAAACGTGAAAGAGAATTAATTGCTAAAAAAATTTAAATTATTTAGTATTAATACATATTTTTATTTTTTTTATTTGCCATGTGAGAATCTTAGGATTGATTGTTAAAAGTGTTTAAAAGTGGCATCTTAAACTGTGAATAAAATTTTTGATATATTTAAATTATGTGTTTTTTAATCTTGAAATATTACTTGTCTGGGCTTACTGTAATTGGTTTTTGTAAACTTAATGAATGTTAAAATAAAAAATCATATAACATTAAAATAATAGCAAAATAACAAACATATTAAATTCTGTCATGACAATGGTTTCACCTATTTCCCAAATAGACCATTTTCAAGTGAAAATCAACTAAACATATATATATATATATAAGATTAACTCTTCCCATAATAGTTTTTATATATAGATGTGTTATGTTTAGTTGATTTTCACTTGAAAAAGATCTATTTGTCCATTAGATCAAATCATAGTCATGAAAAAATTTTAATATAAGTTCGTTATTTTATTATATCTTAATATTGTATGATTTTCTATTTTTTTTATTATTACTAGTACAGTATTAGACAATATTTAATTTTAATAAATATTAGATTTGTAAAGAGAATTAAATTTATTTATGAATATTTTCCTACTGTACCTTTACTTATATTTCAAAAATTCGGTACTGGTCTATTAATATATTTAAGAAATAGCAAAATAATTACTAATGCAAAACATTGAGAAAATACTAAAATTTAGTAATACTGAAAAATATTTTTATAATATTTTTTGGTTAAAAAAATTAAATTTTTATGTAAATATTAAAAAGAATTTGAAAATTGTTTTATGATACTGTAAACAAATCAACAAAATCCACTTTTATTAGTGTTTTTTCTTTCATTACTATTAATAACATTATTATTAGTTAATTTTCACATAACATTTAGCAAAGTTCTGTATAAATTATATTTCTGTTGTTATAATTTTATCATTGAAATAAAGATTTGATTACTTATTCATTATTTTTTATAATTTTCTTTTTCAGTACTTGAATGGAAACTAAATGAATGTCATCCTCCACATATTCCTTCTTATGGAAATGTGAAATCAACTAGCAGAAAAGTGAATTCTGTTATTGAATATTATTGTGAAGAAGGTTATGAACTTTTTGGTGATAAAAAAAGAACATGTAAAAGTGATAATACTTGGAGTGGTCAAACACCAGTTTGTGGTAAGGAAATATTTTTTATTGTAGAATTTAGTTTACGTATATATATATATATATATATATATACACACATACATTGGGTTACTTATCCTTGATTCTTATTTATATAGGTGCTTTTTTAAGACAAAAAATATTTTTATATAAATTTTGACTCAATGAAAAATTTAAAAAGGTCATGTAACATTTAGAATGAAAAAAAAAAACAGTTTTTGATCTATAGTTTCTCTACTTTTAGCTTACAGTATTTTACTGATTCAAAACAAAAATATTAAGCAATACAAGTGTAAAATACAAATTAAATGAAAGAAGTTCAATATAATAAAAGCTGATAGTTTATTTATTGCAATTAATTATGTGCTAAAATTTGCTTTATTTTAAACTGAAGATGAAATACACATAGTTATTAAATATGATGCCCATTATAATAAATAAACACACAAAATTATATTCTAGAAAAGTGGAAATTGTATTAAGTTTTATGTTTTATAAATCATTAATATGAACATATTTATAAAGAAAATGTTATTTATTTTATGAAATGTACAATTATTAATGTGTTGGCTAATTAATTCCATTTTATATAAATCTTGTCAATTGAATTATATATCCATACACTATAACTTTGCACACCAACATTCAGCGTTAGTTACCTTACTGCTTTTTATTTTAATAGATTAATCAATAATGCCAAAGATAAATTACAAAAGGAAGAGGCAGCACAGATTGTATATAAAATTTCAATGCAATAACCCAGACTGCACTACTATATATTATGGGAAATCTAAAGCTAATATCTCCACTAGATTAGCACAGCAAAAATATTTTTACAGGCATGCTAAAAACAACCCAGAACACAAGTCCACGAACAGTAGCATGGCCACATATTTAACCCACAGATCGTCAATCTCATGTGTGTAGAGTGATATGAATAGAAAAAGAAAATTCAGAGTGGCATGGTTCATCTCCAACAATAAAAATGTCATCAACAAAAAAGAAAACAGCATCCATTTCTCTATTAAGTGAAATATTTAAATAACTAATTTGAATAAAATGCATATATTGACACCTGACTGTAAAAACAAAGTAAAAGAAATGGTGATCATGTGATGTTTATTGGCTTAAAAAATAGAGTAACACATTATTTTTCTATAAGAACTATGTTTCTGATGAACTTCACCAAAAGTGCACTCAGTTATTTCTATATCATCAAAGAAAAAATAAAAAATATTTTCATCATGCAGATATTAAAAGGTTTTTGCAAATTTTGAATTACAAATATAAACAAAAAGAAAATCAATATTACATATAACTAATTATGTAATTAATACATAGTGAGCTATAACTTATAATAATTATGAATGAGAAGATTTAAGTCCTTTCTACTAGCTCATAATTTAAAAAGACATCAGTTGTTTATATATAATAGCAATCTTTTGAATTGTAAACTATAAAATTACAAAACTCAGAATTGGTTTCAAGATAACTTCTTCATTATTTGTGCTAAACCCTTCAACATTTCTATTCACAAATCATATTAGGCTTGAATTTTATTTATATTAAACAAATTTTATTTGCTTTACTTTAAAAAAGAAGACTATCCAATTTTAAGTAATCTAAAAATTAAAAAAATATTTATCTAAAGGTCACACCCAAAGTAATAAATGCAGTCTATATTGTACTAAGATCGTAGTTGGCACATATATAAAATAATTTTATCTAAAAAATTATTAAAATAATAAATCAACAAATCAATAAATAAGTTATAAAAATCTAAAGAGTTTCTTTATTAAACAAAATGCAGTTTGTTTAAATTATTGGAGAGTGCTAGTGTTAGCTGCAAATGAACAGTAACTGAACAAAACTAATTGCACACTAACCTTGCAAATGTTCACTGTTAATGCTCAGATCATGTGCGTTAGATCAAAACAATGCAAGTCAAGTTTTTTGACACATCTTACATTTGAAAATTTTCATGGATATACAGAGATATAAAAACATCAGATAATAATATTAACATCAAGATTATTGATTAAAGATGGAATTAAAATATCTAATAAGCATTTGATCCAAATTGTTATTTTTTTCTTTTTATTCGAAAAATTCATAAGTTCTAGGTGGACCAAACAAACCCTATTACAGATTGCATGCTGCCTGAAGGCCATATTTTGGACAGTTCTCTTTTAAACTATGAAAGATGAGATGTGCACAATTGTTAAATGTTATGGCTTTTATAGCCAAGAAACACACAGTTATATTCTGAAGAGAAAGAAATTATAAACAATTCTATTTTGTATAATTTTTACTATCAATATATATATATCTACAGTTGTAAAGAAAGCATTATTTACTTCACAAAATTTATAATTATTAATATATTGTTTTTTTCTCACAATTAATTTAAGCATATTCCATTTGTGCTTAATGATCATTATGTGCTTGATATAGTTGATGACAGTGTTTCCTTTACAACTTACTCTGTGAGTTTTGTATCATAGTTTACAACTAAGATGACTATTATATATAAATATTTGATGTCTTATTTTCACTATGAGCAATATTTAAAATCACATAATAATTGCTTTAAAAAAATGATAAATTTGTATTAATTTAGAATATTGGAATGCCCATGTATATAATCTTCTTATGGAAGTGAAATGTTCCATATCTTCTAGCTTAAGTTAAATTTTTATACATGTTGAATTATGTTTTATGTGTTGTCTAGAAGCCCTGATAGAGAATATAAAAGTATTTAGCAAATGAAAATAAGCACTCAGAATATTAGAAGAGATGTTATTACTAACTTGTATATCAACTTATTTTTTATATATTTTTTTGTACTTTATGTAAGCCAGCAAATGTTTACATAATTAATTTTTACATTAGTAGAGAACTACTTTATATATTTAATTTTATTACTTTTTTAGTTATTTCAATTAATACTTGAAAATATTAATTAAAATGGTATATATCAGGCTCAGCCAAACTTCATATCCATACAAGCCACATATTAAAATTGCGATATATTCAAGAGCCACAATTAAATTTTTGAAGTATTCAACAGAAGCAAATATTTGACTTATACTTTTTGGATAAGCGTAAACAATGTATTCTATTGCCAGGAAGCAATAACAATAAAAGCATCAAAGAGTGACAATGTAAACAATTATTAAAAAAATACAAAAGCATAAATTATGCATGGTTTCAAAATAAAATGTAAATAAACCATGCTAATATAAATTATAATCTTGACTTTATTTCAAAAATTTTGTGAGGATCCACATTAAACCAGCTAGAGAGCCGCTTGTGACTAGTGAGCAACAGTTTGGCCATTGTTGGTATATAGATTAAATTTAATGTATAAGAGTAACTCAATGTTTTGATGTCTGAAGAATATGGAATCATGTTTTATAAAGTCTACTACCAGATTAGATTTCTATAATAATTTAAACAATAGCATTTGGTAATTTTTTGTATAAATTAGTTAAAATTTATTATTATTTTAATGTGTCATGGCAAATTTTTTCTGGAAAGTTATTAAACTATCCATAAGATTCGTTTGCTTGAAATTTTTATAATCTAAATGCAGCTATTATTGATTATATTATGCCATAGTTTTGAGTTCAGCACTTGGCATGTTTTTTTGTTGTACTTATCAGAATTATTAAGATATATCTAAAAGAAAAAACTGAAATGTTATTAAAATTTTGTCAAACAATGTTGGATAGTGACAATAATAATTAGAATTTATCCACCTAACTTTTGACTACAAAAATAACTTTTGGTTAGTTTATACACATTCAGGAAAATTTGAAACATTATATAGATATGGTTAAAGATAAAATAACTTAAACAGCTTACTCTCTAAAAGATGTCCATAGAAGAATAATGAAAGAGAAGACTAATCATTTGGCAAATTCTAGATAGCTATGGTTTGAGCATTATTTCATTCATGTTTTATTTTCTAGCATACAGTATCTAGATATCCATTATTGATCAATATTGAATGGTTAGTTGGTTTGATTATGAAATAGCTACTTAAAAGAAAAATTCTATGCTTAATTAGAACCTTAAAAAACTTTTTGATTTTAACTATTCCACATTTAAACTCAGATCCTAGACATAGCAGGCAAAACAAAAATTATATGATTATATAAAATTTTATTAATTTTGAATGTGTTTTTTTTTATAATACTTTGTTTTTATATATTATATATAATTTATTTTCTTTTTTCTTTTATTAGTTATTGAAGTTGCTAAACATGTAAGTGCTATAACAGTTGGAGGTAAGGAAGTGAAAGAAGCTAACGATGGCAATCCTAAAACATGTTCAAATTTTGGTAATGTTTTGATACTCCAGTTAGGTCAGAATTGTTCAGTACAATACATTACTCTTCAATTTAAAGATTATTGTTGTGGTGAGATATTATTTAATTATTATTAATATAATTTAATCAAAATATATTTATCATTTTAGTACTAAACATGGCTAAATAAGTTTGTTTTGTATTTTTTAGATAATTTTAAATTTTTTTAAAATTAATTGAATTATTATTAAAAAATAACGTTTGAACAATTAAGAGATATTTGTCAATAATAATTTGTAATAAGAACAGTTTTATGTGTCAATAATGATGGTTCTAAAAAAAGTACATTTTGAACTTTTTTTCTTTCTTTTAACTTCTTAATTATTATTTTTTTTTTATTAATTACTTTCACACTCCTAAAGGATAGAATTTTCTTTTAAAATTTGGTGATAATTAAGAAGTTCAAATAGGATAGTTCTAAAATATTAGTTACAATATTCAGTTATTTTATGTCCACACTAATTTCTGTACTTTTTTTTATGTCAATTTGTTTTAAATTTAAAAATTGCTTACAGAAGTTTATAATTTACCATGAGGATTCAACTGTTGTGATAGCTGTTGTAAGTATAGTCAAAAGAATATTATGGGTATAGCTAATAAACAAGGCCAAAGTGGATTGCAAAACATTATACAAATTACAATGTAAATAAAATAGTGAAGAGAATATTGACCTAAAACCATCTTAAAAAAAAAATCTCACAATTAGTAAAGTTGCTAAAATGCCATTTTAAAAATAAAGTCAGTCTCATTAAGGATTTTAGTGCATGTATGTATAAGATATATGTATAGTAACAGTATGGAAAATAGGAGTTAATACAAAAAGAAGCTAGGGTTACCAGGTCCCATAGTTGAGTGCTAATTCTAACTGTTAGGACGGTGATTATGCTTCCCTAGTGTTTATAAGCATTATGTATAGTAATAGTAATAAATGATTAACTAGTAAAGTGTTGTTTGTGTTTATCTGTATTCGTGATACACAACACTTTGGCGACGAGGATGGGATGCCGCTAGCTGCATTATTTTCTTTACCTTGGGATTACGGCAAGAAACTACAGAAATACTTTTTTCTTCGCGAAGACGTTCAACAAGGCATTAATGCTCAAGGATGGCAACTGTCGGGAAGTTATCTGCATTCGACGTCGAGTTCCCACAACTATGGGATACGTACGCATCGCAAGTCGAATTTTATTGTCTGGCGAATGATATTACAAGTGAAGACAAGAAACAAGCTACTTTGTTGGCAGCCTGCGGACTACAAACGCTATCGATATTGCGGTCTTTGATAGCCCCAGCTCAGCCGTTAGAAAGGTCATATGACGAGCTCATCACTGTGTTAAAACAATACTTCAATCCAAGGCCCTCTATAATCTATCAGCGCTACCAGTTTTGCCGTCGTGAACAAAAAGAGGGAGAGACTATTAGTGTTTTTCTCACGGGACTGAGACGTCTCGCGGAAGGATGTGATTTTGGCACGACACTCGTCGAGCGCCTCCGTGATCAGTTTGTTTGTGGACTGAGAGATGAAAGTGTACAGCGCCGACTGCTCACCGAAGAAACATTAACCCTAGATGCCGCAGTGCAGAGGAGTTTAACAGCCGAGGCAGCGGGGACCCAGGTGCGGGAGATGCATGCTTCTGGATTGTCATCATCAGTGGATCTAATACAACACCGCCGGCAGTTTCCTACCAAATACAAAACGGAGTTACAAAAACATATAATGCCGACTGTGCCATGTTGCGGCTGTGGTGGTACACATGTTCGTACAGAATGCCTTTTTCGCCGAGCAAAATGCCATTTTTGCCGAAAGACAGGTCACATCCAAAGGGTATGTAAGGCCCGACAACAGGACACTCAGACATCATCCACCCAGTGTATGGCAGTGAAAGGGGAATTGGATACTGATGGGGCATTGGACTTAATATACAAGCTCCATAGTGACAGCAAAACTCTCAGAACTACAGCAAGAGTGCTTATTAACAATACTAAATGCTGCATGGAAGTAGATTCCGGATCAGAATATTCAATTGTATCTTGGGGAGTTTTTCAAGACTTGTGCAAAGGAAAACCGCCAGTGTTGGAACCTGTGCAAACGACACTGCGAGATTTTCAGCAAAACCGGATCACCTTTATGGGACAGTGCTTTGTCAGCGTCAAATACGGAAAGTATTCAGCTTGTTTATGCTTGTTAATTGCGGAAAGAGCATGTACAAATCTACTTGGCCGTGAATGGTTTGCCCCCTTGGGAATATTTTTATCGGGGGTGCATTCAGTTCGACATTCACCAATGCAAGATATCATTGATGCTTTTCCCCAGGTTTTCAGCACTACTCTTGGAAGATATCGAGGATCGCCAGTGTCTTTACCGATAGATCCAAAAATACCACCTATTCGCCTCCGAGCCCGGCCATTGCCATTGGCTATGAAACCAAAGGTTGACGCAGCGCTAGACACCTTATTAAAAGACGGAATCATTGAACCAGTTTGCGACCCTGTATGGGCAACACCAGTGGTGCCCATCATCAAAGCGTCAGGAGAGGTCCGCCTTTGCGGTGATTATAAGGTGACTGTAAATCAAGCATTGAGAGATCACCCATATCCAATACCAGCAGTACACCATTTTCTCGCATCGTTTCCTAGGAGTTCAGTGTTTGCAAAAATAGACTTAGCTCGAGCATACCTACAACTGCCGGTAGATGAGGCATCGGCGGATGCACAGACCATTATCACTCATCGGGGAGCCTTCCGAGTGAAGAGATTGCAGTACGGCATTAGCGTGGCCCCAGGAATATTTCAGGGAATGGTGGACAACATACTAGGAGGTATTCAGGGAGTTTTCCCATACTTCGATGATGTACTGATATGTGCAACATCTGATACGGACCTAACCACCAAATTAAGAACAGTCTGCAGCAAATTGGCTGCCTGTGGGCTGAGTGTAAATAAAGACAAATGTGTCCTCGGAGTGTCGTCAATAGACTTTTTGGGATACACCCTGGATGCAGAGGGCCTGCACCCAGCGGCCGACAAAGTGGCTGCTATTAGGAGAGCACCGAGCACCGACACCAACAGATAAGAAGAAGCTACAGGCATTCTTGGGGTTGCTCAACTTCTACAGTAACTTTTTGCCACACCGAGCTACGACAGCCGAACCACTACATAAATTGCTTAAGGCGGATACAGGATGGTCATGGACCAAAGAACACGAGAGAGCGTTCACACAATTGAAGGAGGCCCTGACGTCCGACGATGTGCTGGTGCCTTTCGATCCCCGCCAACAAGTGGTGGTAACCTGCGACGCTTCACCATATGGAGTGGGAGCAGTACTTAGTCTGAAGTATGCAAACGGCCTATGTTCACCGGTTGCTTTTGCATCATGAACACTCACCAAGTCTGAAAGAAATTACGCTCAGATAGACCGGGAAGCACTTGCTATTATATTCGGGGTGAAACATTTCCACCATTTTGTATATGGAATACCGTTCGAGATAGTGACTGACCACAAGCCACTGCTGGGAATCTTCACGTCGGACCGGCCGACCCCATTCATTCTATCACCCCGAATGCAAAGGTGGGCATGCCTCTTGACGGCTTACAACTTCAGACTGCAGTATGCACCAGGGAGGAGCATAGGGAACGTAGATGCACTGAGTAGGTGGCCATCCCCTGCAGTTCAGCAGAGTGAGGAGAAGCTGCGAGCAGTATTATTCCTTGAGGACTTGGAAAACCCACCAGTTTCTGCAGAACAGATCGAGAAAGAGACTAAAGCAGACCCTGTGCTATCTAGAGTAAAGGAGTGCATCCTGACAGCATGGCCAGCACACATTCAACAAGATCTTCGATCTTATCAGTCGCGAAAAAATGAGTTGTCAACACACCAAGGATGTTTACTGTGGGGGGCACGGGTGGTCATACCGACATCTCTTAGACCCATAGTTCTTCGTGAGCTGCACCTGGGACACATGGGAATTGTGAGAACAAAAGCACTTGCATGCTCATATGTCTGGTGGCCTGGAATGGACCAGGACATAGAACAACTAATAGCTAAATGTAACAACTATCAAGAAATACGACACCAGCAACCACGTGCACCAACACATCACTGGGAGATTCCAGCTCTGCCATGGTCACGAATACATGTGGATTACGCTGGACCTATCCAGGGGAAAATGATTTTAGTTGTCGTGGATGCACACTCGAAGTGGATCGACGTCCATGAAATGCCATCGACAACGACTGGAGCTACCATCTCAGCACTTAGAGAACTTTTCGCAACACACGGTCTTCCCGAATGCATTGTCTCAGATAACGGCCCTCAGTTCACTGCGATGGAGTTCACCACCGGAATGGCATTCGCCATGCAAGAGTTGCTCCGTATCATCCATCAAGCAACGGGTTGGCAGAACGTGCAGTACAATCTGTTAAGGAGGGATTGCAACATCTACGCAACGGGACCTGGAGTCAGCGGCTTGCACGTTATTTACTAATGCAACACACTACGCCATCAACAGCAACGGGACTTAGCCCGGCCGAGCTACTGTTCAAGCGGCGCATAAGAACATGCCTGGATTTTCTGCACCCTGACAGGGCACCGCAAATAACTCAGATACCGATACAAAGGGTACGAACATTCCAACCACAGGATACAATTTTGACACGTAGGGCTGGAAAGAACTCACCATGGATACCTGCAGTTATCCAACATCAGACAGGACCATTGTCATACGAGATTCTAACGGACTCCGGAATTCAAAAAAGACATGTAGACCACTTGCGACCTAGAGCGGTAAATGCCCACACAGAGGAAACTGCGGCAAACCAGGATAGTCAGAATGAGACAGCACTTGGAGAACCCATTCAGGTGGCTGCACCTACCACCAGTATACACCGAGAGAGTAAACCACAAACACCTAGTGGTCGCCCTCGGCGAGTACGCCGCCCTCCTGCACGTCTGTTGGACTATGACACTTCTCAAAAAAGGGGGGAAAGGGAAGGAGTGTAGTGTATTCATGGTGACGTCACAGTTACTGCAGAATGATTATTATCGCAACTGCGAGACTAGAGAGGGAAGCCATGTTAGGACGGTGATTATGCTTCCCTAGTGTTTATAAGCATTATGTATAGTAATAGTAATAAATGATTAACTAGTAAAGTGTTGTTTGTGTTTATCTGTATTCGTGATACACAACACTAACAGCATGGAAAAACAGGAGTAAAGCTGGGGTGATGGAAATCATCATCATCAACCCCAGTTCAATACAAAATATAAAATTAAATATAAAAAGAATGAGCATGAAAGATCAACACCAACAATATAGAGAACTATAAGTAACTGTAAGTTCACCAACATTGCACAGAAGTAATAATCATTCATCATTATGAATGATCAACAATAAAAGTAAATCAGCAATCAATCTTGTGACTAAATTTGAAATGGGTCTATTATAGACCAGGCTAATTCTTTAACCACTGCCAAACCTAGGGCAGGAATACAAACAATAATTATCTGGATGCACATACTTAGGTGTTATTCCATCAAAATACAGCAAGTCAAATAATGCTGTGATGCTAAAAAAAACCTGACCATCATTAATGCTCTGGCTACTTAGTATCATTAATGTACTGGCAACTATAAACTAAATTTCTAAAGAAATAAAATGCAATGTAGTGCATGGATTTTAAAGGATATCCCTTTTTTTGTGTCAACCAGGATTATCATCATCTGGATATCGATAACACTAAACGTAAACCTCTACTCCATATAACTATATGCACAAATCTAGCCCTGGAAGCAAGAACTCTATAAACTATTACTGTGAACAAGAGATAAATAAACAAATAAAGCAGCCTATTATAAATCACTTTAAATAATTCCTAGGCTTTATTATAAGTAAATAGTTTTATTGGAATCATAAACAAATCCTAGAACATTAAGCTATCATGAAATAAAGTCACATACACTCCAATTTAAGAAACAGGAATTGGATAGAGAAAAGAAATTAAGACTAAAAAATATTTTTTAAAACAATTATTTAGTAATTAACTGATTAATAATAAACATCAACAAAAAGACATTATAGTATGAAATTTTAAACATTCATTTCATCAAAAAATATATATTTTCATAAAAATTATAATTAGTTGATTTCTATTCATAAATTCTTTTAATTAATTAACTTATTTCTTTAAAATAATTAAGAGTTGGAAAAACAATATTTTCAAAATCAAAGATAACAATTTTTGATTTACTTAATTAATCTTTTGTTAAGTTTTTAGGGAAAAAATGAATGAAAAGAGAAAAAATGTTTCCGAAAAATAACAACAATAAAAAAAAAAAAAAATTTATGACAAATTAAATTTTCTAAAAACTATTTCATAATTTTGAGGAGAAAATTGACTGGGTTTAAAAAAAAAATTTTTTTTTTCACTATTTAAAACTATCAACTTAATGAAAATATTTTAAAGGTATTTTTGTGTGCACAAACATTTCTTTTTTTACTATGCATGAAAATTTAGTTTGTGCACACAAAAATACCTTTAACCATAATTTGACTCTTCTATAGAGTTCTTCCCAATTATAATTTCCAGTTGTTTCTTCTTAAAGGCTTCTACACATGCACATGATTAATTTGTCCTTTTTCTGGTGTGCACTATTTTATTTCCAGGTTAACAACAGCAAAATTTTATCCATTTTTTTAAAAAATAAATTTCTCAAGTGAGACTAACACAGACAGAGACTCATGTCTACTAATTAACTCAGCAGATTTGAGATTTTTTTTTCTTTTATAATTAATAATTTTTATTTTAACATTTAAAAGAATTTCATGAATTCTTTTAAGCTTGGCAGATTTAGATTACTTTAGGAGTAACTTCTCTACATTTTTATTCCAGTGAAAGCAGGTTACATGGAACAAGATGATGTCTTGCTTTTAGTGAATTTAGCATATGGTTTTCATTGTAGAAACCATTTTTATGACTAAACTCATAATATGATAAAAGCTTTGTTTAAAACTTCTGTTATGCTAACCAGTAGCTTAGTTAAAACTTCTGCTTCTTTCTTCTTTAGCAGCTGGAATAAGACTTGACTGCTCTCTCTTCAATAGCTAAGTTAGGAATTTTATCTCCTTTCTTTTTCAGCAGCTGGATTAAGACTTGACTATTCTCATCAACTAATTAAGGAATATTTTTTTCTACTAGATACTTAGATCTTCTGACTTATTCACATCCCCATTATTTTTTTTCTAGAACAATCTTGCCTACAAGCCAATCATAATCTGTTTCTAACATAACAACCAATTAGGTAAATTTTTAGAAATATAATTGGTTCAGCTATTTTCCAAAGTCAAGACTTGAATTAACATCATAAAATTCTTGGCATTCCTTTCTATTTTAAAAAAAAATATTACAAAAAAGAAAACAAGATAATCAATTAATTGAACTGATTTGATTTTTTGCATTGAAGAGAGATAAAGAAAAAAGAAAAACAGCTCTAAAAATAAAATTTACAAAAGTATTAAAATCTTGTTTTGTTTTGTCTTTTTAAAAATAATCTTAAACATAAAACTTTATCTCTCTTAACAGGTTAACATTAATGTTTATTAAATAATTGATAAAAAAGAGGATACTTATTTTCTCTTAGTATATTTTTATAGTTTAAATTACAACTACTAATTAATTATAATTACTGAAGAGAGAGAGAAAAAAAAAGACAACTTGTTTGCATTATTTTATAAATTTCTCACTCATCTACAATCATTTATAACTTAAAATATTGCCATATTAAAATCATATTATTTAACAAATTTAATGTTTGAGAATTTTCATACTATTGCTTTGGGACTTAAAATATTTAATTAAATGAAGACCCATTATAAAAAGTATGCTTGGGAAAATTAAATATTATTTTTATCATTATTTAAATAACCCTAAATTAAGCCTGAGGAAAATGCTGCCAACTATCTAATTATTTTTAATGCAGCTATGTAGCCAACTGGTTACATTACCCTAGTCATATATGGGAAATGAAATTGAATTGAATCTCTTGATATTTTAGTTTGAATCAGCGAAATTCATTTCACTATACAAAAAATTTATGTTACTCATGTTTAGCTGTGGATTAACATTTCCGCAGACTTACAGCTGGGATATAATTTATTAAGCCATATTGGGCTATTGGTTCAAAAGTAATTGTCAATTTTTTGTTATATTTTTATTTCTGGAGATGGGGTGATTATTGGCATAATATATACTTGCCTGCTCCTAGCACTATGATGGACAGAAAAACTCATTACAGAACACAAATTTGCAATGCAACATGAGCACTATAAAAGCTATCTCAGTTTAAACACAAACATAACTTATTATCCAGAGGGTACATTGAAAAAAATGACCAAAGGAATATTTGGCTAAGTGGAATACCTTGTTTATTTACTTTATGAGTCGTATAGGCTCCAAACTCATTACACAGTTCTGTGTCTGTAGACAACACAGTATTCTACAGATAAAAACCTTGTTCCTCTGAGGGGCTTATATGGAAAAATTTTAAACCTTAAATGCAGTGATGAGGTAAAACTTTGGAGTATCATGAACTCACCGTATTCCTATATTTATAAGAACATCATCTATCCATCATCAGCACCGAAAGCAAAGCTATCATAATAAATAATTAGTTTGGTCTATAGTATAGACCATTTCATATCCAGTCATAAGATTGACTATTGATTTATTTTTATTGTTGATCATTCATGATGATGAATGATTATTACTTTTGTGTAATTTTGGTGACCTTATAATTAGTTCTGAGCTGATCTCTCATATTCATTCCTTTTATATTTAATTTTATATTTTGTTTATTTGGGGATGACGATGGTTTCCCATCTCATAATTCAGCCCTAATATGATGTACCCTTACAAATGGCTATCCAATTGTGGGGCATTGTAACCTCAATTCCCTCTTATTAACCCCTATTTTCTGTATTGTTACAATTGGTGACTCAACTGTGGTTCTGATGATCAGGTTCTGGTGGTCAGTGACTACATAACTTGAATCTCGAAATACACCTGAAAATCACAATTTCTGTATTTTGATGCAGAATTAATTTAAACATATTGTTGAAGCTGGAAATATAGTACATATTTTTGCTTCACCTAGTGCCAATGTCATCAGCACTAGTCTGAGTTTGAACCCAATCTTATATTAACTGACACCCATCTCATAATAGGTGTTAGTATATTTTGATCAATATTATAATCTTTTATATTTCATTAATCTTATTTTATAATTAAAACTAACCTTTTTATATTAGTTTATTTATTTTATATTTGTAAAAATGTATATTGTGTTTCTTTTATTAAATTGAATTGAATCCTAGATATCTATAAAATGTTACAAATATTTCAAATTCTTTATTAAAGTTCATTTATCTTCAATTAATCAGTTGGTAACATTTTATATTTATCTTTTAATCAATGTAATTAGAGAGTCAATTATTTGAACAATGTAATAGTTGAAAGGTTTTGTAAATTTCTGCTTAAGTTTATGTCAAATATAAGTTTGAAAGTCATTGTACCAAATTCCTAAAATTTTTCTGAATAAAATCTACGTTTTTGTTAATCTAAGCCTTAATTAAATAGATTTTGTTAGTACAATGACTGATAAACTTAATATGCTTGTTGTTGTTTTTTTTTTAATTAGCAAATAAACCCTTGGGACATGTTTAATGCAGGATAATAGATTTCCCTCCAAAGTAGGCCCCAACCCCAGAGAAACACTTAGAGCGATTGCAGTTGGCAGTTGTCACTGTAGATTTAATCCTATAGATAAGGCCAGATCACGTAAATAGGGGATTATTATTGAAGATTGGTTGATTTTGAACAGTTCACTGAAGAGAGTAGTTTAGATTTACAGTACATTGTACCTAAAGAAATGACGGGTTGAAAAGATCGGTCGTTTGCTTTTCAGAGGTCTGTTCCACCACCTCAAACACCATTCTTTTTCCGGTGCTCTCAAGATCTAGCCCGAGATGATACTGTGTCAAGGAAGCCTGCTGAATGATCTGGTTGTAACTGCCTGTTTCAAGCCATGGAATGCCTACCGATTGATTCTGAGGTAACATCCAATTCGCTGCAAGCCATTGATTCTATTTTACTTGTTTTCCAAATCAATACTAATTTATATTTTATATATCTGTGTGATATTTATACGGCTTGGTTTAAAATGCTCTTTTAATTTTTCTCTTAAATTTAAAATATCAATTCTTCTAAAAATCTCGTATTATTTTGATGCGGCAAAATTAAATTAATTTTTGGTTTATTTAGAATATTTGACTTACTGAAATTTCCAATTACAAAATTCAACGAGCTATTAACTTTATATTCTCTCCCTCTTATTTTTCCAATCAAAATCATTACAGGAGACTTACTTCCCGTAAATTAATTAATAGAAAGCTCGTTTAGTTTTGTACATTATATATAAATTTATTTTGAATGATTGAAATTATTTTAAAAGTATCTTACTATTACCTCCAATTTAAATAGCCCTGTAATTATTTCTGAAAGAATAAAGAATTTTAGTGAATCAATTAAGTAAAATCTATTACAGCGTTTTGTCAGTATATGTTTCACACACATATATTTTTATTTGTCAAAATAGTAAAAAATTCGATGTGTAATTTATTATGCTTTATATTGTCAAATATCATCAGAAGTGAGTTTGATATTCAATGCTCCGGCTATGTTAATTAAAAGACAGTCTTATTTTGTAATCTTTCATAAACTATTTAATAACTTATTAATAAATGAAATATTTGTAAAGTGTGGAAAACAATTTATATTTTAGTTTTAATTCTTGCCTTTCTTTTTATAATATAATTTATGACTCATTCATTGATGGCCTAAGGTTTCTGGGACTTCCTGTTATGTCAGGGAGCCGATTATTTTAATCAGGAATTAAGTTATTAATTTTGTTAGTGATACACTATCTATCTATATATGTCTAAGGCATTATGTATTTATAGATACAACCATTCATTTATTATTTTGCTTTGCTACTTACTCCTCAGGACCTTCGGAAATTTAACTATGACCAGTCCAATCTTTCACACTCCCTCAACGTAGACGTAGTTCATACCAAGGGATTCTTTTCAGGCTTTGCCATTAAGATGTGTATGGAAAGTCCAGCACATCAAAATATTATTATGATTATTTAGAGACATGTTTGGCTGGAGGGCCAGCATTTCTCATCATCTAGTTGCATTTACTAGGAATTTCATTTAGCAAAGCCACCCAGAGGTTCATAACAGACCTCATTTATTTTTGTTGTAATCTATAATAGCATACTACATTCTTCATCATTTTATATCTTTATTTAGCAAACCTGAAATGCTCTCTGCCATGATGGCACGTCCTTCACAAACAAATTTCGTAATTAATTAAATCTGACTGTATAATTGTCAATTATTTATTTAAGAACTATTTTGTTTCCCACACTCATTATATACAAATGATTTTAAATGTAATAGTATTTTAAATGCCCATCTTTCATGTCTCGTAATATATATATAAAACAGATTTATTTGTAATATCTTGAAGAGGGCTAATAATATTTTATTGCTGATTGGTTTTTGGCCGACCAATTAACAAACTTTTACATTATTTGTCAAAGCCGCAACAAAACGAATTAAAGAAAATAACCAAGTTGTATAAACAAAGACTTAACTTATTTTGTACTAAAAATAAATTCCTATAATATTGTTATTTTAAATAAGCTTAGTTTGTCATCACTCCCAATCTCTAAGGTTAATTACTCTATTTATTTAAATATTTCTTTGATTTAAATTCACTTTTTTGTAATGTTGCCATAAAGAATTATCATTATTATGGTTCAAACCATTAGTAATCGATCAAATCATATCTATACCGTTCTGCAATCATCAGAATCCATTAAATCATTAATTTTTCATATAAACCCTTTATTATTTTGAGTCTCTATGTGAACCATGACCTCCAGCTGGGACGGAATAAAAACAAGCACTGCTTGTGTCATCACAAACGTTATCCATTAGTCAGAGAGGCAATGGTTCAGGCAAATAGGTTAGGATTCACCCTTGCCCTGACATCTGTATCTTGTGCATGGTCGGATTCAAGGTACTTTTGCTTGGATTATTGGTCTTGTTGAATGAATACACAATTTTGACCAGTACAGAGGCTGTGAAATGTGGAAGAGTATCCATAAAAAATAAAAGACAGTTAAAAGCTTTTTTTGTGTGTGTGTACACTAAATTTTCATGCATAGTAAAAAAAAAATATTTTTTTTTGTTTTTGAAAAAATGAATAATTTTAAATATTTTCATTAATTAATAGTTTTAAATTGTGAAAAAATATTTTTTTAAAATTTAAATCCAGTCAATTTTTTCTTCTAAATTATGAAATAGTTTTTAAAAAATTTAATTTGTTGTAAATTAAAATTTTTTTTTTCTTTGGAAACATTTTTATCTCTTTTCATTCATTTGGTTAATTATGTTGTTATTTTTGATTTTGAAAGTGTTGTTTTTCAACTCCTAGTTATTTTAAAGAAATAATTTAATTAATTAAAAGTTAAATATAATGTTTATGAAAGTATATTTTTTGGATGAAGTGAATGTTAAAAATTTCATACTATCATATCATTTTTTTTTGTTTATTGTTAATCAATTGGTTATATTTTTTAGTCTTAATTTCTTTATTCCTTTCAATTTCCATTACATGAATTGGCAGTGTGTGTGATTTTATTTCATGACAGCTTAGTGTTCTAGGATTTTTTAATGATCCCATTAAAACTTTACTTATAGTAGGGTAAGCCTAGGCATTATTTAAAGTGATTTATAATAAGCTCCTTTATTTGATTATTTATTTCTTGCTCACAATGATAGTTTATAGAATTCTTGTTTCCTGAGATAGATTTGTGCATAAGGTATATTGAGTAGGGGGTTTATGTTAGTGTTATGGACATCCAGTTTATGATGGTCCTGTGTTGATGCAAAAGAGATATCCTTTAAAATTCATGCACCATAGGCATTATTTAAAGTGATTTATAATAAGCTCCTTTATTTGATTATTTATTTCTTGCTCACAATGATAGTTTATAGAATTCTTGCTTCCTGAGATAGATTTGTGCATAAGGTATATTGAGTAGGGGGTTTATGTTAGTGTTATGGACATTCAGTTTATGATGGTCCTGTGTTGATGCAAAAGGGATATCCTTTAAAATTCATGCGCCATATATTTCTTTGGAAATTTAGTTTATAGTTGGCCAGTACATTGATGATACTAAGTGGCCAGAGCATTGATGATGGTCAGGATGTTTTTAGTATCAGAGCATTATTTGAATTATTATTTTATTTTGAAAGAGTAGCATTTAAGTAGGTGTATTCAGATAATTATTGTTTTTATTCCTGTCCTAGGTTTGGAAGTGGCTAAATAATTAGCCTGATCCATAGTAGACCCATTTCAAATCCAGTCACAAGATTGACTTGATTTATTTTTATTGTTGATCATTCATGATGATAAATGATTATTACTTTTGTGTAATGCTGGTGAACTTATAGTTAGTTCTGTGCTGATCTCTCATGCTCATTCCTTTTATATTTAATTTTATATTTTGTTTACTTGAGGATGATGATGATTTCCCACCTTTTCATAGTTTAGCCCTAATGTGGTGTTCTGTTATAATTGGTTACCCATTTGTGGGACATTGTAGTCTAATTTCCCTTTTATTAACTCCTATTTTCTGTACTATTGCAGTATATTAAACCAATTATTATAAAATTTTTAAATGTAATTTTTTTACCATCAAATAAAAAGGCACAGTGATGCTGATGCACATTAGTTTGACAATATATAGAACAATTAAATGGCATAGCAATATTTGAAGATGATTGATTGCTTATGAAATAACTATAGACTAAATTAGATGAATTAAGTATACATCTGAAATAAATGCTTTATATCTTCTGAGCATATCTTACAAAGACAACATTAAGGATCAAATCTTGTAATAAAGATATTGCTTAATAGAAACTGTAATTAGAAGGAAGTTAAGTAAGAACTTTAGGGAAAAATTATTGTTTTCAAAAGTTGTGGATCTGAATAAAATTTTAGCAATAGAGAATGATATCCATAGATTTTGTTGAAAATAGATAGCTTTCTATTTGTATTGCTACAGTAAAAGATCTATAAACTATTTTTTTTCAGCATAAGATACAGTTTTTGAAGAATCAGTTTGTTAATGTAACAATATGGATCCATATCTTTGATAGAGGATGGGAATTGTTTAGTAAATATTAAATCAAGGAGCTATTTGCTGTGTTTATTCTACTCTAGAGCCATCTATTATGAGCTCAAGTAATCAGTGGATACCAGTTAATAACGTTATAATACATTTCTAAACCAGTTTCTGGATAATGACTTTCTCAATGAGAAGTTTTGACTCAATTGCACTTAGATATTTAGTACCTATATTTAACTTCTTTGTACTATCAACTTAATATTCGAAATTTAAAACACTAAGATTTTGAACCCAAGTCAAATAGCTTTTAAAGACATATGTTGAATGTATATAGTGTAACGGTAACCAGGGTACAAACAATTATTTGATAGTACTAATGAGAACTTGGCCAATTATTTTCTGTTCTTATGATATCATTTCTTTATTGGCTTACTGTGTAATGGTATTACTTTATTATTTCAGGTTTAAATCATCACAAATAATGTGACAAATATAAAAACATTTATTTGTAAATCCTACGAATAAAATAGAATTAGTTTAGAAGAGTAATGATGACTTTTCCCATTGAAATTTCTTTATTGTATTTTATTTGATGTTATGTTTTTATTTATTGTAACACTAGGTGGCAAACCTTCTTAAATGAAAGTGTTTACTTAAAGTTATTTACAGTAATAATATTATTTATCAATTGTTTCTATAACCATAACATCCAGACACTTTACTCATCAGTGTGCATGTTCTTAAAGCTGTTGGAGGGAGGGTGGGTTCTTTCTCAGAATAGTATGTGTTGCCTGCATTTTCTTAGCTTATTTTATACAAAAAAGGGTATTATAACAATTCTTATTTTCAGTATGTATACAAAATGTCAAACAGAGGGATTAATAAATAATAAAATAATTTATTAATGCAATAAAAGGTGAATAAAATAAAGTCTTCTTGATAGATTTCTTCTTGTATAAACATATGAAGTCTCGAATATAGTAATCAAAAGTTTATATCTTTTATTTTTGTCTAACTTTTTATTAAAGCCTCATGCATATATAAGTAATTATTTTATACAGTAATACTTTCATTCGTATATGTATATATAATTTAAAGCATAATTCAATCCTTGAATATTTTTAATTTAAATATTTTTATTCTTTAATAATCTGGTATTTCTTTTTAAATATTAAAAAAAAATTGAATTTACTTTCTTTCAGAATATCTTACCATTTTAGTCCTTGAATTCTCTAATCTTCTTTTAGATATCTTTTCTTCTCATAATGATTTTAGTATTATTGTTAATCAAATAAGTGCCAAACATAGTTATGCTTAGTGTTCGCATATTATCGTTCCATTAAATAACATTTTTTTGCAACTTATCTGCATAGTTCAGTTTCTTTCTTTCCAGCAGCTTATAATAATTGGTATGAAGATCTGGGCAATATGCTTAGTGTAGAAACCAATGTCCTATTCCCTTCTTTATAGCCATCCATATCTGAAAAGTATCCTAATGTAATAAATATTTTCATAACCTCTTTATGAGCTAGTATATCCAAATAATTACAAACCAACACACTTCTTTCTAGGTTAACCTTTTTAGCTAATTCTTTCCTCTTCTTTTTCAATAACAACAAGTAGCAGCGAGAAAAAAATCTATCTCATTTGTATGCCTTGAGCTTAATTTGAATACAGCCCCTTTTTACTTCATGTAGAACTTTTGGGACTGTCACCTAAATGAATTTATAAAGTAGTCTATTCTTCTAATAAAGGGAATATTAATTAAGTGAATATCCATGCACATTTACAAAATAAATAATCTTTATTTATATAACAATTTTTTGTGCATGAATTTTTCATTCCTCTTTCCTCTTCTATCATATATATGTGCATAAATGAACACATACACATTATTATCAAAATATTGTAGCCTTTGCATTGTTACAACAAGGGTTACATATCCTCTCCCTTTAAAAAGAGACAATGGGACAGTGGAACTTTCCATTTCTCTTTTACATATGAAGACTTTCTTGATTTTAGTCAATTTGTCTTTCTTTATATCATTTCTAATATATTTAAATTATATTTTCTAATATCTCTTGTCTTTTTGCAAGCTAGTAAACTCTTTTATTAGTGTCTTAATAATTTTAATGTTCAACATTCTGTTAAAAGATAACTGTACATTTTCATTTTTTTTGGCCTTAGTTCTTTCAAACATCCAGGGTTGATAGAGAATGGACCATCCTTTGTGTTTCTTTAGTATCAGCTCTGATATTTTCCAAAATATGCATAAAGAGGAGATGGAGTTGACAACCTCTTATATTTTACCTGTGTTTTTCCATCTTCTTGGTCATTATTAAATGCCTTTCACTGATTTAGATTCCACTATCTTTACTGTCTAGGTCTACATCTTTATGTTTGCTGTGATTTTCCATGCTTGGTGGGTATCTCACTTGCACAAGGAACAGGCGATGTAGAAACTTCTTTCGTGGATATATTGGCTCTTAGAATGATTTATTATTCTAGTTCTAATACTGTTATCTGAGTTTATTCTTTTTCTCTTCCACCATCTATAGGGTTGATCTCTTTGTTTGTGCCTGATGTTAACACTACTGATAGATGCATCATTCATTTTAAATGATTGCTGACCTACTGTGGGGAGCTTATTTTCTTTATTCTGATTATGATAGCTCATATTCATTGCATTCAGGAAGTCAGAAACCTCTTCAATTCTCTTTCTATCTGTATGATGACCATCTGTTCTATCCAAAATGGTAAATTATGCCTTATTATTCTAATTATCTGACTTTCAGTGGTTCCACATGCAGATAACATTCGTAATTTGGCAATTAGTCTTCTAAAACACTGGATTTAACATTTCGCATCTTTTGGTATGGGGTTTCTACTGTATGATCAAATACTTAATAGTTTCCTGTCTCTCTTTTTGAAAAATTACTCAGAATTTGCTTCCTATACTCTGAATAAATGATTGGTCTAATTATTAATGAATTCCACCACTCTTTAGCAGATCCGTTTAAATGATTATATGCAATTACCACTTGTTCTGGTTTTACCAGTTGATTTAAATCAAAATAGCTTTCTAGGCAATCCAGATGTTCCATCAGCATCTCTCCTGTATCACCTCTGAAAGTTTAGATATTTATAAATTAATTAATATAATTAAAATTCTCACAATGTTGATATTGCCTTTTTATCAGTATATCTTCTTGCTTCTCATTAAATTTTGTGTCTTTTGTATTAAATTTATTCTCTTCTTTATATTGTTTTATGATCTCCTCAAACTAATTTTTTGTACTCTCTTTTTATTATGAGCCTTAATGTCATTCATCATGATAGCAATTTCTTCCTGTGTTTTCTGCAATATGTGTTGAGTATTTAAAAGTTCTTCTTTTAATGAAGAGTCCTCAATTTGAAGTCTCTCCATCTTTGCTTCATCTTTCAATTCTAGCTTTTCTAATCTTTCACTAAACTGTTTCTTGAACTTGACTTTCATTTATTATCACACCTTCTTGAACCATATCTTATACATGTAGACATAAAGTTTTTTCTATAAACTCTATCTTCTTCAGGGTGATTATATTACTTTCTGTGCTCTGAAATTTTTCTTTCATTTCTTATTTAATTTAAACTTAGCATTTCTTTTATTTTTTTATAATTTTGCTTCATTTCTACAATATTTTGAATATACCTTTGTTTTATTACGTCCTGATTTTGTTTCATTTCTTCATATCTCATCTATTTTTTCCTCCATTTGCTTTACTTCTTTATTTTGAATATACATTGCTTCCATCTTTTCTTGGTTTTTTCTCACTTCTTCTTTATTTTGCTCTATGTTTTTTCCATTTTCTTTATTTCTTCTTTATTTTTATTCATTTTTTCTTCAATCTTTTCTTGATTTTTCTAAATTTCGTCTAGCCACATTTCCAATGTGTCTGTGACTGGCTTCTGCTCTTTTTGCATTTGCACATTCAACTTTTTTTTTTTTGAAATACTGGTTCTGCCTCCATAGGTTGTATCTGCTGTACTGGGTGAATCCATAATTATTTGTTGCTATTTTTTTTTTTTTAATGTGTTATCATAGTATCTTCTATATAAATAGTTAAAAACTTTCAATTCATTATTCTTTCCTCACTTCATCTTATTTTTACACAATTTATTCTTTTCCTCAATTATTTCATGAATTAATAACAACATCAATTTCTACTACGACCTAATGTTATCCAGATCTACATTCATTCAACTCTAATATTGCCTTTTAATTTCAGGTTATTCCAAAAAAAGAATTTTCTTATTTTATTTTATACATATATACCACAGACAGTCATCTGCCTATCTTCTTTATCAGAAAAAGGTTGTTTGAGCCCTCAATATTGTTGGGGTCAATTAGGTAACAGTAACCAGGGTACAAACAATTATTTGATGATACCAATGAGTACTCAGAGCCAATTATATCAGTACTTATGATGTCATTTCTTTATTGGTGTAAGGTGTAATGGTATTACTTTATTATTTCAGGTATGTGACAAATATAGAAACACTTATTTGTAAATCCTATGAATAAAATAGAATTAATTCAGAAGAATAATGATGACTTTTACCATCAAAATTGTTTTATTCTATTTTATTTGGTTTTGTACTTTTATTTATTGAAACATTAGGCAGCAAACCTTCTTAAATGAGAATGTTTACTTAAAGTTATTTACAATAATAATATTATTTATCAATTGTTTCTGCTGCCATAAAATCCAGGCACATTACTCATTGGTATGCATATTGTCAGAGCAGTGGGAGGTTTTCTTTTTTTCTCAGAATCATGTGAGTGGCCTATATTTTTTTATTAGCTTATTTTATATAAAAAAGGGTATTATAATACTTATTTTCAGTATGTATATAAAATGGCAAACAGAGAGATTAATAAATAATAAAATAATTTATTAACATAATAAATGATAAATAAATTGAATATAATCTTCTTTTTAGATTTCTTTTTGCATAAACTTATCAAGCCAAATATCATAATCAAAAGTTCATGTTTTTTATTTTCTCTAACTCTTTATTAAAGCCTATCATGAATGTATATAAAAAAATAAAAATTTTATACAGAATTTTATAATATAGGGTATATGAGCACAGACTTTCAGATGACCCACCACTCTCCACTCTATCTAATAACACCGATACACTCAAGCACATATATGCTCAAAAGATAAATAATCACCAGTATACGTATTTCATGCTAAACCAGCAATCATCAGTTGGTCCAGATTATCATCTCCCACACATATATACTATAAGTGCTCAGATATATATTAAGATAGACAATCTTCATACTTTAATGGACAGGCTCCAATCTACTACACACTCTAACTCTTCAACCGTCCATCCAATTGAAAATCTGATGATGGAATGCTCGAAGGCCACCCTGAGGCCGAGATTCTTGTCACACCCATGTTGACCTAAGGTCAATCTGAACCCCACATGTACAGGACATAATCCATTTAATACATATGCAAGGATGAGCAGACATCTCTACAATGTAATAACTGAAACACAGGCTTGTTATATACTTGTGTCTATATATGTAATATAGGGTGGCCTTCGAGCATTCCATCATCAGATTTTCAATTGGATGGACGGTTGAAGAGTTGGAGTGTGTAGTAGATTGGAGCCTGTCCATTAAAGTATGAAGATTGTCTATCTTAATATATATCTGAGCACTTATAGTATATATGTGTGGGAGATGATAATCTGGACCAACTGATGATTGCTGGTTTAGCATGAAATACGTATATTGGTGATTATTTATCTTTTCAGCATATATGTGCTTGAGTGTATCGGTGTTATTAGATAGAGTGGAGAGTGGTGGGTCATCTGAAAGTCTGTGCTCATATACCCTATATTACATATATAGACACAGGTATATAACAAGCCTGTGTTTCAGTTATTACAGAATTTTATAGTAATAATTTAATTCATATATCTATATATAAATTAAAGCATAATTTAATCCTCGAATATTTTCAATTTAAATATTTTTTATTCTTTAATAGTATGGTATTATTTCTTTTTAAATATTAAAAAATATATTGAATTTTCTTTTCTTCAAAATATCTTACTATTTTAGTCATTGAATTCTCTAATCTTCTTTTAGATACCTTTTCTTCTCTTAATGATTTCAGTATTATTGCTAATCAAACAATTGCTGAACACAGTTATGCTTGGTGTTAGGATATTATCATTCCATTAAATAACATTATTTTTTGCAACTTATCTCCATAGTTCAGTTTCTTTCTTCCCTAGCAGCTTATGATAGTTGGTTTGAATAATTGTGCAATATGTTTAGGGTAGCAACCAATGTGCTATCCCCTACTTTCTAGTTTTTCATATCTAAAAAGTATCCTAATGATTTATTAGTTAATCCAAATAATTGCAAATCAACACACTCTTTTCTGGTTTAACCTTTTTAGCTAATTCTTCCCTCTTCTTCAAGAACAACAATCGGGAGAAAAAAAATCACATTTGTATACCACAAGCTTCATTTGTATACAATTCCCTTTCTAGAATTTTTTGGACTGTCAACTAAATGAATTTACAAAGTAATCTATTCTAATAAAGGGAATATTAATCAAGTGAATATATCTGAGCATTTTTGCAAAATAAATAATCTTTATTTACATAATAATTTTATATGCGTGAATTTTTCACCCTTCTCTTCCCTCTGATGCTGATGCACATTATTTTGAGAATATATAGAAAAATTAAATGGCATAGCAGTATTTGAAATTGATTGTTTAGGAAAGAACTATAGACTAAGTTATATGAATTATATATGTCTGAAATAAATGGTTTATATCTTCTGAGCATTTTTTGAAAAGATGACATTTAAGATCAAAGTTAAACTTAAATCTAGTAATAAAGATATTGCTTAATAGGAACTTTAGGGAAAAATTATAGCACTCACAAGTTGTGAATTTGGATAACATTTTAACAATAGAGATTGATATCCATAGGTTTTGTTGAAAATATTAAGTTCTATTTATATTACTATAATAAAAGATCTATAAATATTTGTTTTTGCAGCATAAGATATTATACCATTTACAACTTTCCTAAACACTTGATCAAGACTATTTTTTATATCAATACTTTATTCTAACAGTTTCGACTGTCCTGCAGTCATCATCAGAGCTACAATACTCAAATATATAATTATATAATTAATACACTTATACACACATTCTTATACATAAGTAATACACAAAATAAAACAAAATAATATATACATTTTAACCTGACCATTATAAATAATCATTTCCCATTTTATTACTTAACTCTTAAATAATTCTATCCACATTTATTTTATATTACTTTATTTTATTTTTTAAAAAAATATTTATTATAATTTTAATTCAAAAAATACTTTACTTATATTTTTAATCAACTTCTAACCTTTTCTTATTTTTATAAAATATTTTATAATTATCAATTAATTTTTTCCATTTTACAAATTATTTTTTTACATTACAAACGTACCTACCTCTTTACAATCCTATTTCTAAAAATCCAACTGACAAAATTTTCAAAATTTGTATACTTGTATAACACCTTCCTCTATCATCACTTTCTTTAACTTTATTCTTTTAACCTTTTTCAAATTCAAACTATTATTAATTGATAATTATAAAATATTTAATAAAAATAAGAAAAGGTTACAAGTTGATTAAAAATATAAGTAAAAAGACAATAATATGTATTAAGCTTTAGTAGAATAAAAAGTTTTTTTTAAAAGTAAAATTATAATAAATAATTTAAAATAAAATAAAATGAAGTAATATAAAATAAATATGGATAGAATTATGTAAGAGTAAAGTAATAAAATGGGAAATAATTATTTATAATGGTCAGGTTAAAATGTATTTATTATTTTGTTTTATTTTATGTATTTACTTATGTATAAGAATATGTGTATAAGTATATTAATTATATAATTACATATTTGAATATTGTAGCTGTGATGATGACTGCAAGACAGTCAAAACTGTTAGAATAAAGTTTTGATATAACAAAATAGTATTGATAGTGTTTAAGAAAGTTGTAAATGGTATAATATGTAAAAGTATAAGTCAATACATAGATAAAGGAAGAAGAAGAAGAAGAAAATTATATTACCTAGCATAAGGTAATACATTTAATTAGTTAATAAGAATAGTTGTAGTCTTAAAGAATCAGTTTGTAATGTAACAATATACATCCATATCTCTGATAGAGGATGGAAATTGTTTAGTATATATTAAATCAAGCATCTTTACAAATTAATTTTAGATGTAGATATTCGCAGTGTTTATTCTACTCTAAAGCATCTATTATGAGCTCAAGTAATCAATGCATACCATTTAAAAATTTTATAATGCACATCTCCGGACCAGTTTCTGGCTAATGACTTTCTCAGTGAGAAATTAGGAATAACTTGCACTTACATGTTTCGTACCTATATTTAACTTTTTTATACCATCAACTTAATAGTCTGAAATTTAAAAACCCTAAGATTTTGAACCCAAGTCACTTTGGTTTTGAAGTAATTTTTAAAGGTATATGTTTAATGTATATAAAGAAAGTTGTTATGTTTTATTAATATTATAATTAATTGTATATGATTGATAATAGTAATATAAAGAATTCAAATACATAAGTTGATTATTGAGTTTAACTTATCATTTGTAATGTGTTATTAGACTCATTCAAGAACAATAATAAGTAGTCTTCCAAGGACAGCATTAGCATTACAATTTTTTATAATAGGATAGAGTAGCTTGAAAGAAAATTGCTTCAGTCTATTATTAAAATTTTTAAGTAATAAGTGATTCAAATAATAACTTCATTTGACTTTTGAGAAGTTGTAAATAATATCTAGAAATTCTGTTATATAACTTTAAAGTTGCATGGAAGCAGTTGACATTTAATGAGTTGCCATAATGATAACTTATTGGACTATATAAATGTTCTCATGCTTGATTTTAAGTTATATAATTGCAAAAACAAGCCAAATATTATTTAGGGCTCACAAGACCAATATAAAAAAATCACCACCAAAAAGAAATAGTTCCTATCATATAACTTCAGCCTATTCATTGCTCTTTTCAGGAGCATAATTTTTCTTCACACCTCTATGCCATTTACTATAAGCTTTAAATAGATGCCAAATGATAGTGCTTAGGCTGTACTATCCAATATTTCCATATTATGTTCAAGCTTATGACTTTCATCAGTTAGGATCTAATGTGCCCTTCTTCTAGTAGTCATTATTTATCTCTCTTTAATTTTTAAGCTATCAGTCTAAATTGAAAAGTATGGTTTCAATGTAGTCTAGAATAAAGCTGTCCTATAATTGTTAAAAAATTAAGGACACCATTATATATAAATACTAACTGATTCCAGATCTATATGAAATATACAAACAAATTGACTTAGATTGAAAACATAGCTTGATAGTTAAAAAAAGAAGTAAATGATGGCGGCTCAAAGGAGGGTGCATTAGATACTAAAGATTCCCTGCATTGTTCCAAGATCCAACGCTTCTCACTGATGAAAGCCATAAGTTTGAAACTTGTTTGTGGATATTAGACATCAATAGAAGTGGATGGGGATTTATTAAGCACTACCATCTGACATATATTAGTTAGTAAAGTTTATAATAGGTGGTGTAGAAGTGTGAAGAAAAAAGTATGCTGTTGAAAAAACAATATTATTGAGGGAAGATAGGAAAAAACATTTTGCATCTTATTCCAAATTTTTGATTCAAGCAGATTGCATATAATATTTATGTACACAGTGAATCCTGGGGAATATCTTTACTGAAAATAAATTATCTAGAAAATTACGAATATATTTTTAAAGATTAAATTTTTTTTATTAATTAAGTAATCAGAATTTATTATCTTTCATTATTTTCCGCCATTGAAAATACACTGCTGGGCAAAATCTTAACTTGTTTTTTTTTTTTCCATAAATATCTCTTAAAGCTTGTTCTAATAATGATGTAGTAAACTCAGTTTCATCTGAAGATTAAATATGTATTGCTATTTAATTGTATTTTCCTAATTCATCATTATGATGTTTGTATAGTCTAATAATATAAAGTAAATCATGTTTATTGTTAATTTCTTTCACAATTCATATCTGACAAAAAAAAATTATAAATCCATCATTGTAAATATTCGGATTAGCAATTTTGAAATTTTATGTTGTATTCAATTCATTATGTAGTATAAAATATTTTTATTTTCATATCAGTAATTTAAAGAATATTTAGAAAACTAAAAATTCATATATATATATAAAACTTTATTTATTTTTAGATTATAAAAATAAAATAAAATTCAGGTTTGGGCATAATCCTAATGGTGCTAATTCTAAGGAAGTCAAACCAATTACTATAAACCAAGGTAGAATATTTTTTAAATTTATGCATGCATTTATTTTTTAAGATACATTTTTTTTTTATATTTATTCTTTGACACATAATGTGTGCCAGTGAAAATGTGACTAGTTCTCTCTCCAAGCTTTCTGCAGTGTGATCTTTTGAGTCAATGCACATGTTATGTAGTGATATAGTTAGTTTAGCTATTCATCATAAAAAAATTAAGGTACTAACATATCTGGATCAAGAGTTACAATGAAATATGTTAATGTATTTTGTACTTTTGTGAATCATCTTCAATGCTTTTCCTGTAAATCTTGCAAGTCACTTGAAGATATTTTTGTGACTCATGATTTCACTATCATAAATAGTTCGAATCATTTCAAACACTGCAATAGCAGTTAAATGTTAGCAGGAAGTTCCATTGTCGATTAAGGATAACTTATGAGCAAGACATGCTAGCGCAGCCATAATCTTTTTTTTTCTCAATTCCTATATATGTTTACTATGTACATAAGCTATAACATAGTACACTGTACTTTATAGTTGTAATATAAAAAATAAACTTAAATGTGACCAAGTGTTTATTTAAAAATTAGTGTGGTTTTTGGGTTGAGACAAATGTTTAACTATTTTAGATAAATCAATTTTATAATAACTATATGCTACTCTTAATATGTCATCAAGGTAAGAATTAATAAAGCAATTTCTATATACAGTACATTTTTTGTCGATTTAGTTTTAGAATAGGATGATTTGAAAAGATGCATTGATGTGAACAACATAAACACCATCTAGGCACACTTTTGTACTGTCTTATATTTTTTAGGCATTAATTTCCAAAATTTGACATATTTCATTTCCTCCTTCTTTTCTTTAAAAATAATATCCAGATTTGTATTGCTCTTGAGCTCAATGAAATATTCAAACAGGTATTGCATAATTATATACTAGTGCAGCTAGTTGTATAATAATTGTTTCTAACTACCAGGTATTTCTACAAGCAATAGACAATTCTTAATATTTTTTAAATCCTAAAATTTGCTCTTAAATTCTTTGTATAAGGCAGCTAAATAATTTGAAGTGATTATATAGTTTTCTGGAGAAATATCAATGCTATCTTATTTAACCTTTATTATGATTGGAAAATTATAGTGTTTGGTTTTGTATTTCCTCATAATAAATGTGAGTTTTTCACTTTTGAAAGATAAATGTGAGTTTCTCTTCAAAATCAAATACGTTATTTGCCATATGTGAAATAATTTTATTTTCAGCCTCTATACCACAACTGAGCTCACAAAGTTTCTCTGAAATATTGCACAGAAAGACAAAAGACATCACTATCCATCATTTTCAAGTTTGCTGTAAACTCTGTTGTTTTGTTATAAAAGTAAAATAATTTCTTGCCATAAAAAAAAAAAATGATCTAGAACTTTTCCTTTGCTTAGCTGTAGCATTGTCACATGTAAAAGTACATTTTTATAATTACTGTTCATTTTCACATCTTATTAAAGAATTGAGGAAAAGAATCCTTAAATGATTTGTGTTTCATGGTATAATGACAAACAATGTTATATATATTTTTAATATAATACTTTCATGACAAATCAAATAAGTTGCCCAACCATGTGTATTTTGCACAACAAAATATTCTTTCTAATTGTTTTGAAACACTATTTTTATCGGATATTTTTCATTTGAATTTTGAAGAAATTTCTACCATATTATGTTTCAAAACAGTTAACAATTTTGCTGTTATAATCGACATTTGAAATTATAACAAACAAAACGGTCACACTTCAACGTAATTACACAACTAAAACAAGCAAAAGTATCACAAATGCCAATCATAGGGAAGGGCAGTTAGATGACACATATAGTGAGTGTGTTTTTGTCATACAAAAAAGCTTGGTAGGGTAGGACTCAGGTGAGTATGGCTGCACTAGTAGCTTAAAATTGTTGTCATGAATGTCTAAACAATACTGCTACATAATACATACTTTGATTCAGAGATGGCACTATAAGTAGCTTGAAGAGAGAACATATCGTCACTCACCTTTCCACTGGAACATACTATGTCTAATAAAAACTAATTTTAGATAATAATAAAACAATTATGATCATTAGTATAATATAATAAATATTAAAAATTAAAATATTTATTTAAGAATTTAACATTTTTTGGGAGTTATTCACTTGCTAAATTATTAATAAACTCTAATTTCAGTAATATGCTTTTAAAAGATTTTAAAAAAATATTTATTTATCTAAATATTATTATTATTTTTTTTTACAAATTACAGATTTTTATTAAATAATTTTATGCCAAAGAAATTAATTTTGTGTTTTGAAGTGGTTATGAATAGCTCTGTCTCTGCACAGTGACATATATGTGGAAACTTGACTATTTATATACTGTATACAACTATTTATTATTTGAATGCAATGAAACTTGCACATAGACACACATATATGTATTTCTTAAGTTTGCAAATGTATGTTAATTATACTACTTATTTTTATTACAATATATAAACAATGGATCATGATGGGAAGCAAGTCATTTTAATAAAATGAGTGCATTGATTAATTATTTATTCATCACTTCATTGTTTTTGATTCAAAAATTAAAATTTAAAGCATTGAGTTCTATATAGATATAGAACATATACTTGCTTTTAAATTCTTATATTGCTTGCAGAGTTCTACATTCATTTTTATTATTTAGTTGAGAAATCAGAGAATGTAATCAGGAATTTTCTTTTTAGTAAATCCAAGAAGAGTTATTTCTGACTGCAATATATTCTAAGGGAATATTATGTCTTAATAATATAATTAGGTTGAAAATCCAAATTAGAAATTTTAAATTTTATTAAATATTAATTCTTTGCATGAGTATAGTAGTTGCTTTTAAAGGATAAATATCAAAATTCCTATCAATATATTTGATTAACAGATAGTATTTTTTATACTTTATATACAAACCATTAGTGTATATAAGAATTAGGGAAATTTTTGTATATATAATTAAATGATAGAGATATGAAGTAGTGCAAACACACACACTCTCATTGTTTTACTTAATATGGAGAACTACAACATGAGAAGTTTATGATATTGGAATCTATATCAATCTGATGGACTAGGCATAATAAGAAAGAGCATAGAGAAAAGGCAGAAAAACTATTTGCATTGGAAAGTACAGGAAACTAACTAGTCTTTGAAGAACCAGCAACTGTCAAGGCAGCAAACATTATATCTAAGACTAGTTTCAATGTCATATTGCAGCTGGAAATACTTTTTTCATATACTATTTATTGATTATTCACAGATAACTGTTGTATCTGAAGATTATCTTTTATCTGAAAAAAAAAAAAGGTTAGTTATTGATATAAATAAAATGTGGGTGTTATTTACAAGTTCATTTAAATGAGTCTTTGGGGATCTGGCTTGTGAATTATCTTAGTAAAATATTTAGACTTGTTTGTTTCAAGAATAAATTTATACTTTTAGTGTTATATATTTGATAAGCCATAAAGTTATTTACATGCTCATTAAAAATCATTAGAATTTTCTAAATTATTATCAATATGTAAATAGCAAAGCACTCTTTATTTTTTGTTGTTATTTTGTATGTATAATTTTATTGTTTGACTATATGGCCCTTTTTTTATTAGTAGTAATTTATATATATATTCAAAGAAAAATCTTTCAAGATACTTAATTTGTAAGTTCATATAAAAATATAATAATTATCATTATTTGTTATATAAATTCTTTTATCAATGTTTACTATATTATATATCTAATGATAATTATATATTTTTTGGCTGGGGTTATGTAAATAAAGAATAAAATATAAAGAAAGTTATGTACATATAAAACAAACCTAACAGAAACATATTTCACTGCCTAATAATATTGAAATAGATAGATAAATTCTCAGAGATTGACACATTCATAATTAAAAATAAAAGGCAGTTACTTAATGAAAATGGAATATGATAATTTTTGCTATTTAATTCTGTATTGTTTAATCATATTTATATTTTGATGTTTGTCATTATTAACTTTTTTTTTCTTTTTAAACTATTAAATATTATTTAAACTATTACAACACTGTGTGTAGTAAAATTTATAAGAATTTTTTTCTTGTTTAAATTACAGTGGGTTCGATTTACAAGTATGAAATGCCTGGTAAACAAGTGGGTATGTTTGTCACACTCGAAATGCCTAATCCAAATAAATTAAACTTATGTGATGTAAAGATTTACACAAAAGATGACACAGGTAAAGTATGTGTTTATATATATAAATCACATCACTTCCCAGTCATTTTTTAAAAGAAACCAATATAATATCATCAAGACAATACTCAGAAATTATCTGAGTAATATCTTAACAATGGACTACTGATATTCTATTGGGTTATTTTGAGAATTGGCTGGTGTCACATGATTTATGTATAATAACCAATATCACATGATCACCATTCTTTAGGCTTACACAATCTGTTTTTTACAGAGGCAAAACTCTCCATACTGTAGCGCCACTCAGTGCAAACCAGAGTAATCAATGGATGCAGGAAGTTTTGTGCATATTTGCATTAGATCCTAAAATCTAGGTGCAGTGCTCTCATATCCAAGGCTCCTCAATGATGAAAGCCACAAGCTAGAAACTAGTCTGGGAATATTGGATGAATAGGCTCTAGATAGAGATTTTATGTACAAACCTTTCTGTATCCATTGATTACTCTGGTTTGCACTAAGCACTACATTATGGAGAGTTTTGCCTCTGTGAAATTACCAATTTGCTATGTGCATGTATGATTTATTATATATATATATTTGTAAATAGTTTTTGAGAGTAAATATATTTTCTTTTGTATTAAAAATATAAAAAATCACGGCCAGCATCCAGAAAACTAAAAAAAAAAGTTTTACTATGAGAATAACTTATTTAAAAAATTAATATTAAAGAAAATATTGTCTTCTTGATGGGTGATAACTAGCCAACATTTGAAAGTTCATTGTGTCTTTAGTTTTCTGAATTTTATTATCTTTTATTTAATTAAGAAAAATAACTATCAAAATGTTACAACCAAGTCTAAGGTATAAGTTAAGAAAAAACTTACTTTAATGCAGATTTTCTTTTGTGAAAAATTATTTTGCTTCAAAGTGCTGTCTCATTATAATATAAACAAGTAAAAATAAAAAAATAAAATAAACAATTTCATACTTTTTTTTGATGGGATACAATTGAGAAATAAATAATTTTTTTATATAAGGAAGCCAGGGTTAAATATTTTTAAGTGTAATTTTAGCTAGCTTAGAAGAAAAAACAATGGGATTGTGAAGGATAATAATAAAATATTTATAGGATTGCTCCTTAACTCCTATACCATAAATTAATGTTTTTTTTTTTGCAGATCTCGAAATATCTGATTAAGAAAGAAAAATCAAAATATTTTTCCTTATAAAAAAGAAAATCAAAGAAAACCTATCATAAAGTTTAATAGATTGCAACCGGGATAATAACGTAGAATTATATTAATAGACTAGTTGCAATTTAGTTGCAATTTATAATTGCACAGTTTTTAGAGGAGTCATTGATCTGAATAATAATGAATCTCATTGTTAGGACTAACTTGTAAGAATATAATTATTTGTTGAATATGCACAATTTGAAGTAGACATTGTATAATTGTTTTCTGACATTGACTTTTTGGTAGTTACATAAAATCAGTACAAAATAAGATTGTAGTAAAACATAGTATTAAAGGATTGAGGAAGAGACATTTGTAGAGCAGCTGCCCATTTTGGCATGAGTACACCAATGCCTTTCACATTTTCTGATCAATGAATTTAAACATAAAATGATAATAGAAAGAAATGATTAGGTAAGAATCATCCAAATACAATAGATAGTTTTACTTCTAATTGAAGTCTAATATAATACTGAGAAATTAATAATGAACAAGTTTATCATATGTACCATTCTAAGGGTAGATCAGTATTATGTTTATCATATTGTTTTTTGGATATGTAGTTATTATTTTACAAGATAATCCCAAATTGTCAGAATTATCAGAGGATAGTCAGCAAGATAGTGTTATTTCTATTGGCTATTTGGACTCAAGAATTTCCAAATGAAGAATTATTTGTTTTTTCTCTTTTATAGAACAATTGGAAAAAATTAAGGTGAATGGATAATTAAAAAAATTATTTAAAATATAAGATAGTGGTAAAAGTCTCATGGTTAAAAGTCTCATGGTATAATGATTAATCAATATTTGTCATACATATGACTTTCTGTTCAAATATTAGAATAAAATTGGAGACTTTCTAGATATGTGAGAATTTTCTAATATTTTTTAATCATCTGGCTCAAAGTAATTAGTTACCATTGACCATTGCTTGACTAATGTATATATAGTTTATTTAGAATGTAAAATAAGCTCAACACTCTTTGCTAATCAGATGAGCATTGATTATATAGAAAAAAAAAACATCTATATGCTAAAATTAATCTTAATTGAAGTCATGTGCTGAACCCATTGATGACTTTTTTGTAAAGGTGAAAACGAATGAGCATTAATGCACTTTTTTTTTTCACTTATAGATTCTCAGCCTTTGTATTGAATCTATTAAGCATATTACAGTCTTAAAATACATATTTTATGGTAGTAAAAATATAATAAACTTTTTATAATAATTGTTTGTAATATTCCCATTAATTCATACATACATTTCTATTCTAAAAGAATAAATCAAGTGACTGAACATATTCCTCTTATATCAAAGCCCATCAAACATATCAAGAAAAAATTATTAGTAGCCATAACGAGCAAAGATTAACGATTGACCCAAATCATCAAAGTGCTTCAAGGTTTCTGTGATATTGAAATCGATTTTACCATTAACAGTAGCATTATTTTAAAACCACCAATCATGTGGTCACTACTGTATGGGGAGTTTACTATTGTTAATATTATTTTAAGGGACCAACATTTTATAATTCTACATCTAGTGATGTAATCAATTGATCTTTAAGAATTGCATTGTATCCACATTAGGATATCAAAAATGAAAGGATTAGCCAGACACTTCATATACTTGTGAAATTCAACATTGAGTGACTGATACATATATAAAGTACATATACCACCATAAGAAACAGCTCTTCATAAAAGGTTCTTCATCTTTGGTAGGAATCAAAAAGAAACTGGCATTATTAATTATATGTCAATTTAAAGGGAATTATTATTTGATTATCACTGACGCAAAATCAAAAGAGGCAGAAATTGAATCAATCACAAGTGTGGCAACATTACAATCAATTATTGAAATTCTTCAAGATGCATTTTCTTTTATCTGACAATGCATCAATATTCACCAGTGAAGAATTCCAGAAATATTGCAAACACTCAAAAAATGATTGATTGCCATGAGTGAAAAATTAGGATCTATACCCAAAAAAGTCTCAGAAATACTTTTTCAATATTGTGCAACTTCACTCAATGGAAAAACTTCAGAAGAATTGTTTGAAACTGTCAAATTTGAATTAAACTGGTTGTTATAAAGCCAGTCAAATTCAAGAAAAGTATACCATATAGAAAAACGTGGCAGTTAAGCCTGGTAGATTAAGTTTAAATTTAATTCTATTCCAACTAGAAACCAGAGTGGAAATTAAATAATATCTTAAAAAAATTTGATTAACTTCAGGACCTCATGAAACTTGATAGTAGGAATTTAATGAAAAGACATATGCATCAACTCTATATTAGTGGCATCCTCAAGAAATGAGTATCAATTTAGAAAGTAGTTCAAGAATTCAAAAACAATGAAGATAATTCCTACCAGAATACATCAAATTATCAGTTAAACCGTCATAATGAGCAGGAGCTGACTGCAATAACAGTTCCAACTCAAAAGATACATTAACTCCACATTCTGCTCCAACTCCAAGTTTTTTATCTGGTTTGCTGATCTAACCTGGAAAGTCATAATTGTGCCATCACCAGGTTTATGTTCTTTATATTCATTATAAAGCATGGAGGAATTGTGATAAAATGTGTAATATTTCTGTTAATATACACTAACAGTGCTGCCACCACTCAACATTCTATTTTGAATTCTGTTCTCAAAGAATAAGTCAAGAGACAGAGTATATTCTTCTCATATAAACTCCAGTTAAAAATATCTTCAATAGTCACAACATTTCTGTTACAATTTGTTTATATGCTTCAAAATTCGTTTAATGTTACAGTTGAAAAACTCTTAAAAAGTGATAATGCAATATATGAATGTTAAAGTGGATAATCATATGAGAGGCAACATCTGGAATTTTCAGAAAAAGAAAAAATATTCCTTATAATTTTTTATATCTATATATTTTAACAAATAATTAATAATAAGGAATTTTGGTCTGATCAAATAAAATTTTATCACCTATATATCATTCACTTTAAAATATAAAGACATAAAAAGTAATTAACTGCTTTGATATCTTTTATTGAATTTAGTAACCAACCTTGCTATTTTATCTGATATAATAATAATCTTTATGATTCATTATTTTAGATTTATTTATAATCAATTACTCCATTTATGTTTCAAGATTTATATCTTTATATCCACTTTTCAAATAATCTTTGAATATTATCTTCATAAGTCTGATAATATATCAATTATTATTAGACCATTTATACAATATGTACAATCTACCTTCACTTGAAAGTAATATTTAACTGGAAGTAACCAAATAAAAAAAAACATTGATTTCACCAAAGCAATTTATTAGAAAGATTTATAGAATGTGTACCAATCTGATTCAGGGAGGGAAGGCTGCAACAATTAGCTTGAGAAACCTCCAAAAACATACCATATTTAATGGTCTTTCCCTTCATTCCATAGACATCTTTTAATCCAATGTATCTACAACACCATCTATAAAATTTTCTTACAATATCCTAATGCTCTACCTTTTACCTAGACTTTCTCTATTGACAAACCCCCTTCCTCAAACTCCTTCTGGTTATCATCTCTCATATCCCTTATCAAAAAGTTTACAACCATTCCTAATAAACCCTCCTTGTAGAAAATTATTTTCTGGGGAGCCTTCCATATTATAAACACTAATGTCTCTCCCGGCCCCACCCTTTTAAAAATCAACAACCATATTCTATTTAAAAAATTCAAATGATGGTTCCTCGAACCCAAATTCTTTGATTTTCTATTAAAAATCCAATCTTAATGCACTTCCTACAAATCATTTCCTTGTACACCATTGAGATTTCTCGGGCATTGATTCAGTTTTTCCTTTGTGTCTCAGAAGATGAAACCTCTACCCACCTTCTTTGTCACTGCCTCTGCCTCTCCCTACAGCCATACAGAGATTTTGCAGCCTCCATTTCAAAAAATAAAAATCCTACTCCTTCAACTCTCATCGATAATATTCTTCATGGTACCTTCCCTGAGATACGCTCAACAACCTTCATCCTTTTCTCACTATAGTTCACCCGATGTCAGCTCATTTTTAATCCAGCTACAGAGAACTCACTGGACATATTCATTAATAAACTCAAAAAAAATTCATCAAAGGGATTACAACCCGGCTTCTCCCTATATATCTGAAGCCACATGGCAATCAATTCCCATACCTTCTTAAAGTTCCACTACTTTACACATTGTCACTTTTCTTACATCCAAAAATAACCAATCTATAATGGATTTGCTTCTACCCGGGATTCATAGTCACATTCTCTTCTTTCCCAAATTACTTATAAAATCTGGCCTATCTCAATGAGGGAAATATCTCCGTGGAACTGTTGTTGCCTAAATAAACTCTGTTCTTCCAGGGACAAGGACTTGAGAATTTCTGCCTTATAAACCACTGAAGTATAGTCTGAAGTTCTGTTATCAAAAAACATTTGCCTTAGTAATAGAACATTCAAACTTTTTTTGAATTTTATCAATTGGCAGATAGTGTAATTCCTGTTCTTCATTGTAAAGTACTGTAATCCAAATTTATTGATCTCGTGTTCTGATTGTATCATCATTTACTTGTATTCACTGTTCCATAATAAAATTTTTATATTTATAAAGAAAACAAAAAAAAACATAATCTGATCAAAACCAGAATCTAAAATCTGAACACTCTTAAACCCTCTGTTTTCAGTCAGTAACTACTGTTTTGTTTGATATTTTTATAACTTCCAACATTTTTAGGTCATAATTCATGTTTGTCTAACATGTCATGTGGAAAAATATAAAAAGAAAATACTTATATACAATAAAACATATACACACAACTGATTTTAAAAGACATTCAATTACTATATCATTAGGAACTGTCAGCTTTTTATGAAGAAATGAAATGATTTTTTGTTCTTAAATTTTCTTATAAATGCTTATAGCTTTGTTTCTGCTCTTGCTTATTGGTGAGTAGCCTGTTAATGTTCATTTGGTGAAAGTGCTGCAAAGAATGGATGAACATAATAATTTTTCTTCACAATCTTTAAGATATCAGTGGTAAATTAATAGCAAACTGCATTTTATAGTTGTACATCATTTTCAGCTATTACAAATCAATTGCAGAATGAAAGTTTTTAAACTTAACCCAATTTTTATTATCCATAGTATGTCTTTTCTACCCTCATCCAGCAAACTTTCAAATTTCATCCATCCACTTTATCATATATTTCTTAGTCTTTTATAACTTTTAGGGTTTAGTTTAAGACTTTAATTATAAATATGTGACTTTTTTCGCATGCGTTAAAATAATGTATAATAGGTCTGCTTAGCGCTTTTGAGATTTAATATTCGAATCTCATACTCATAGCTTTGTGAATGAAGACTGTTATGATTTATTGTATACGTATGCAAATGAGTTTGAATATTCAATTAGTTAGTCCAATGTTTAGAGAGAGCAAAGCATGCCTCTCTTCTATTAATGGCACTGAGATCATTTGCTATGTAAAAAGCTTCTTTAACTTTTCTTTTGGCATCACTCTTCTCTGTACAAATTATTTGGGCAGAACTACGTTCGAATACATGGCCTGTAGCTGCTTGGTGGTCCTATAATACTGATGTTCCTTCATTTTTATTTTAAACCCTGTTGTATGTATACCTTTGTTGGTAAATTCTTGTATTAAGGTTAGCCCGAGTCTCACTGTAGTAAGATGCCTAGCAGCCTAATTGAGGGCATGCCATTTTATAGACCACATGAGGGGCTTGATCTTTTTCTATTGTATCGTTGGAATTATTTATTAGTTGGTTAGTATTGGGAGGTGTTCTGAAGCTAAATTTGAAATTGTTAGGCAATTTTTTTGCAATATTTGAGATTACATTAGGTATAAAAGGAATTGATAGGTATTTCATATTGTCTTTAGGCTTTAATTGATTATCTATTATCATTTCTTTTAGCAACAAATTCACCCCAACTTCTTATCAGTATCTTAATTTTTCAGTGACAACTACTTTTTTCCCATGTTTTTTACTTTTTATTTTTTTATTACTCCTAAAATACATTTTCCCATACTTTGCATGTACTTTGAAGTCTTAGTATTGTTAATTCTATTAAGTGCTAAATCTCAGATTTTACTGAAAAACTTTTTTTAAAAAATTATATATGCTTTTCTCTTAATCTTAAATTATTTGCTACTAAAAGCACTCCCTTCAAGTTTAATTCTGTGATTAATTTTATTCTTATACTTTCATTGGTATTAATAATCTGATCAAGATAATTATAATTGTTAACTTCTTCCAATTCATTACAATCAATTTTTTTTTTTGAAAAATCATTGGATATTAGTTTGTTTTTAACATTTATTTTTTGTTCTATTTTTTTTTTTTTTTTGCTTTTATACTATATTGTTAGTAATATTTTTTGAAAGTCTGAAACCTTATTTACAAAAACAATTGTATCATTTACAAAATATAAATGACTTAAGTAATCTCCAATTTTTTTTATCCATTTAGGTTTTTATTTAATTCCACAAAATATTGCCTGTAAAACTGCAGTAAAAATTAGAGATGGATTTATCTTATACTGTTATTAATGTTTATCTTTTAAATACACTATATAGTTTTATCTCTACTATTGCATTTTGATAAATAATCTTCATACTTTGGTAATGTTCTAGATGTAAGTCTTGATGTTCCAAAGCTTTAAATACTATTGAAATATTTACAGAATCAAATATCTTTTCATAATTTACAAATTGAAAATATAATAATTATGTATACTCAATACTTTAATTTAATTTTGTCTGTAATCTAATCTAATATACTATAACAACTTTTAAATTCAGCTTATTCTTTTGATTGGTTTGAATCTAAAGTTTTTAATTACATAATGAATATTATAGTTAAGTTGTAAAGATATTTTATAAAACTGACAGAAGGTTGATAGTTTGTAATTTTTGATGTTTCTTTTTTTTATTTTTTTAAAAATCAATATAACTACTGCATTTTTATAATCATCGAATATACTTTTATTATTTAAACATTTAAAATATAGCTTTGCTAACATTATTTTTGTTTCACAAATGATATCTTTAATAATTTTATTTTTCTGGAGTTTTTCTATTCTTCATAAATTTAATTGCATGCCTTATCTCTTCCAAAGTATTTTGTGTTCGTAGGGTTTCATGTTCTTATATTTTTTATTTTATAGTTGTTTGTAGAATTTTTCCATTAATAGGGCTATCTAATTTTTTTTCCATGTGAAGATATTGTTTTTATATACTTTCCTTATGGCAAAAAAAAAAAAGGGATAAAAAATCAATTATTGATGAAATTATGAAGCAGAAGAGGTTTAAAATAAAATACACAAAATATGTTGGGAAGTCATTTGGATATACCAAACATTTCTTTATACTCTCCTCATATATACTTCAATGAAATTTTCATATAATTCCTCCTTTATTTGTTTTACAGTTTTGACTGTCCTGCAATCTTTATCAGAGCTACAACATTTAAACATATAATCGTACAGCCATTATTTTATATACATATCTATACTGTATACATATTTTTTACATTATTATTCCTAATTACATCTAATTTTAACTAATTTTACCTTTACATCTTTTAATTTATACTTATTATTTAATTTATTATTATTTTTATATCATTCTATTTTATTTTTACCTCTAATATATCTATCATTCTACTTTCATTCTTTTATATCATTACATATTTCTATTTTACTTTTTATTTTCATTACCTCAATCTCTTTTATTTCTTTTTTTTATTATTCTTTTATATCTTTATTTTATCTTTATATACATATTTTATTCTTTTATTAATAATTTCTATTTTATTTTATTTCTATATCTATTTTTAATTTTTATTCTTATAGGTAAAAATAAAATAGAATGGGCTAAAAATAATAATAAATTAAATAATAAATATAAATTAAAAGATGTAAAGGTAAAATTAGTTAAAATTTGATACAATTAGAAATAATAATGTAAAAAATATGTATATAGATATATAGATCAAAAGAATGGTTATATGATTATATGTTTAAATGTTGTCACTCTGATGAAGACTGCAGTGCAGTATATGAAGAGAGTATATAGGAAAGTTTGATATATAAGAATATATGAAGAAAGTGAAAAGGAGAAGATAAGAATAATAATAATTCTGAGAAGTAATTTAGATAAATGTGAAAAAAAGATAAAGAAACAAAATTGATAATTGATCTTTAAGAAGAATAGAAGATTTTGAAGAGCAGAATAAGAGCTGAGAGACAGTGATATAGGATTGGGTGTGACTGTGTGGCCTGCTTTTTGATATGTCTAATATTACTATCCAATAATTGCATTATCCAAGATGGTTTTTGGTAAAATGAGTATCAGACTTTTATATGTACTATATTGTTTTTTTTTTTTTAAATTTGATATGCAAATTAATACAAAATAAATGGAACTTCTTAATTTTTATTTGGGATCATAATAACATGAATCCATTTTTGAAATTTTAAATGAACTTGTATATTTTTATTATAGATCATCTTTTGAAATTTTAAATGTATTTGTATATTATTACTATAACAAGATGGAATTACATGAAAAAAAAAGATAAATATATTCTATTTAATATTTTATTTTTGAATGTTACCTTAAGATTAGTTTTACTGTCAGAATATCTGTTATATATTTTCTATAAAAAATTACTCATAAATATTGAGCCCTGACTGGACGATGACTCATCTCCCCTCATCACATATGGTTGATCTAAATAACAAACTTATTCTAGCTCAGTCTAATCAAATTTCTTTCTTTTTCATAAAATTTTCGTAGTACAAATATTGCTCATTTCATGTGTAATATATTATATCAATATTAATAAATTATTTTAATAATAAAATATTAATAATCATGAGACTTGTTATCTAATCATTCAGTAAAGTACTCCTTTATAACATTAAGTATATACCAAAAAGTATACCCTCAATGGCATAGAAATAACACAAAACACTATTTCACTAAGATATCAATGATACTCCCATGACTCAAAATAAAATAAGTAAATTATATTTAGTATTAAAATTTCCTATGTTAAATTTAATTATAATACAATATAATATTCATCTACTTATTAAAATGATTCCACTTTTTTATTAACATTTCTTAACTCAATCAATATCTCAGGTAACTATTGTTTCTTAAAATAAATACAGAGGGATTTTATTTAAATCTAGCTACATTTAAAAATAAAGAAACAAATATACTAAACAATTCTTCAGTTCAAAATAATTAACTAATTTTCTTATAAATTGACTAAAACTAAATTAAAATTATTAATCAACATTTATCAATATTAATTATCGTAAACAAATTTAAAATAATTCCTTATCACCATGTATTATAAACTAATTATTTTTTTATATGGCATGCTAGTTATTCAGTATTCATTATGATCATTGAGTAAGATAAAGACATTTTTTACATTAGTTAATATTTTGAATACAACATCAAATGTCTTTTAAGAATCATAATATTTTTTCTTATTTCTTATTTTATTTTAGATTATGTGCAATAATATTAAATATATGTGTGGTAAAGATGATGAATAATGACTTGGAAACAAGAAAAGAGACTCAACACTTTATTAATTTAAAAACAAACATTAACATTTATTACAGTAGTAATACAAAATTTAAAAAATTTACACAGCTTATATTTAATAAAAAAAATATTTAACATATTATAAATTGTAATACATTAAAGATCAGCCTTTTCAAGCTATTGTGCATGCGCTTTTTACGAGTGTTAATAATAAATGAACACTTTCATTCCCAACACAAGATATAGTATTTATGAAAGAATAAAATGAATCCACTTATTCTTTCCAACCCAAATGCTTATATATGGGCAAATCTTAAGTACTGGAAATGAAAGCGTGAGGATAGACCACTCACTTTAAATTATTGTTTACGATGTCTGAATGAATGATGTTGACGAAATTATCTAGAATTTACTAAACGTCACTCTCAAATGAAACTTAAAAATATATAAATAAGCATTAACATATTATACAAAACTTTATCAACTAATATTAACAAAATACTTTATAATAAAATAAATAATTTATTTTTCACTTTAAAATTATTTACAATTAGGATATAATATATTCTTTACTTTACTCCATGAATATTAAGTTACTTAATATTTCCATATTAAAATATATTAATAAAATATACAATTTGTATTTTTATTACCTTATACATATTTCACAACATATTTTATATTATCATTATTTTACCTTTGATATTTCTATGATATTATTATCTAATTATAACTATAAATTCTTTTACTCCCTACTTTTATTACTTTTCTTATAAAATAAATATTTAATTATTTAAAATATTCATATAAAATTTACAATTATAGAAATTGATGTTAAAATAAAATATTTAGATATAGAGATAGAGATAGATGATAATAATATAATTACATTAAAACACTTTATTAAAGAAGATAAATTAAGGAAAATTATTTCTATGGATTCACAACAGGCATGGATACAAAAAATGGCAGTTATTAAAAATCTTAAAAACAAAAATGATAAATATAACACAAATAGGAAGATAGCTACTTTGCAAAAAGAGAAATTTATAAAGTTATATACTAGTTATGGATATAACCCTAGAAGCATTAGAAATATATTCTTTAATTATAAACAAAATAATTGGGAACCAGAAAATATAAAATGGGTAAAACTTTCATATGTTCATAAAATTTATAATACATTATTAAAAAATAAAAATTATATAGATCAAAATATTAAAATAGGATGCAAACACTAAAACTCTTGATATATTAGTAGGGAATTATAAAATAAAAGATGATATAAAATATAAAAAGGGTATAGTATATAAAATTACTTGTGGGGTTTGCAGTATGGTTTATTATGGACATACATCAAAACAATTAGAAGAAAGGGCTAAAGAACATAATAATGCTATTAATAGAAGAGATGACAGATCTGCATTCTATGTTCATTACTTAAAATATGGACATAGAATAGATTGTGTTAAGAATATAAGTCCATTAAATTATATTAAAGAAATTAATAGAAGGAAAATATATGAAACCAATTACATTAATTATAACAGAAATAATTGTATGAACATTTATAAAACATCATTTAATTTAACTAATAATTGGATAATGAAAAATGAATGGAGGGTTGTATAATATGTGTTGTTATAAAGATATTTAAGTGTAATTATAGGCTTGTGTTAATTTTATATAGAGCTGGTAGATGTCACTATGTATGCAGTGTAGGTTATTTTTGTAATTAAGCCATATTGAAAAGGGAAAAAATTTAAAATTTGCCGAAAAGAGCTTTTATATGTTGTTTTTATTTGTGATGATTATATGACTATATTACATCTATTGTTATACATCATTTTGTTGTTAGTAAAGATATTTTATTATATCTATGATTTATTTTTAATATTCATTAATGTATGGCACTTTATTATATTACTTACAATAATATGAATAATTATCAGGTTTTCTTTTCAACATCATATCTCTTATACTTCATACTTTCATTCTGTATTTTGATCCCTAATATCCAATAAAACATTCATAAAATCTTTATTCTTACATTCTTTTAACATTCTATTTGTTTTGTGTTTCATTCTTCTTGCAATAAGTTGATTTATCTTATCATCATTTAAAAGTTTAGCTATTATCATTACTTAAATCTTTAATTCCTTAATACAATGTATATAGCAGTGCAATTTTTCATGATAATTATGGGATGGATATCTTATAAAATTATAATGGACAATGATACCATGGATTATGTAACTTAAGGCTACATTTTATTTTATATCTACCTTAATTTTCTATGTTGGCTTCTATTTTAAGTTCTTACTGATTTTAGGAAAAATGGCACTATCCATTATATCATAAATACTTTAATTTACTCTATGCTGTATCATATTTAACCTTGAACAACATATTCCCAACACTACAGGATTTCCAATAAATCTACTTTCCTGTATCACTATTTAACATCTATCATTCCTATAAAATACTAAACATCGCATAAAATATTTTCATTTCACAAATGACATCTAAACTTAACCTTAACATCTTCATACTTTTGAACATATCAAGAAAAATAAAAAATAAACAAATAGTCTTATAATATAATTTATCATAAATATAATAAATCAGTTATTTTTAATTTATAAAGAGGTCAATCATAAATACACTTATACAATCATATTAATATTATGATAGATATATTCAATCCTTTCTCATATACTTTCATGTAAATACACATTATAAATATGATACATATTTGTTTTACCTGATTCCAGGTTTAAAAATTCAATACCAATATCTTATATTTTATAAAAATAAAATTACCTTAATCATCATATTTTATGATTATCATTGATGACATTCTTGTAGATATAATTTATTTTATGTTATAGAATTATAATCATGAGGGAAAAAAATTGATTTTTTTCCTTTTATACAAAAATTCTAAAATATTTAAATTTAAAAAAAACAACAACAATGTATGAAACAAATAATTATAAATATTTAATACTATCTTTCTGCAACTACTTGAACTAAATAAACAAATCATAAAACTCCTAGGGAGTATATGTTACCATGACAACCACAACCAACTGTTGTTGAAACAAGAGGGCTTTCTTTTCTCCTCTTCTCTCCTCTTCATACTTTTCAAACATTTATCATAATTGAAAAAAATGTATAAAAAAATCTGAACAAAAGTTATATAAAAGTCCATCCTTCCTTATATTATTGATAAAATTCCTTTATGTTTTAATAAATATGATTTTATTATTTAATAAAGACATTTATTATATTTTTAAAAAGTTTCATTTCTTTTCTCAAACTTCACAAATATTTTCTGATAGAATTATAAAGTTCTTAGATTTAATTTTGAATAATTCATATTTAACATGTTAATATCTTACCAAATACTTAGATGATTTTAAAGTTAATAGTTATAAACTTTTAATAAACTTAGTTTGCATTAATATATTTTCTCTAAGGCCATTATCATCCTAATATAGTCATTAATAATTTCATATCTGGAAATGTCAATATTTTTAATAAATAGAAGTAATTATCTTTAACATTACTAAGGATAAAATTTAGTAGAAAATGTTTTTTATTCTTATGCATATGAAAATTAATAAAAAACAAATTCCTTACTTCTCCTTTGCATTTTCTGTAAGCAAAACGGTTTGATAATCTGCAAAGTTTCTTATTGAAGTACATTTTTATCAACTAGAATGGAGTTTTCTTATTGAAGTATCAACTAGAATGGAGTTTTGCTTCCTTCCATTATCGCAAGTTTATAGTTAGCACATGTATAATACCAATGAGAATAGTTTTGATCTTTATTACATGATGAAATTAATAAATAAACTTTTTAAAATATATCTCATACTTTTTAAAACTTATTACTTTCAATGTTAAAACAATATTTCAATAAATTTATATTTAAAAATTTTAAACAAAAAAAAATACAGTTTATTCCTTGAATGTTTTCTTGATTTTTATCCCTTTATCATTGTTTATCTTTTATTTATAGGAAAATTTTCACAATACCTAATTGGTTAATTACTTTCTGGAAAAAATGAATATTAATTACTTTCTACATTTTTAAAAATGAATTTATAACTCATATTATGAAATCAATATTTTAAATTTTAATAATGCAAAATTTAAATTTATCTTTCAACAATAACTTAAATTTTAATACGTAAATTATATAATTTACATTATTATTATAACGATTGATTTTAGAAACTTTTTATGAAATTTATATGATAAAAAAAATATTTATTATTTACCATTAACAACTTTTTAAAATGTACCAGGTAAGTAAATTTAATTTATTATTTGATGAATGTGTGTGCATACCTATTAATACACAGCTTTTTATTTATTTTATCATTAATTAGATGATTTTAAACTAATAAATAAATAGAAATTTTCAACTTGACTATTAATAATTATAAAAATATTAATTTTTATTAATTATAACTACTGATTTAAAATATCCTATATGACTCTAATTATTATTTACTTTTTATTTTAAAATAAATATCACAATTTATATTTCAAATTTATAACTTAGATAGATTATATTTATTTAAAAAAAAATTAGCTCAAATTTAATACTAAAAAAACAATATATTTAAATTCTCCTACAACTTAAATATTATATAAATTTTTTTTTTACCAAAATTGACCATTAATTAGAACCATATAATGATGTAGTAAAATAAAAGGACTACAATATATATATAGTAATGGTATGGAAAATAAGGGGGAGTGAATCTGGGGTTTCCTGGAGTGATGGAAAATCATCATCAATCCCAGTTCAAAAATATTTCAAAAATGAAATTTAATATAAAATACCTAAAGTAAGAAAAATAATGAAATGAGCATCAGAGATTATTCTAAGAGATCAGCACAGCTAATTATATTAATATAATTAACTATATGTTTGCCAATAATAAAATAAGTATAAGTCATTCATCCTCATTATGACTGATTAACAATAAAATAAATCAACAGTCAATCTTGTGACTGGATTTGAAATGGGTCTACTGATAATGTTAACTTATACAGTAATATTTCCTGCTCATCATATAGATATAAACTCATACTATCTAAATATACTAGAATAATTATTAGTTATGGCATGATATATTATTAAAGACCAGAACAGCACTACTAGCAACCTAGATTTAAATCTATACTCATTGAAGAGATCTGGTCAACTAGGGATTATAGCTCTCACGATTTTGAAACTCAGTGGTTTTGTTGCACAACTTAACTAATTTGATGAAATGCATAAATGAAAAGTAAACAAAAGCAAAACAATTATAACAATAACAATTTATTCCAATAGCAACATGAGAGTCGTATTTACACCCTTTCAAACCATTAGCATTACAATAATTATATTATTAAAAAAAATACATAGTGCACACACATCTAATTATAAAATAAATACATGGACAACACATAGAATTAAATTAGTATAATTGATAATTAACAATTTAGAGAAAGAGAAAAAAATAGTTATACTCATTAGAAAACTAAATAGTTTATCTTACTTCAGTTTTGTATTCAGTTCCTTTTTATTCAAAACCGGTCCTTTGTCAGAAAAAAATAATTATTCCAATAAGAAAAACAACACTGTCTGGTGATAATATTCCTTTTGATGACTTTTGTTTTCTTTCATGGAATTTTGATATATATTTCTCATTTATTCGCAGTTTAAAATGAGTTCTTCATTTACTATTTATCCCTATACAGATTATTTTCACACAAATTTATCTCTGTGGTTTTTTTCCTTTTAAAAGAACTACAAATCCTATAAAATTTAATAAAATGGATTTGGCATTTTCCAATTATTAGTCAATAGTTAGCTGGTCATTCTCTGTCAATTGTTTTCTGTTTCCTAGGTAAAGCATATTTAAATATTTATATAAAATAAGAATTAGAACAAGAGTAATTAAATCTCTTGTTTCATGCTATGTTCAACTAGACATTTTATCTTCCCTGTGCAGTTAAAGATGAACCACTTAAGTTTCTTAGCAAGCCATTGGTTTAATATTTATTATACATATGTAAAAACCATTGTGTATTTGATTTATATTGCATACTTTTTTACTTTTCAATTTCTCGAATGTTTATATGCGTTCTGATGGTTTTACAATAAAACTAGCGAGCCCACACTCATATTTTTTCAAAACTGACTCCTGAGCTTATGACAGCCTTTTTATGTTATCAGACTTAATTGCTTTCATTCAATTTTTATAATGTGTTTATCAATAAATAAGTTAATTAAAAAAATTATTTTTACAACTATTATCAAAGAGTATGTTTTAAAGATGATTCATCATGATTGAAAATAGAGAAAAAAATAATATTTTTTAATACTACAAACTTATGCATTTTGAAATACTCCATTTTATAAATTGAAAGTTAGTTCAAATTTCTATCGCTGATAACTTTTATAAAATTGTTACTTTCTTTCTCTTTTTTTCAAAACTAATTTTTATAATCTGATATCAAAATCTTTTTTTTGTATAGAAATATTTATTTGAGAGAAAATGTAAATGAACCTACACACCCTGCAATAAAATAAACACTTTATTTAGTGAGGTTTTAGAATTAATTTACTACTTCTTAGTGTTGTATTGTTTAATCATTTATCTACTGAGGGTTTAAAATGAAGAAAATATTCATTCTTAGTATTTAACTTTTGCTATTAATTAGCATTTTATAGATTAATCCTTTGTTACCGCTGTCTAACATGGGAAAGAAATTAAGTTGAACACCTTTTTTGATACCTTGGTTTAATTCTACCAATTTAATTTTGCAATTAAAAGAAAAAATTTAATATTAGTCATGCTCAGCTGTGTATTAATTAATATTTCCACAGATTTACAAGCTAGGATATGATTCATTAAACCATTTTGGACTATTTAATTTAAAGTAGTTAAACTTACTTGATTTTTCAGATATAAATTTCATTTCTTAAGAAAGGGATGATTATTGGCATACTATATGCATGCTACTTTCAACATTGTGATAGAAAACCTCATCACAGAACACAAGTATGCAGTGCAGCACGACAACAAGAAAAGCTATCTCAATTCACGCATAAACACAATTTATTATACAGAGGACACATGAAAGGAAAAACCCAAAGGCATGTTTGACAAAGTGGAAGGCCTTGCTCATATGCTTTATGAGACTTATAGGCTCCAGTCTCATGACACCTTTAGTGAGGTTTTAGAGTCAATTTGCTATTTCTTAGTGTTATATCGTTTAATAATTCATTTACTGAGGGTTTCAAAATAAAGAAGAAAATATTCATTCTTAGTTCACATCTTTTGCTATTAATTAGCATTTTATATTTTAACTCTTTGTTTACTGAAGGTTTTAATAATTAATATGCTGTTAATTATTAGCTTTTATATGTGCTATTCACATTTGTCCTTTTAAAAAAAATAGTATAATTACTATTTTAAATAGATCGCACAGATGGATATTTAAATTATATTTTACTTTATCATGTCGAGCATAGATAGTCTACATAGATTTTTTTTTTTTCACTTAAAAACTTATCAAAACATTCATTCAATCTCAGACTAAAAGTTCGTAGTCAACCCAATGCCTGCTGCCAGATATATAGTCGCAATCAATGCAATATGAAGATGCTAGCATAAAACCACGCAGACAGGAATGTGCATCTGACAGCGTGATATTATTTGAAGGAAATGATCTGTGTCTAGAACAGGAAAGTGCATCTGTCAGACTAAGGAATCATGTATATACATATATTTTTAAAGAGTGCTACTTATGGGGGGAGAGTGGTCTTTCTGCCGACTTATAAATCCCTGTCCATAGAGCTAGAAGGGGTTAATAGTGCAGGAAATACATCTGCAACCATTGCAACGGTATGACTGCCTCTTTGGGGTCATGCATTCAGGTGGGCACGTTGCCCTGTATGCTAAACACGCTTCACATTACATTAATATAAACGTCTATATATCTCTCCACTAGCACTGACACAACCACGAAACAAATAGCCTGAAATTAAAATCCCTTAAATTAAACATAAACGAATTTAAACATAGTTATTAATCTTTATCCATGCAGCTATCTACACCCAACTTTAAATTTAATACATTTTAGTTAAAACATAATACACACCCAAAAAAAATGAAATGGAAATGATTGCTTAAACATCTACATAAAAAAATATCAATAATTGAATTTGCATTCTTTAAGTCAGATAAGAGTTCTTATTTTCAGTTATTAATTACTTGCAATTTTAGGAAAGTTCTTATTAGATAGACACAATAGTTCATACTTTACGGATTTAGTAGATTGAGAAGTCCATCTTCGTGATCACTTTCGTAGATTTTGTCCTTCTTTGAAATGAAACTGCGACTTGCCATGCATTTGGTCAGGAACTGTCATCCAGAGGCCTCAGCTGGTTTGTCTGGAAAATTAAATTTATTGCAAACTTCCACATTGTGAAAATCTGCAATATAGCTAGTTATAACGATCTATTCATAGTCAGCTCTAAAATAACAATTATAATAATAATCTGGCTTTTATATTTTTATTAGTCTCTTATCATTAGATCTTGAGATTCAACGAGCAAGATGTCACTAATCCATTCGTGTTTCAGTTATGGTCCGTGCTGTCATTTTTGTGTTTGCATTGGTCATTTAATTCCTTTGTATTCTCTTATCTGACCATTTAATTTATTTTACATGCCTCACGAGGTAGTTTGCTTTTGAACAATCATTTAATTAATAAGACAATCATTTCCATTTTCTAAGACTATAGAAATCAACATTATTTCTATTTTTAAAATATCAATCTTTATATCTTTACTTTTTTACAAAAAAATTACTTTCAAATATTTTTATTTTTTAAAAGTTTTTAAAGTTGTCCATCATGCGATCTATATATACGTTAAACAATTTTTAAATTAAGTTTTTTCTTTTTAATAAATCAATTTTTATTTATGATCTTTTATTTTAATTTTAAAATAATGTGACGGGATATTATATTCCGTTACATATCAGTAAAAAAAAAAAGAATTTACTTAGTGTTAATAATGACGTTACACAAATTGTTTATACTAAATTTTTTTAAAAGGACAAAACTTTGGTTATTAATGAAAAGACATAACTTTGTTAGTAATTACAAGAAAAAAAATGCTGACTATTCTTTCCTTTTCACCCCAGCTGAGATTACACCTCCTCCCTCAAGAGTTCCCTTTTCCCTACATTTCATTATTAACTAGGCAAGTCAAAGAAGTTATGTGATTTTAGACTTTTTTTTAAAATTAAATTATGATTTATATTAATTATTACATTTTATTCCTCGCATTTATTTCTACATATGCGCAATTTTCTTACTGGCAGTACTTTTTACACAAAATTCAAGTTTATAACTTTATATAATACAAAAAAGATATTCTGATTTCAGAAAAAATATTGGTTTAATTTTCAAGGTACTCGTGGTTTATTAAACATCATGCCACACACTGGGCAGCCATTTTAACGGTCGGGGAGGAGTCTGTGAACGTATCTGCCGTACGAGGGTGCCATCTAGGCATTTGAATCTAGAAAAATTTATATAGTAGGCAGATACGTAAGTTAAAATTCAAAACATTTATATATATATATATTAAGTTTAACGATCGGGGGAGAAGGAGACTTAACGTAATGTGCACTACAGGGCGCCACTAGGCATTTGAACCTAGAAAATTTATATAGTAAGCAGGTACGTTAAGTTTAAAACAAATTTTTTAATTTTAATTTATAAATTTGGATTCCGATCATTTGCCCAAGGTCACTAGCTCATAGAGTAACAGCGATTTTAAACATTTATAAGTTTCAATAGATTTCTATTCTCAAAGTATATATTAAATATTTAGAACAATAAAATAAAAGAAGCCACTGCCAGTAATTAACACACAAATAGATTTTTATTAACGCACATTTAAAATTGAGGAATAAATTTATTTTTAGATTTTAACATTAATATTTTTTTTAAAATTTAAATTACTATTTTAAATAGATCGCACAGATGGATATTTAAATTATATTTTACTTTAGCATGTCGAGCATAGATAGTCTACATAGATTTTTTTTTTTTCCACTTAAAAACTTATCAAAACATTCATTCAATCTCAGACTAAAAGTTCGTAGTCAACCCAATGCCTGCTTCCAGATATATAGTCGCAATCAATGCAATATGAAGATGCTAGCATAAAACCACGCAGACAGGAATGTGCATCTGACAGCGTGATATTATTTGAATGAAATGATCCATGTCTAGAACAGGAAAGTGCAACTGTCAGACTAAGGAATCATATATATATATTTTTAAAGAGTGCTATGTATGGGGGGAGAGCGGTCTTTCTGCCGACTTATAAATCCCTGTCCATAGAGCTAGAAGGGGTTAATGGTGCAGGAAATACATCTGCAACCATTGCAACGGTATGACTGCCTCTTTGGGGTCATGCATTCAGGTGGGCACGTTGCTCTGTATGCTAAACACGCTTCACATTACATTAATATAAACGTCTATATATCTCTCCACTAGCACTCACAACCATGAAACAAATAGCCTGAAATTAAAATCCCTTAAATTAAACATAAACGAATTTAAACATAGTTATTAATCTTTATCCATGCAGCTATCTACACCCAACTTTAAATTTAATACATTTTAGTTAAAACATAATACACACCCAAAAAAATGAAATAAAAATGATTGCTTAAACATCTACATAAAAAAATATCAATAATTGAATTTGCATTCTTTAAGTCAGATAAGAGTTCTTATTTTCAGTTATTAATTACTTGCAATTTTAGGAAAGTTCTTAATAGATAGACACAATAGTTCATACTTTACGGATTTAATAGATTGAGAAGTCCATCTTCGTGATCACTTTCATAGATTTTGACCTTTGAAATGAAACTGCGACTTGCCATGCATTTGGTCAGGAACTGTCATCCAGAGGCCTCAATTGGTTGTCCAGAAAATTAAATTTATTGCAGACTTCCACATTGTGAAAATCTGCAATATAGCTAGTTATAGCGATGTATTCATAGTCAGCTCTAAGATAACAATTATAATAATAATTTGGCTTTTATATTTTTATTAGTCTCTTATCATTAGATCTTGAGATTCAACGAGCAAGATGTCACTAATCCTCTGGTGTTTCAATCACGGTCCATGCTGACATTTCTGGTGTTTGCATTGGTCATTTAATTTCTTTGTATTCTCTTATCTGACCATTTAATTTATTTTAAATGCCTCACGGGCTGGTTTGCTTTTGAACAATCATTTAATTAATAAGACAATCATTTTCATTTTTTAAGATTATAGAAATCAACATTATTTCTATTTTCAAAAATATCAAATCTTTATATCTCTACTTTTTTACAAAAAAAATTACTTTCAAATATTTTTATTTTTTAAAAGTTTTTAAAGTTGTCCATCATGCGATCTATATATACGTTAAACAGTTTTTAAATTTCAGTTTTTAAGTTAAGTTTTTTTCTTTTTAATAAATCGATTTTTATTTATGATCTTTTATTTTAATTTTAAAATAATGTGATGGGATATTATATTCCATTACAATATATATATATTGATTGTACTGTATTTTATTCTAGTACAAATTGCATTGGCAATTTAGAAGTTAAAAATTACTAAAAAGAGAATATTTTTATTTAAATATCTGATAGATTTAGTTTAGACAACGTGGTTGTATAGATTTTTTTTGTCTGTGTTAAAAGAAATCGAATAGAGAGAAAGGATATAAAGAGTATAATATCAACAAAAAGGGAAACTACTTTGTATTTTTGTAAAGATAAAACAAATCTTTATCGTGAAGCCAATAGCAATATGTAAAATAAAATTGCAGCATTCTTTCGGTAATTAAAGATGGTGACCCAAGAAAAAAAAAGGAAGACTTTGTAGGCTAAATTACATTAAATTTGGTCTAAATTAACAGATGTCAACAGGAGTTGCACAGAGAGACTAAAAAAAATCATGACTATAAAAAGAAAAACACATCGTGCATCAGTGTTCTTAGATTTTGTTCCTGAAGTAAAGCGTTTCAAAATAAATGTTCAGCATTGAAGAAATTATGCAGAGTGGGTCAAACTACTCTCACCAACACGTTAAATCATACTAAGATGTGTGAGTAGAAGAGTTCATTTGCCAGTGTTGTTTTTTTTGCCTGATGTCATGAATTACCCTGAATGAACCATCTCCTATTAAATCTGAAACCACGGAGTGCTTATAGACTGCAAGAATATAGAACAGCAGATCCCTCCCAAGATAAATCCATGCATGGTAAATTCTATAATATTATATGTGAACAGTTAAACTTACCAGTAAGAAATTTTATTATTCAAATATCAGTGATCACTTTCTTTTGAATTCTAAGTGCAATAAACTGTCATCTCGAGTCGTATCAATTAAAATAAAATCCTATCAATAGGTTTAATTCCTATTTATTTCTCTTATATTTTATTCTCTCAATAATAATATAAATATTTCATTATGTATTAATAAATTTAAATATAACTTATGTTGATATTTAGTTGTTGATTATTAATTGTCTAAATTCATTTAAAATTAACCATTGTTATAATTTGATTAAATAAATTGCTAATGCTGTACTTGAAAATACAATCCTCCGAGTATTCCAAGTAATTTCATCGTAACTAAATAAATAGGTTGGGTTTGGCCAGTGGATTCTTACATAGAATCCTGGCGCCTTTTCAATTAAATTAAAGGCTGGTTCTCTCCCCTCTATTATCCAACTTTAGTTACGTTTAGCAGGTTGTGTGACTGGAAAAAATAATTGCATGCGATAAAATCACTGAAATTTTCTGATGAAAATTTATTAAATCGAACATGGTTTGGTCACCGAATATGAGGTAATTAACTCGTAAAAACCCTAAGTATACCATGAACATTACAATAATGGCCCAACTTGAGGCTTCAACAATAACCACTTCCTGAGATAGGAGTAAAATAATAGAATAATAAAATTTTAAATATAAGTGTTTCGAAAAAAAAAGTTTTTTTTTTTTTTTGAGTAGACAAAATGATGGAAATAAAGTAGCTCGTAAGGTAAAGTGACAGCAGGGGGAGCAACTTTGGCAAATGTATTATTGTAAGATAAATAATAAAATAAAAACCAAACAAAGTATACGAATTAGAAAGATATTAAAGCTATGACAGGTAAAACTAAAAGAGTAGATAATCTGATTTGCGAATGGGATAATGAGACCATAAAGTTTGCATCCCAAGAATGCCCAAAAATTACAATATGGGTTATAAATATTGAAGTGCATGCATTGTTTGACTCTGGTAGTCAAATATCAATCATGTCTGAGACTGTATATGCATGCATGATACAACAAACCCATGATATTCGAACTCTACCAGTGAGGAAGACCCTAGTAATGTTGGCCAATAATAAAGAGGTGCAACTAGAGGCAAAACAAGTATGGGTACGAGTAAGAGTGGGAAAGAGAGATATACAACATGTTTTGTTGATATCGAAAGGACTTGCACACAACACGCTATTAGGATCAGATTTTATGCATTAAACAGGATGTTTAATTAACTATGAAGACAGCAGTATCACATGTAAAGGAGAGATAATAGAATTTATATCAAAAGAAAAGACACTGCCAAAAGAAGACAGAGAGAATGCAAGTGGAAGGATGGAATGAGGAGGAAACATATAAAAGGGGATGAGAAGGTAGTGAAGGAATTGTTAGAGAAGTATGTGAAAATTTTTCAGATAGACTGGGGGTAATTAAGGGATATGAACATCGAATTAAGATTATAGATGGCATGCCATATCATGCACAATCGTATCTGGTACATCATCAATATTGAACAGAGGTTGAAAAACAAGAATGGGGAATCGTAACAAAGTGATCATCACCTTATAATAACCCATTGATGATAGTGAAGTGAAAAGATGGATCAGTAAGGTTATGCTTAGATGCGAGATAGCTAAGTAGAATCACCTGGCCTGATCAAAATGTGCCTCCATCGATGAACGAATTATTAACAGGTTCCATGATAAAGAAATTTTTTCGACGTTAGACCTGACGGCCAGTTATTGGCAGATTAAACTACGCCCTGCAGACCAGCAATGTACGGCTTTCAGATATAACGGCATATCTTATCAACTTAACAGAATGCCATTCGGATTAAGGAACAGTGAGGCAGGGTTGTTGAAGTGCCTGGATAGAGTATTATCACCTGAAATCAAGAGTTTGGTTACCATTTGCATGAATGATGTCATAATTGCATCTAAAAACCCAAAAAAGCATTTAAGACATTTGGAACTGTTTTTACAAGAATGCAAAGACAAAGGTATCTGCATTAATTTGCAAAAAAGTTGTATAGCCATGGCAGAAGTCAGTTTTTTAGGACACTTGATCACTAAAGCAGGGATTAAGCCTCATCCTGATAAAATACAAGCCATCAGGGACTTCCCGGCCCCTAAGTCAGTGAGACAGGTTAAGTCATTCTTAGGACTATGTAACAATTTTTATAATAAATTTTACACGAACTTTGCGACAAATATTTTACTGCAGTTATTATGGAAAAACGTTCCATGGGAATGGATGGATAAACAAAATGAAGTATTCAAAGGCATCAAAGAGAAATTTTTGAGCCAGGTCATGCTGATATACCCTGATTTTAAGAAAACTTTTATAGTACAGGTTGACAGCAGCAGATAGGGACTAGGTGAGGCTTTGATGCAAATGCAGGAAGATGGTAGTCAAGGGGTAAAATACTTTATTAACAGACCATTAAGGGGACCAGAAGTCATTCTGTAACTAAAAATGAAGCATTGGCTGTGGCATGGGCATTCCAGAGATTTCAACATTTCTGATCAGAGGTGGAAGTCAGAACCGACCACAAGAGTCTAGAATTCATTAATCGTAGTTATTTGTCTAATAGTAGGCTGATTCGTTGGAGTCTTTTTCTCCAGGAATTCAACTATTCCATAAAATATATGTAAAGAGTCAGAGAATGTAGTAGCAGATGTTTTGAGCCGAAATCGAACGGAGTCCATGGGGCGCCCGCAGATTGAAGATATTTCTAGCGGCATTAAGCACAGAAATTTATGCATTTGTAGAAGATGAATTGAACCACTTAGTGATAAGCAGAGGTTAGATCCCAGATGTAAGGTGATTATAGAGAATTTAGAGAGAAGAAAGTAGAGATGGGGCAAAGAGAATGTGTTCTGAAAAGGACGGAAGAAGGTACCGGTTGACCAAGGGAATATTGTGGTATTTGGTAGATGTAAAGGAGGGAATGTGGAGGATGATAGTGTCTAAGATGCTCCAAGATAGGCTAACTATGTATATGCATTGTTTATATGGCCATTATGGGGTCCATAAGATAGAAAGATTGTTGAAAACCTGGTTTTACTGGCCAAACATGAAATATCAAATAACTAAAACATTGAAAGGGTATGAACTGTGCCAGAAAACTAAGCCAGCAAATAAATCATATGCAGGAGTGATAAACCTGATAATCAAAAAAAAGCCAAATGATCCGATAGCTATTGATTTTTATGGGTCATTACCTAGGTTCTGGAAGATGAAATACATATTGTTTTTTCAAAATGGGCCTATGCTGCAGGCTAATATAAAAAAAACACCATACATATATTAGATATGCAACACTTCAAACCAAAGACAATTTTATCTGACCATGGAACTCCTTTCATGGCCAATGAATGGAGGGAGTGGATAGTGAAAATGAGAATATGGCACACATTATCTTCTATCCATAACCCTCAGTTGAACCCTTGTGAACAGTTGATGGAGGACGACTTTTTAGGATATATATATATTGTTAAACCATAAAGAGTGGGTGAGCAGTTACCCAGGGTGGTGAATTACATCAACAGGATGGAGAATGGGTCTACAGGGTTTGTGCCTATTCGGCTACAATTCCATCAACCTGTGCCAAGGCTCTACAAGGCTAAATTGCCAACCATCCCTGAGCATATCAATGGAGAGGCGGATCAGAGAAAGGCAGCATTGAATATGAGACATGCAGCAGATGTATGGGTAGACGGAGGGGATATAAGATTCAACGATTTCAAAAAAGGGGATGGTATAGGTCCGGACAAATCCCATTAGCCAAACAGAGAAAGGTATATGCAAAAAGTTTCAGGAATTATATGAAGGACCATATTGAATAGTTAGGGAGAATGGTCCAAATGCATTTACTCTTGAATGAAAAGGGAAAGAAGGGGACTTTCAATGTGAGAGCTTTAAGACCATATAAAAAAATAATGACAGATAGCCTTAGGAGATAAATTGGATGGATTTAGACCCGAAGACCTCAAATGCATCAAATTAAGATTCAAGAATTAGAATAAAATAATGTCATACCCCATATTTTATTCTTGTTATTGACCACGGAGATATTGTATTGTATTTTATTCTAGTACAAGTTGCATTGGCAATTTAGAAGTTAAAAATTCGTAAAAAGGGAATATTTTTATTTAAATATCTGATTGATTTAGTTTAGACAATGTGGTTGTATAGATTTTTTTGTGTGTGTTAAAAGAAATCGAATAGAGAGAAAGGATATAAAAAATATAATAAAAACAAAAATGGAAACTACTTTGTATTTTTGTAAAGATAAAACAAACCTTTATCATAAAGCCATTAGCAATATGTAAAATAAAATTGCAGCATTCCTTCGTTAATCAAAGATGGTGACCCAAGAAAAAAAGGGAAGACTTTGTGGGCTAAATTACATTAAATTTGGTCTAAATTAACAGATGTCAACAGGAGTTGTGCAGAGAGACTATAAAATATCAGGCCTATAAAAGAAAAATACATCGTGCATCAGTGTTCTTAGATTTTGTTCCTGAAATAAAGTGGTTCAAATAAATATTCAGCATTGAAGAAATTATACAGAGTGGGTCAAACTACCCTCACCAACACGTTAAATCATACTAAGATGTGCGAGTAGAAGAGTTCATTTGCCAGTGTTGTTTTTTTGCCTGATGTCATGAATTACTCTGAGTGAACCATCTCCGACTAAATCTGAAACCACAGAGTGCTTATAGACTGCGAGAATATTGAACAGCGGATCCCTTCCAAGATAAATCCATGCATGGTAAATTCTATAATATTATACATGAACAGTTAAACTTACCGGTAAGAAACTTTATTATTCAAATATCAGTGACCACTTTCTCTTGAATTCTAAGTGCAATAAACTGTCATCTCGAGTCGTACCAATTAAAATAAAATCTTATCAGTAGTTTTAATCCTTATTTATTTCTCTTATATTTTCTCAATAATAATATAAATATTTCATTAGGTATCAATAAGTTTAAATATAACTTATGTTGATATTTAGTTGTTGATTATTAATTGTCTAAATTCATTTAAAATTAACCATTGTTATAATTTGATTAAATAAATTGCTGATGCTGTACTTGAAAATAGATTTTTTTCAGATATTCCAAGTAATTTTATCATGACTAAATAAATAGTTGGGGTTTGGCCAGTGGAATCTGACATAGAATCCTGGCGCCTTTTCAATTAAATTAAAAGCTGGTTCTCTCCCCTCTATTATCCAACTTTCGTTACGTTTAGCAGGTTGTGTGACCAGGAAAAATAATTGCGTGCTATAAAATTCACTGAAATTTTCTGATGAAAATTTATTAAATTAAACATAGCTTGGTCACTGAATACGAGGTAATTAACTTTTAAAAACCCTAATTATACCATGAACGTTACAATATATATATATAATATCTATATTGCTAACCTGTTTATTTCTTAACATTTTTTTGAAGATGCAAATTGTTCTTGTAAATGTTTTTTTTTCCATATGGTTAGATGTCTTTGATTATTTCCCCACATAATCTTTAGAAAATAATTATTTTTTATATTTAGATTAAATGATATGAAAGAAAATACTAGTTTTCTACTTCACCTTTGATTAGTAAGTAATTTAGATTGCGCTTTACGCAAAAAAGTGAAGCTTGTCTCAATTTTATTTAAAAGGTATATGGCTTAGTGCTTTTGTGCAGTAAACCGGAAAGAATCATGCTCTGCAATCTCCAGAAAATGGTCATTATAAAATTTGCATAAAATTTACATAAACCACAGCTAAACTTCGGTTAAAAGTAGGCTATGATTATGAAGACTCAAGGTTTCTGAAAGTGCTAAGTCATATAACGTTTTAATAAGATTGAGACAAGCTTCACTTTTTTGCATAAAACGCAATCTAATTTACTAATTAAATGATATGTGTAACAGTAGCTGGGTTCAAACCCTATTACAAGAAAATGGAATAACACATACACATTACCCTAAATACAGGTATTTATTCAAGTTGTCATTAAAGGGTTAAACATATATATAAAATTAGACATATATATGTGCGTGAATTAAATTTTGAACTCTTTTTTTTTCTTTTAAGAAAATAAATGGGGAAGGGATTAATTAGTAATCATTGTTTATTTTAGAATGTTTTATTTGTAAAATATTATAAATTTGCAAAAATACAGTTGTACGCAAATATTTTATATAGATTGTTTAGGATTGTTTAAAATATTGATTTTAATTTCTATCATATCTCAAATTAGCGAAAAGAAATATTGTATATGCCTCCAAGCAATTCTGGGTTGTATAATAATCCTTAATTACTTCCAAAAAAAAAGAAAAATTCCAAGAAAAGCTAAAGAATGTATTGCAAATAAGAAAAGATACCAGGAATGACGGCACCACAAAACAATGGACATGTCAAATAAAGAAGTAAAAAGTAATTTGGAAAAGGAAAAGTATTCAAAAAAAAAGAACTAGATTGGAGATTTGATAAAATTATTTTTTTCTGAGAAAGGACAAAGCAATTAAAAAAAAAATTAATTAGAAAAGAAGAACAGTGGTCCGTTAGATTGTAACCGTTGAGAAGAGAGAATCATAGAGATATATTAATGAAAATGTTTAAAAGGATGGGGTAAGCGCCAATACGTGAAGGGCTGTACCACCTGCAGCCGATGCGAACTGACTCTACACCGCCTGCCCGCAGAAGAACTTGGGAACCTCGTTAATGATCCGTATTGCTTAACATAGGATGAAATAGGAGCGAATCGTGCATCCAAAATATGAATAAATTTGTTTTGAAAGTTATATATCATAAAGAACTTCAATTGCAACTCATCCTTCATTTACATGAATCTTAATGCCGGACTTTGCAGAAAGAAACTATATCGTGCTCTCGTAAGACAAACTTTGAATGCTACAAGCTCATGGAATTCAACCCGATACACTATGTGATTCATTATATTCTGATCCCACACCTCGGGGTTCGTCAGGTAATGTGAACTATATTTTTTTTATGTAACTTGGAATTGCTCATGGCTACCCTCGTAATGACTTAAATTAGTTCATAACATGAAACTATTGTGTATAACTGTATACTAAATTTTTTTTATATCAATTAATATTTATTTGGGGAATTTATTATATGTTTTAACTGGGAATGATATGTGTTAATTTGATATAGATTATGTTTAAATATTAATAATAAAATTTTCTATATATTTACCTTGTGTTAAAGTTACCTATTATTTATCGTTTACATTCTCCTATTATTTTACCTGCCAAATAAAATGCAAATTATTCCAATATGTCCGAAGTGAGCAGACATGTTTATGATTTCATTATATGTTAAGTGTAAACCCACCTTTCTTTGTTGTTATCTCCTTTCAACTGATAGGTTTTCCTCCCCACCCTGGGAAGGAGCTAGCTTGGGTCAGGCACCTCGTTAGTCAGGAAAATATAATTCTCATTGTAATAGTGAGTTTGGCGCTTGAGGTCAATGGTCAACTGATGCTCAAATATATTCTTCCCACAGATATTTTTTATTTAGATCTTACTCAAAAGACAAGGGCTACCGGAAACTTTCATTTCATTTGTTTTAAATCCTATTCACGCAATATTTAGAAATTGCGTCATATAAATAATACTGATAAAAATAATTCATATTAGAATTTTTCTTTGGTAGATAGTATTTAAATGTTATCTACAGGTGTTATGGTGACTAAACAGCCATAGTCATTCCATCTAGTATTCGGTATGGCTCACGTGTCCATTTCTTAAGATCTATTATATTTGGTTTAAGTTGTCAAACGTTGGAAGGTGTTGTTAGAAGGATTGCCGGTTAAAATGGCATTCAACGTGGGGCTACAAAAGTAGGAGAATGGCAGGTTAATAAAAAGAAATTATTTTTTTGTTTTTGCGTGAGTTTAATTATTTTGCCTCACAAATATTGCTTTAGGAAATAGAGCACCAGATAGGGGAGAAAATAGGAGTGGAGGTAGAAGTTCAACAGTAGGGCAGGTGACAGTCAGTATAGTATTTTGTGAGCTCGGGTGGGGAACCTGGCACGTTATATAGAAAGAAGTCAAAAATAGTAAATAAATTGTATTAGTTAACCTGGCATGTTGTATTGAGAAAAGTAAAAAAATAAATAAATTGTCTTATTAGTTCACTCGGCACATTATATATATATATATAAATAAATATAGAATTGTATTATTATCTCACTTAGAAACTAAAAGAAAAATAATAATTTCATTTTCTTAAGGATATTTCATAAAAATAGTAGAAATAAAGTAGATGAAAACCCATTGGAGAGAAAGAGAAAATGATCAAGAATAGCACAGATAAAGCAGGGGAGACTGATATGATGAATATTATTATGAGAAAGTTGCAGGAGATGGAAGAAAGAATGGAATTAAGATTTAAGGAAATGGGGAAAAACAGGATATGTTGTTAGAAATGCAGAAAAAGCAAGAGGTTAGAATGCTAGTAATAGAAAAGAAACTGTACGAGCAGTCAGGGGAAGGCAAAGAGGAAGAAAACCCAATCCGAAGAGAGGATGACCTAGAAGAAGGCAAACGAAAGCCGAGATAGAACAGAAAGAGCAAATAGAGCAAAATAGTATAGTAGAAGATAAGGAGGCTACAGTGACATATTCGATATTGCAGTCGCAGGTAAACCAATTCCTGAAGATTAGATGTGTTCGCTGGGAAAATGGGCGAGGCGCCAATTGAAAATTTAAAAAGCTTAGAAAGATATGTTAACTTTAATGTATAGGGAAGTAAGCATGGACAAAAGATGTATGAAAGATATTTTACCATTAATGTATGTGGAAGTAAGCGTGAACAAAGGATATATGTATGGAAAAAGAAGAGAAATTGCGGGATTTTTTTTATAGATATTATTTTAGACCTCAAAATAAGTATACCTCATTTTGAAGTCTTTCTGACAGGGGGGCATTGTAACAGTAGCTGTGTTCAAACCCTGTTACAAGAAAATAAAATAACACATGCACATTACCCTAAATACAGTTATTTATTCAAGTTGTCATTAAAGGGTTAAAAATATATATAAAATTAGACATATATGTGCATGAATTAAATTTTGAACTCTTTTTTTTTCTTTTAAGAAAATAAATGGGGAAGGGATTAATTAGTAATCATTGTTTATTTTAGAATGTTTTATTTGTAAAATATTATAAATTGGCAAAAATACAGTTGTACGCATATATTTTATATAGATTGTTTAGGATTGTCTAAAAATATTGATTTTAATTTCTATCATATCTCAAATTAGCGAGGGTAGTGAAAAGAAATATTGTATATGCCTCCAAGCAATTCTGGGTTGTATAACAATCCTTAATTACTTCCAAAAAAAAGAAAAATTCCAAGAAAAGCTAAAGAATGTATTGCAAATAAGAAAAGATATCAGGAATGACGGCACCACAAGACAATGGACATGTCAAATAAAGAAGTAAAAAGTAATTTGGAAAAGGAAAAGTATTCAAAGAAAAAGAACTAGATCGGAGATCTGATAAAATTCTTTTTTTCTGAGAAAGGACAAAGCAATTAAAAAAAAAATTAATTAATTAGAAAAGAAGGACAGTGGTCAGTTACATTGTAACCATTGAGAAGAGAGAATTGTAGAGATCATATATTAATGAAAATGTTTAAAAGGACGGGGTAAGCACCAATACGTGAAGGGCTCTATCACCTGCAGCCGATGCGAACTGACTCTACACCGCCTGCCCGCAGAAGAACCTGGGAACCTCGTTAATGATCCATATTGCTTAACATAGGACGAAATAGGAGCGAATTGTGCATCCAAAATATGAATAAATTTGTTTTGAAAATTATATATCATAAAGAACTTCTATTGCAAATCATCCATCACTTATGTGAATCTTAATGCCGGACTTTGCAGAAAGAAACTATATCGTGCTCTCATAAAGCAAACTTCGAATGCTACAAGCTCATGGAACTCAACCCGATACACTACGTGATTCATTATATTTTGATCCCACACCCTGGGGTTCGTCAGGTAACGTGAACTATATTTTTTTTATATAATATAACTCGGAATTGCTTATGGCTACCCTCGTAATGACTCTATTAAATTAGTTCGTAACACAAAACTATTGCATATAACTGTATACTAAATTTTTTTTTTAATATCAATTTATATTTGTTCTAGATTAAATATTTTATTACTTCACTTATGGTTTGGGGAATTTATTATATGTTTTAACTGGGAATGATATGAGTTGATTTGATTTAGATTATGTTTAAATATTAATAATAAAATTTTATATATATTTACCTTGTGTTAAAGTTACCTATTATTTATCATTTACATTCTCCTATTATTTTACCTGCCAAATAAAATGCAAATTATTCCAATATGTCTGAAGTGAGCAGACACGTTTATGATTTCATTATATGTTAAGTGTAAACCCACCTTTCTTTGTTGTTATCTCCATTCATCCGATAGGTTTTCCTCCCCACCCTGGGAAGGAGCTAGCTTGGGTCAGGCACCTCGTTAGTCGGGAAAATATAATTCTCATCGTAATAGTGAGTTTGGCACTTGAGGTCAACGATCAACTGACGTTCATAAATATATTCTTCCTGCAGATATTTTTTATTTAGATCTTACTCAAGAGACGAAGACTACTGGAAACTTTCATTTCATTTGTCTTAAATCCTATTCACGCAATATTTAGAAATTGCGTCATATAAATAATACTGATATAAATAATTTGTATTAGAATTTTCCTTTGGTAGATAGTATTTAAATGTTATCTACAGGTGTTATGGTGACTAAACAGCCATAGTCATTCCATATAGTATTTGGTGTGGCTCACGTGTCCATTTCTTAAGATCTATTATATTTGGTTTAAGTCGTCAAACATCGGAAAGGACGGTTAGATGGGGTGGCCAGTTAAAATGGTAAGTTATTGCTATCTCTGAATGTTTTATCATTACATCTCATGTAAAATATTATTGCAATACATATTATATGTAAATAATTTTTTATTTGTAAGTATGGTACTTTTTCAATAGTTTTTATGTGATATTTGTATTAATATTTGATTATTTTATAATTTTATTTTGCAATTTCAACTATCACAGTAATTTATTCTTAATTTTTTAACTGTATTTTTAAAGTATTTAATCATTTAAATATCTCTGTATTATTATTATTTATTTGTTTTAGTACTTCCAAAACAGCGTTGTGGATTCAGAACTGATAGCGGTATAGGAGGCAGTTTTGTAGCATCTGCTAATAAGAAATGCTTCTATGTACTGAGTGATATTAAAAATTGGACTTTCGGTCGACTGGATTGCAATAAACGTTTTCAAGGCCGTTTACAAACTTATTTTGGGGATAAACCAGATTACCATCCATTGTACTCTTTTTTAAAATCTCAGCTTAATGCTTTTTCACCCAGTAGTAATGAGTTGTGGTTTGGTGGACAGTATGATCCTAGATTGAAAGGATTTGGGTGGGATACAGTTCCAAATACTGGTAGGAATTTATTATTAATTTTGATAAAAGTTTATATTTAAGTTATGTTTTTGTTACTAATTTTCAATAACATTTAAATAACTAGTATAAATCAGTAGTGGAAACTCAGTACATGTCATCGAAGAGATGTGATTTATGTCAGTCAAAGTAATGCAGCATTTGAGAGTTCAATAACATTTTCAAAAAGTAATCATATTTAGAAAACTGTCTTGTCAATTCTATTAATAACTGGATATGATTCAAAGATGCATCCTTATAGGTATATATACCGATAGTTGATTTATGTTTGTGAGTCCATATTGTAATGGTCAGATTTGTATTGTCAGCAAAACAGTCCTAGGAACTGAGCAATGACCACTAGTACATGTATATGTGAACATCGATATAACTATTACCACAAACAGTACCCTCAGGATAATTCTCACATGATCAACGTATCTGATGTTCACATACATGTTCGTTTTCTTATATCCTGCTAAGTCAGGGAAATAAGAGAAATTCTCAAAACTATATTAAATAACTATTTAATTTATTGTGGTAAAGAAGACACAAAATGCTAGAGGAAATGTATATATATTTATTAGTAACAATAATAAAAAAAGAAACTAAAACGAAATAATAAAAGTTCATATGTCTAGTTTAAACCTAAGATTATATTGCATTTTCTAAAGGTTAAAATAAAAATTAATTAGTGACTAAGCAAATTAACTATTGCCAACTTACATACAGTAGAAGATTAACTATCGCCAACTTACATATAATAGAATGACTATAGACTTTATATATCACAAGAATCTCTAGGAAGGACATTCTAAGATGATTTACCGATTAATTAATGAATAATTAAACAATGTTAAGATGGGACTATATATTTAATTATAACACAATTACAATCATGAAGAGATGACAGCCATATACCTAGAATTATGATAGGCTACATGCTTGGAATATCAGATTTTAAAATGCATTTAGAAAATATGAAGTGTGGTTCCAGGTTATAAATAACAAAGGAGTATATCCGATGATGGAGATAGGTCGCATCTGCCTTGGCAAAATTGTACCCAGAAATTCCATCAGATTAGAGGATCATACAGAGCAGGAATGAATGTCTGCTCCCACAATCAGTAACTGATTACTGCCAAGCAGGAATGCATGTCTGCATTAATAATCTGAATAATGGCAAAGATTATCCAAGTATGAAATTACAAAAGATATGTCTGCCTATAGCATGATCATATTCGAAGGTACAAATATAGGTCATTTGGCTTATATTAGCTGAGATAAGTTAAGGTCACTTGTCTTAAATGTTTTGTTATAATTATATGTGTAAATCATAGATCTCTTGAGGTATAATGTATTTCTTCGTATGTGTAAGATCTATAGGATAGTCATTCAATTAAGCAGGGTGCGATAAACTGTTTACATCTTAATTTGGCCAAGTAAAGTAATATATGATTGCTTGTTTAAACTTATAATGTGGCCAGTCATGCTTATTTTTGTTTGTCTTTTAATTGCAGGCTTTCTTAGTAAGAAATATTTATCGCTCTATATTTTAATTAATTTTTTAACATTATTTTCAAAACTAATTCAATTTATTTATAATTGATAAAAAAAACCTGGTTTTATAATTGCAAAAATAAATCTCAAATTAAAATATAGGATTAATTATATTTTAGAAAAATAAAAGCTTTGACATGCGAAGGAGGGAGAGTAAAAAAAAAAACGTTTTTGCATTTTTAATTACATAGCTTACTTTTATGAAAAGGGAAGAAAGATAATTCTAAGAAATAAAATGTGTTTACAAAAATATCTATCTGTCACCTGATTTTTAGAATAATAAATCTAGCATATATGTAAACTTTAAGAATGATTGTATCTAGTAATTGTCACCTGATTTTTAGAATAATAAATCTAGCATATATGTAAACTTTAAGAATGATTGCATCTAGTAATTTATTTGATCATTCTTAATATTAAAGAAAATGAACAAAATAAAATAAATTCTAGAAGTAAATAAAAAACATCAAATACCTATGATTGTTTTACTGGTATAAGGGCTGAAAATTCTCATATATAGAGTTCAAATGTTTCTAATTTTTAGTACCTTCATAAAGGATTTGAAAATACAGCAAAATACACCTGATTTTTAGAATAATAAATCTAGCATATACATAAACTTTAAGAATGATTGCATCTAGTAATTTATTTGATCATTCTTAATATTAAAGAAAATGAACAAAATAAAATAAATTCTAGAAGTAAATAAAAACATCAAATACCTATGATTGTTTTACTGGTATAAGGGCTGAAAATTCTCATATATAGAGTTCAAATGTTTCTAATTTTTAGTACCTTCATAAAGGATTTGAAAATACAGCAAAATATGAAAAGTAGCATGAGATGTAATGGTGATGCATAGCTTTCACGGGCAATTCATGTGGTCCTGGATGACCCTTTCCTTAGATATCAGTAAATGACCTTTCCTCAGATATCAATAAATGACCTTTCCTCAAATATTAATAAATGATTGAAGACAGACTGCCTTTTCAGATAGCATTTGGAAGTTGGCATAATTGACTTCAGAAGGTTAGCACACTTTTTGTGATGGCAGCAACATAGACATAGGACTGTGATTAGCCGACTTCAGATGGGCAGCAATTTGCCTAACTCCATTGGGATTCCAAACACACCCTCCACAGAGATGGTGAGGGGAAGTGTTAATTAAAAAATATTTTTGCTGATAATAATTTTCAGCTGCATTACAATTTAATCCTGTAGCCATTTATTTATTGGTTGGTAAAATTTCCCAAATTCTGAATTCCTTTTGTCTATTGCATTTCTAGCAGAAATTAAATCTACTTTAATACTTTTTACTTCAAGGTCAAATATTAAAAAAACAACCAAAATACAAAACATTCTTGTACATTTAAAATGATTCCCATAATTTTCATTAACCAGATAAGGTTTTACTAACAATTATAATTTGTATTTATGTCCTATAATTAATTTGCCTTTATAAAATAAAATGTTGCGGAATTTAAATTAGCTAAATTTTAAATTAAGTGTTTCTTTGAATTTTCTAGAATTACATACATTGAAAATTGATTATTTATCTAATCTCAGTTCTTTCTCTGACCACTACCACACACATGTATACACATGCTTTTGCTAAATAAATGAAGCAAATTTTTCTTCTTATAAGCTTTTAATTATAAATTTATTAAACGCACATTGATTACGTAAGTAATATTTACTGAGGCTATAACCTCGATAATATGTATATAAAATGCGATAGTAGGGACCTCTACAGGTGTTTTAACCACAAGCTTACGCTATGGAAGAAAAGAGGGGAACCCTTCTTTACTTCAACCTACTTTCTATTTAAATAGGTGAAGCTGAAGCGGTTAGATCTGTGAGCGTGAAGCTATTCAATACTTCACTGATTAAGTCCACATTTCTTATTACACATTAATATTCGCGAAATCTTTCGATTTACCACGAGTCAATGGAAAGATTTTATATTTAGAAATCTATTATAGTAATTTAAAGTTATAATTATAAATTTCTTAAATGCACATTGATTACATAAGTAATATTTACTGAGGCTATAACCTCGATAATATGCGTATAAAATGCGATAGTAGGGACCTCTACAGGTGTTTTAACAACAAGCTTACGCTATGGAAGAAAAGAGGGGAACCCTTCTTTACTTCAACCTACTTTCTATTTAAATAGGTGGTTATACGCATATTATCGAGGTTATAGTCTCAGTAAATATTACTTACATAATCAATGTGCGTTTAATAAATTTATAATTACAACTTTAAATTACTGTAATAGATTTCTAAATATAAAATCTTTCCATTGACTCATAAATCGAAAGATTTCGCGAGTATTAATGTGTAATAAGAAATGTGGACTTAATCAGTGAAGTATTAAATAGCTTCACGCTCGCAGATCTAACCGCTTCAGCTTCACCTATTTCACGCTCGCAGATCTAACCGCTTCAGCTTCACCTATTTAAATAGAAAGTAGGTTGAAGTAAAGAAGGGTTCCCCTCTTTTCTTCCATAGCGTAAGCTTGTGGTTAAAACACCTGTAGAGGTCCCTACTATCGCATTTTATACGCATATTATCGAGGTTATAGCCTCAGTAAATATACTTATAAGCTTTTAATAAATTTTTAATTAAATAAAGTTTCCTATAAAATTAAAATTGATATGATTAAAATTCAAAAGTTATAATTATTTAGTTCTAAATTAGCATGAAGCATATAAATGTACGCATATATATATGTAGCTTTAATATGCATCAAAAATGATTGAATATATTTGACACTAATGTTTATGGATGATACTACTAATCATTCTATGAGAAGTGTAGCATGAAGAAGAAGACAGCAGTTCAGACAAATCTATATTTATAATCAACAGTGGAGAATTTTATAATAATTAATGATAACAAGCATCTCTAATTTAAATAATGAACTCAAGATTAGCAGAGAAATGTGTAAAAGTTATTGCCTAATAAGTATTATCAGTATGTTGAAGCAGAACATTGTGATAAGATGGCACAATGTCATGTTAAGATATTATTAAAGTTTCCTTTGTTCTCTGACAGTTTTGTAAAGTCACATCTGTTAATCAGATATTATTTATAAGCAAGAAGTTGTCCCTCTTTCAAGAATTGTTTACATGGTGTTAAAAGTTTATAGTAGCTTTATGTCTAGCCAGTGAGTTATCTAAATATTAGTAGATAACTCATTGTTTTATGGCAAATTTTACAGCTGGTTTTGTTGATTTTTTTGGTAGCATTTACCTAAAATTTTCCAATAGTAATATTGCATAGATACTATTATTATTTTCCAGTAGTATTATCAAGGAATCCAGATACTTATATTACTAGCACAATCTTTAGCCTTTCATTCATGAAGCATGGATGAAATCTTACTGGATAATACAAGTGAGAATCTCCTGTAATTTTTTAACTGCCATAAAATTATAAAACAAAAGTAAAATTTTGAGCTTGATCATTAGAGATATTATTAGTTTGTGCCACTTTTTATATCTTGACTGCATTGAACATCAATCTTTTCAATCTTGCAAAGTTCTCAGTGATATATTATTTGATATTAAATATATATTATTCACATTCATATTTTTATTATTTAATGAGTTTTGCCTCTTTTGGTTTCATTCCTTTTGAATGTTATATGTTGATCAGTTCATTATTAATGTTATGTCCACATCCAAAATTAATACAATTATTAATCAGTTGTTTACACTTAACATTTATTATACAATACATTAATTATAATTGATATGTAGCTGTACGTACCTTCGTGACAGCGGTTTTATATTTGTAAGTCCTACTAAAACGTGTTGACACCATTACTAAAGTTCGTGACTGAAAATGTTCATCCCGCAGCAAATCTTTTGTGACATCTCGTAACGCAATACATAACACCCCTTCTCCCTTAGAATGAGACTTCGTAGTCCTCAAAATAGGCCGGATGTCGACATTGACGTGAAGGGAGCTCCTTGTATGGTTTTGGAGATGGTTGGCAGAGAGGTTCTGGGTTGGTGTTGTCTGTGGTTTCTGCTGCTGCTAAAGGTAGTGTTTTTGAAGCATCAATCAGTTCCTGTCGGGTTTAAGCTGGATTGGTCAGTGACAACCACTCTTGCTCGCAATTGATCTATGTGCTTGTGTTGCACCCATGAGTCCGTCCAAACTTCATATGACAAGGGACCTGTTCGCTGTTCTACTGTGGTAGAAATCCAAGGGGAGCCCCTACCGGTGGCTCATGTGAAAACTGCATCATCTGGTTGAAATTCACATATTCTCTATGTATTTGGTGTGGCTCTTGGGGCTCTATCCGGATGTATGAAATCCAAGCATGTACAAAGATGTCTGTTGAAAAGCATTTCAGCTGGGCTTAATCCTGTGGCTGTAGATGGTGTGACATGTTGAGTTAATAGGTATCGAGCTAAATGCTGGTTCCAATTTCCACGTGTGTCTCATCTCAGGCTCTTTTTTACAGACTGTACGGCCCTCTCCACAAGACCGTTACTTGCCGGGTGGTAGGGTGCGACACGGGCGTGATGTACTCCATTACTGACGAGGAATGTCGAGAATTCTGATGATGCTAATTGTGGACCACACATTCTGATATACCATGGGTGGAAAGTAATTCTCGCAGTACCGCAACTGTTGCACTTGAAGTCGTTTGCATTCTCCGCACATCCACAACAATAAGGAGCATTTGTCCATCAATGAGGCCTGCAAAATCCAAGTGCAATCGAGACCATGGTATTGATGGTGCCTTCCAGTGGTGTGTCGGAGCATGGGGACATGCATGCCTTACGACTTGGCAATGCATGCATTTTCCCACAAGATGTTCTATGTCTCGGTCCATCGACAGCCATCATACATATGACCTTGCCAATGCCTTAGTTCTTATGATGCCTGAATGACCCATGTGAAGTTCATTTAGGATGAAATTTTGTAGTGATGAAGGTATGATGACACGAGACCCTTACAGCAGACAATTCTTGTGTGTAGAGAGTTCATTACGTCTATTGAAAAAAGGTTGCAGTTTCATGTCTGTGGCTTTGTTTGGACAAGTGGTGAGAATATAGCTTTTTAAAGTTGCTAACAAAAAGTCTCTGCATGTCGCTTGTGCCACTTGTTCTGCAGTCACAGGGGGAAACTCCAATTCTTCCGAAAACAGGACACCACCAAATTTAGGGCTTTCATCTTCGGTTGATGGAAGTGGGCATCTGCTCAATGCATCTGCATTTGCAATCGTCCTTTCTGGTTTGTATTCCAGCTTAAAAGAATAAGCATTTAGTGTGTGTGCCCATCTCTGCATTCTGGGTGATAATATTATGGGTGTTGGCTTATCTGAAGTAAATATGCCTAGCAGTGGTTGATGATCTGTACTTATTTTGAATTTGTTTCCAAAGAGAAAATGTATGGAAACGTTTAACTCCGAATATTATCACCAAAGCTTCCCTGTCTATTTGCACGTAGTTCCTTTCCGCTTTAGATAAGGTGTGTGAGGTGAAAGCAATTGGGGCAGTTGATCCATTGGGCAACCGTGTACTTAGCACTGCCCCCACTCCATATGGTGAAGCATCACACATAAGCTGGACCTCCTGGTTAGGATCGAATGGCACCAAAACACTACTACAGGTCAATGACTCCTTAAGTTTTTTAAATGGCTTTTCGTGACTCATTGTCCAGGTCTATGTGACGTTTGTTTGTAGTAAGCGATATAGGGGTTTGGCTATGGTTGCTCGGCCCAGAAGGAAATTATTGTAGAAGTTTAAGAGTCCTAGAAATGCTTTTAGTTCTCTTTTGTTCCTTGGGGATTGGGCATTTCTAATTGCATCCACTTTTCTTGGTGATAGATGGAAGCCCTTATTATCAATTTTATATCCCAGGAAATCCACAGTGTTTTCTCCGAAGTCACATTTTTCCTTGTTTGCCCTCAATCCACTGCATGATAGTCTTTCCACCACTGTGTGTAATTTTGCACATGTCACTCTTCGACGTGGCACAGATTAAGATATCGTCGAAGTATGGATAAACTCCAGGAATGTCTCCCAGCAAGTTGTCTGACATATTGAAATATCCCAGGTGCCACACAGATTCCATATTGTAAGCGTTTCACACGAAAAGCTCCTTGATGAGTAATGGTTTGTATATTTGCTGATGCCTTATTGACTGGGAGTTGAAGATAAGCCTTGGCCAAATCTATTTTTGTGAAAATAGAGCTAGGTGGAAGAGATGCCAAGAGGTGGTGGACTGCATGTATCAGGCATGGGTGTTTCTGGAGGGCCTTGTTGACAGTCACCTTGTAGTCACCGCAAAATCTCACTTCTCCTGTAGGCTTGAGGATTGGTACCACCAGTGTGCTCCATATTGGGTTGTTCTCTGGCTCAATGATTCCTTCCCGGAGCAGTATCTGTAATGCAAGATCTACCTTATTTTTCATGGCAAGAGGTAATGTTCGGGCTCTCATTCTAATTGGAGGATAAGTTGGATCCACTGGCAGTGAAACAGCTGGCCCCTTATAAGTTCCTGTTGATGGGTTGAACACTTGTGGATACTTGCTAATGACATCATGGATGGATGGTTCAGTAATGCTATGAACTTCTGATAGTGTAATACCCAGAGGTCTGAACCATTCATGGCCCAATAGACTTGTGCATGGGCTCTTTGCTACTAACAATCATAAGTGGCATGTGTCCTTCCCATATTGTATAGGTACTACACATTGCCCATTAAATGCTATTGCGTGATGTTGAAAGTCTCTTAGTATGATATCGACTGGTTGTAATTTAGGTATCAGTTCCTTACATATGTCCGTGAATTTATCATATGACATTATGGAATATTGTGACCCTGAGTCAACCTCCATTTTACATTCTCTGACATATATGTATATATGTGCGATAGCTTTAAGTGTCGAGCCATTGTGGTGCACTTCGTGAATGTGATCTACAACTTTGTCTTCCAATTCAGTCACTGCCATGCACTGGTTAGGTGTCCTCGGAGTATTTCGTTGCTTTGTCCGGCAAACATGCTGTAGGTGTCCCATTCTCTGACAGAAATGGCATTTGGTTATTTTAAAAGGACATTCTGCTCGGTTATGCTGACCGCCGCCTCCATCGCAAGTAGTGGTTTCTGTTCAAGGGGGTTTGCACGCTGGTGTTTGAGAGGGTGTTAGTGACTGCAGAGGATTATTATGGTGAACTGTTGGTCTGTTCCATTGAATAAGGTCTACGGTTATTGTGGATGAGCTTGTAGCACGGATTTCACGCACCTGTATTGATGCTGCCTCAGCGGCTAATCTATGCTGAACAGCCATTTCCAAGGTTAAGTTTTCTTCCGTTAGCAGTTTGCATTGTGTTGCCTCATCACGGAGTTCACAGACGATTTGGTCCCGTAGACACTGTAAGTGAAGGTCCAAATTCACAACCCTCTGTCAGATGTCGGAGGTCTGCCAAGAATGTGCTCACACTTTCTCCCTCTCATTGCCAATGGCGATGAAATTGAAAGCACTGGTATATGATGGATGGCTGTGGGTTAAAATACTGTTTTAGTATTTTAATGATGTCTTAGTATGATTTTTCCTGAGGCAATGCTGGAGATATAAGGGGGCGCAGAATGCTTAATGTTTTTAAACCACACACAGCAAGGAGAGTTGCACGCTTCCTTTCATCAGAATTTATATTATTCACTTCGCAAAAAAAAATCCACTTGCAACACATATGTATCCCACAGGTGTGGTGAATCGATGTCGAATGATGCGAGAGATCCGATCGTAGCCATTACGTGGTATAAGTTGACAAATGTAAATTTTATCTGAACATTGTTTTTCTTTTTTTTGTTTAAGTGAGAGGAATTGCTCGTTTACTTATGCTAGTTACCTTGTATATATATTTTTATACAGGGTTGCTCTTGTTAGTTTTTGCACGTTCATTTAACATCCCATCTTCGTCGCCAATTTTTGTGTTATGTCCACATCCAAAATTAATACAATTACTAATCAATTGTTTACACTTAACATTTATTATACAATACATTAATTATAATTGATATGTAGCTGTACGTACCTTCGTTACAGCAGTTTTATATTTGTAAGTCCTACTAAAACGTGTTGACGCCATTACTAAAGTTCGTGACTGAAAATGTTCATCCCGCAGCAAATCTTTTGTGATGTCTCATAACTCAATACATAGCAATTAATATTACAATTTAATGAATGTATCCATACATATTAGGATATATATATTTTATACTATTATTACATATTGCTATGTTAATTTTTCAAATATTTTATTTTCTGTGTGTATTTTCATTTTACCAAATATTTAATTATATTTCTCTCATTTTTGTTATAGTTTTTTAAATTATTAATCAAGGATACATTGCAATTTTTTATATTTAAATGTCTAACAATTTATACTTTTAATTTGTGTTGTCTTTTAATCTTAATTAAAATAGATACTAATCTGATATTTACTGCAATAAATAGTCTATTATTTATGTAGTGCAGACTACGGTATGTAATCTTATAAAAAGGAACAAATCTCCGGTCATGGGCTTTTATGAAATCACATGCACTAACCTATGAGCATCAACCTGAAAAGCACAAGTGTACACTTATGCTTAGAATTTATCCATATATAAGCCAATCCTTGCTCATTGTGCTGCAATCAGAGCTTTAATCTATTGTGTGTCTGCATTATAAATTGTTAATTGAATTGTATAAACTTATTTATTCTATAGCAGGAGAGAGAATCTCATTTTTAATCACATGTGATCAGAAATACATAAATTTTGAATTTACTGTAATAAATAATCTATTATTTATATAGCACAAACTATGTATGTAATATTATAAAGAAGGAACAAACCTTTGGTCATACAGTTTTACACATTTATATGCTCTCAGCCATGAGCATCAGTCCGTGCTTTTCATTTATGCTTTTCAGCAATAAAAATAATATTTTCATTATTTAAATTCTTTTATTAAGAATATGGTGGTTGATTCCAAATTACAATTATTCATAATAGTCAATTGCTTGATGTTCAGTTAGTTAGTGAGACATTTGTTAAAGATGACTAAGATTATTAAAAATTATAGAGCTGCAATTAAATAAATTAGATTGTATAAATTAAAAAAAATTTACATATTTAAATTTGTAATAATTATATTTATACTTGTTACTTAAAGTAATATTTATTAAGGCTATAATCTTAAGATTATGTGCCTGAAAAAACGACAATAGGGACCTCTGCAAATCTTTAACACAAGATCTTGTCTTTCTAAATAAATTTTGTGTTAAAGATTTGCAGAGGTCCCTACTGTCATTTTTTCATGCGCATAGACTTAATATATTTAATTAAATAAATTATGCAATGTAATATAATGCATATTAGACTATTAAGTAAGCTTAGCATATTGGGATTCAATGCATGTTTAGTTAAATAGTTTGCTTCATATTTGACAATCAGAATATCTTATATATATATATATATGATTAAAATTATATCACAACTTATTAAAAATATGATTAACATTCCTTAAGATGGAGTTCTTGTTTATTTACTTTATAATTTTTGTGTGAATGATATCTAGCAAAACTTTGAAAAGGGTAAGATTGATTCAAGCAGATAACTATAAGCTATTTTATAGGAATAGTGAATTAGAGAGTAATATTAATTTGCCAAAAGATACTTAATCCTTTCCCAACTAATACAAATAAAGTATGAAATCAATGTAAATAAAATAAGTATTGCCCCTTTTAAAAACAATGTAATTAAAATATTATTAAAGAATTGAATAATACCTTATAAAATAGAAAAAGATTATTAGTAATCTTTGAATTATGTTTAGCAATCAGTTTACCTTTAATGATCATATTAAGTAATAATAAATAAAAATTTCAAATATGTAAGTTGTATTGTAACAGATTTTTTATTAAGTATATATTATTCTATTCATTAGTTGTTCCTTTGTTGGAGCATGAATCTATTATATAGAATTTGGATTTAAAATATATTGAGTCTATAGCTCAAAATATTGAGAAAATATTTATAAAACTAATAAAAAAATATTAAAACAATATTAAGCTCTAGAAGAAATTATAAAGATTTGATGATATTAAAAAATTATATAATGGGAAAACTGATCTTAATAATTGTTTTCTAAAATAAAATTCAAGATATCTCCATACTTCTTAAAAGAAATGCCTATATTTTATATTAAAAAAACAAAAACAAGTAGTTTTGTATGATCTCTTATTAACCAGATACATAATATGTATAATAAATAATTTAATGATATTTATGTACTAGTCAATACAATTATATTTTTAATGATATTATTAAAAATATATTGCGATATTTCATTATATATATATTGAAATGGTAAATCTGATTCAGATTTTTCGTTTCACAGTCCGATCCATTTAGCCACTTACTAAGAGGGTTTAATTGAAGCCCACCTATGTATAAAATTTAAATATAGAGCTGTATTTTTTTTTTTAACGTTTTTTTTTTTATTATTCTCATTTATAACATTTTAAAATACAACTATCTTGAATAAATTACTAGAATTTATTTCGGGAAGTACATACATATAATATTGTTTTATTTACGCTAACCCACTAATTTATTGTATTCTATTGAAAAGAAAAAAATTCAAATATAAGTTTTGAATTTTTATATGTGTTTTTTTTTTTATATATATATTTAAAATGTATTTTTTTAAAGAATCCATGATGTCCTTTTTGGGAGATTTGTACCTCGATAAGAAGTTTTAAAATAAATGTAAAATTAAAGTACATAGAAATTACAAAAATTCATTTCTTTGGAATTTCTATTAATTCATTAATAGAAAAAATTACAAAAATTCATTTCTTTGGAATTTCTATTAATTCATTAATAGAAATTCCACATCGTTAGATAAATAAAACTAATATAAGATTATACAAGACTCTCTATCAATCCTTATCAAGGTATAAACTTTCCTAAAATAAAAATAAAGGTATGATTTTCTTTTGTATCAAACAAGATCTGAAGAAAAATCACCTCGGGCAGTGCATAGTCCAAATACTTGAGCTATCGTATAAATAGTGTTGTTTCAAAAAAAAAAAAAGAGAAGAGAAAGTTGAGAGTTGCTGAACATCTCTACGCTAGTCGCAATGTCCATTGAGTAGTCAGGGAAAATCAACACCATTTCTTCCTGGGACCCAATCTCCTATGATGCCGCTGCCATAGACTGTCTTAGAAAAATGCCACCAGCTATCAAGATTCACCTGCGCACTCATTCCGGGGAACATCCACGTAAATGCCGCAAGACTTCAAATCCTGTCATCCAGATTAAAAATCTTTCTAAATTAATTATTACTAGGATGTAATTGTATCTTCTTAAAGCTTAAAAGTATACAATTAAATTTATCGTAAATGCCTAATCGAATCTTTAAACTTTTCTTTTTTAATTATTTATAATTTGTTTTTTTTATATAACTCAAGCTCACAATATTTTTTTAATATGTTTATTGAATATGAAAATATATTTATTTGTTGTATACTAATTTCAATGGTATACATTTCATGTTTTGTTTTTTCTTTTATTTGACAAACTTCATTTGCGAGGGTTCAAAGAAGGTAATTTGCTAAAGAGCGAATTATGTTCAAAAGGGGGAAGGGAGATTAGCAAAGAAAGAATTAGTTTTAAAATAAAATAAGTTGTTTTATCTGTCTTGCCAGTGAAGTTATGTCAAATATATGTATATTAAAATGTACTTACGTTAATAATTAAAGTAATATTGCTAATAGTTTCCCAAGATGGGATTTTGTAACTTTAGGTTTTGTTAGAATGAGATAGAATTAAAAAGGTGCTATATATTTTGACCTAGAAACAGTGCTGCTGGAAAAGCGTCAGTTAATTATCTTGCCTTTTTTTAAAAGTTAAAAATTAGGAAAGTGGGAAGGGGGAATCTATTCGAGAAATATTTTTCCTTTACATGTTTTTTGTCAGTTAAATATTTACGTGAAGTAATTGGTTGCGCAGGTTGATCTTTATGCAGTATTAGATCCTTTAAGGCTACATAATTATAATTATTCACATTTGGTTATTATGAAATCTCAGGTTAATAAGGAATGCATGGACCTAGAATGGTCATTTATGTGCATGTGATCTGACTCCCATATGGCAGACATGGAGGCTCTTGTAATTCCTATTGCTCCATTAGGTACCATCTCGTAATATCGCGAACGTGCCAAACTCTTTTCTTCGTTTGTCTGTAAAGCAGCTCGTATGAACCTACCTTCATTTTTCTGTGTGTCACATTCGTACTTTTATTAACCTGATATTGTTTTATTTTTCTGTTTTTTAGCCTATGTAATATGTAAGCCATAGAGAAATGATTCTATTTAAGAATTTTCAGCCTGAGTAACCAATTCTTTTGCTTTAATCCTTAATTAGTTGAACCTTGTTAATTTATCTAATTCACATTATAGATTTATAAAGAATGACTAAGTTGAAGGTAAAATTAAGGTGGTTTGTGTGCTTGATAATTAATTGTTCTAATTTTTTTTCGTGTAATGTTATTTTCAATAACTTAATGCTGTTCCAGTGAGGTCTTCTCATAAAATAGATAAAATGTCATTTTAATTAAGATTAATTGTTATTCGCAAAGAAAAGTGAAATAAAATGATTTTCTTTTCTTGTGTCATTTTGAGTAAGAAGTCAAATCAGTGTGTTGTAATTGTTTTTTTTTTTGACATCAGTTTATTATAAAATGTTTTAAAATCTTTAAATAAAAAAGAAAATGTTTTTTTCCTATACAATCAGTCTATCCATTTTTTAAATACCCCTGGGTCTCTTTTTACGCGGACTTATTTAACACGATTTTGAAGTTACGCGATTTTGAAGTTCACCGGAAGTTGAACTCCGATAATGCACTATTACTTTAAATAATAAATTTCGCGCACTTATGTTATATTGAAAGTAATAGCACATTATTGGAATTCGACTTTCATCTTAGTAATTTCAATATTTTCAGTGTTTTATAATAGTAAGATTTTATTCAATAATGAAATTAAAATCATAATTTCCACGTTTTATGTATACACACATTAAATTTTACAAGATTATAATGTAAATTTGTTCAAACATTGTGCGTGTTAATTTTGCATTTTAAATCACATTCTGTTTTTGCTTTTTAAAAAAGAACGTAATCAATTATTAATCATTTAGTATCCGCAAGTTTATTTTTAAAAGGTGAGTAATAGCAGTGAAACGAAATTTGATTTTTAAACGGAATTGAAAATTAAAGACAAAAATAAGAATTTAATTTTTAGTTGTTAGTTTTAATTAAATTTTTCCCAGTAATGGTGAATAAATAATGTCTTTTTATTATTGTAAGTCTAAGTTCATAAACAATTAATAAAATCATCGTCTCAAAGATTAATTACTAATTACGTTGTCACCAGAAATCTATTGACACAACATGAGTGTGAAGTTAGCGCTAGTTGTATTTCCTCAGTTTGCAAACGAACGTGTTTTCCGGCAAATATCGATAATAATTAAAACGTGTATAAAAAAAATGTAAATTATGCATAAAAATATATTATTTTGAATAAAATTAAATATTATAGTTAAAAAAAGTTTGTCTTGTATCAATTTTTTTCAAATTTGAAATTTTTTATTAGTCATATTTTATTTCCTTATTTTTTTTTGCGCGAATTTTAAAGTAATTTTACATTGGTGCTTTGCTTTTACGCGATTTTTGAAAAATCACAGTTCGTATCCCCCCTTTTTCAAGGTAAGTTACGTCTATTTTTGCGCGATTTCTTTTGCACGTGTTTTCTGAGGAATCTATCTATCGCGTAAAACGAGACCCAGGTGTACACTGATTGATCAAAATTTTTCCCATTTCCTTGTGATAAATGTCAACAGTACATATATTAAATTCCGTGGTCAAATAATTTTTTTTTTTTTATTGTTTAACTAATAAATAAATAATTTTGTGCAAAATATAATGAATTAAAGCTAACTTCTATCTGTAAGCATGTCTTACATGACGCGGTTTCATAGAATTCTACTTGTATAAGTATAACACTTATGTCAAGAACTTTGTTTTTAGTGAGCTTGAGAAAAATGTAAATGTAAATCTTTCTTGAGTTAAAATATATGTATACAACTAAATTTCCAGTGTATTCAAATCGTTTTCTGTACTTCTTATTTTAATTTATATTTTATATTAAGTTCAATCACCCAAGGTCTCATTAAATAGAATTATTATGAATCTCATGCTCGAAGGCTCGGCTCTGGGACAGTGAAAGTGAAGGAGTTCGATGTTATCATTGAGAAATGTTATTGATTAAATCTTTGACCTGGGGATATAGGTAAATAGGGCAGAATCCATGATGTACCGGACTTATAAATCTTGTACATGGTCGGACTCTAGGTATTTTACCTGTATTCCGATTCGTGTTTGATCAATATATGTTTTTCGACCGGTACTATATATATATTACTAATAATTTTCAATATATTCTGTTAAAGTGAAAATACTGAGATGTATATAATAAATAGAATTGATTAAATTGTTAAACAATTACAAAAAGTTGTCATTAAATATATTACATAATATATATTGTCTTTGTTGAGAATATTTGCATTTATTATATTTTATGTAAATCAACATCAGCTATATACACTGTAAAATGGCAATGCTTTAAGTGTGCATACTTTCCTAGAAAATATAATTCAAGCTATGAATTTATATCTTATATCATCATATCTTTTTGTTATTTTTGAAGACAAAACAAAAAAAAATAATTAGAATTTAAATATCTGTACAAGAATTTAAAGTTGAAAATTTGTTGGATAAATACATAATCCCATTATCATAGTTATTGAAGAAATAAACCACTAAACATCACATGATTACAATTCTTCATGCTTACACAAGCTGTGTACACAGAGGCAAAACTCTCCATACAATTGCACCACTCAGTGCAAGCCAGAGTAATCAATGAATGCATAAAGAATTGTGATCATGTGGTGTTTAGCGGTTTAATACCAATCCTGCCCAATAGGATTATGTTTCAGATCTATGTGATTATACAAGCTAATGATTCTTGAATTGAAATCTTTATTGTGTTTTCATTTTGAACTCAAAGTTTTATAGTTGGCTAGTAAGATAAAAGGTGGCTGCTGAAGGGTTGCATGGATGAATAGGCATTAGATAGGGATTTTATGCACAAAACTTTTCTGTATCCATTGATTATTCTGGCTTGCACTGAATGGTGCTATTCTATGAAGAGATTTGCTCTGTATAATGGAGAAATAACTGATGGAATGTGAGATTTTTAGCAAAGAATCCCTCTTAATTTAAATAAGTAAGATAAAAAAAATTGGTGAAAGCGAATGACAAAAAGAGCATAGAGACCACACAAAAATTGCATCAGGACAAACAAAATTCTACTAATATCATATTAGGTTGTGTGATGTTGAATTATTTTAAAATTTATATATTAAAATTAATATTTTATTGAAAATCTTTTTAAGGTGAACAAATAATTTACCATCATTTTAATAACCTTTGCTTTCAAAATAGACAATTATAAGTAAGATTTATGATCAATTTAATAAAACTTGTGCTAAAAATGACACTGAGATTTTATTATTAAAAATATATATCAATTTTAGCATCTGCTTGTGATGAGTTGTGGATATTATAATCTTGGAAACACCATCATTTTTGGAGAAAATTGATGTTATTAATTAAAATTGTAATTATAATTTGAATAATTGCAGCTGATTCTGCTATAAAATATGGTATTTACTCAACCAAAAATTTTGTAGTAATGTACTCAGGGCCACAAAAGTGTGCAACAATTGATATAAAATTTTGTGGTTAGTTAATGATCAATAATTTTATTAGTATAGGAAAATTAATAGTTTTACTTTTATTACATGATTATTATTTCTTATGGTTACACAAGCTGTTAAAACAGAGGCAAAACTCTCCATATAGTAGTGCCATCCAGTGCAAGCCAGAGTAATCAATGGATCCAAGAAGGTTTGTGCATAAAATCCCTATCTAGTAACTACTCACCCAATATTCCTAGACTAGTTTCTAGTCAATTTTATTTTAAATGTTTTTTAGTAAAATTATATAACTTAAATTATTATTTTTTTACTATTATTAAAAGAATTAAGATTCATTTCAAGATGAAATATAGATTTGCTAATAAAAAAATTTAAATTTCTTCTTAATTTTTTGAAAATGCCAATTTATTATTGTTATGAATTCAATTTTTGTTGTAAAGTTTTAGCAAGTGTTAAATGTTATATATATGTCTTTCATTAAAAAAAAAGATTTTTTTAATTAATGGTCTTAAAAATTAAAAACAAAATTTAGTATAAAAAGCAAATCAATCATGTCCAGAAGAAAAGTGGATGAGAATTGTGATATTATAATGTATTATTCTAATGTACTTTTGATATATATTTGTTATTGCTAAATCAATTTTATTTGTGGTGTGTGTTAAATACAAGTTTGTTTGACATGATATTACAAAGAAGAATGTGATTACAATTATATGAGTTTTGTTTTCTTAAGTTAGTACTTTTTTGATATATTCTGCACAATTCAAATTACTATTTTAGAATTCAGGGGAATGTTTTTTTCATTGAAATTAAAAGATAGAATATCAACATAATACTATTTATATTTGATAAAATATGTATGAAATTTTATACTCCTGCATAAAAAAATGAAATATTTGTGTAATGATTTTAAAATGTTTCATAAAACTTTTAAGTAGTTAATATTAATTTTGATAGTTCATCTTTTTTATTTGTCTTTATTTTGACAGTTAGAGAAAGAAATTACCACATTGGAGAAAATTATTGGAAATTTAATTATATGTTGTGATAGGAGTAGAGTTTAATTGTCCATCAATAAGCAAATGTTAACACTGATAAAGATTTTTTTCAAAACTGAAATTACTGCATCAAAAATTATTTATTATTTTTAATTTAATATTTAAGTAGTTATGCTTTATATCCCCAGAGTTTAGATGTAATTATAAGGGATTTGAATCCAGACTTTCAAGCTCCCTTCAGCTATCCAATCTATCTCATGCAACCTATTCACATGACCACACACATCGTAAAAGATCTGCAATATACATATTTCACACTGAATCAGCACTATCAGTTGATCCAGATCATCATCTCCTACACATATTGTTATCATGTATTCATTCAACAAGACCAATAATCCAAGCAAAAGTACCTTGAATCCAACCATGCACAAGATACATATGTCAGGACAAAGGATGAATCCTAACCTATTTGCCTAAACTATTGCCTCTCTGACTAATGGATAACGTTTGTGATGACACTAGCAGTGCTTGGTTTTATTCTGTCCCAGCTGGAGATCATGGTTCACATACAGACTCAAAATAATAAAGGGTTTATATGAAAATCAATGATTTAATGGATTCTGACGATTGCAGAACGGTACAGATATGATTTGATTGATTACTAATGGTTTGAACCATAATAATAATAATTCTTTATGGCAACATTACACAGAAGTGAATTTAAATCAAAGAAATATTTAAATAAGTAGAATAATTAACCTTAGAGATTGGGAGTGATGACAAACTAAGCTTATTTAAGTTAACAATATTATAGGAATTTATTAAGGAATTTAGTACAAAATAAGTTAAGTCTTTTTTTATACAACTTGGTTATTTTTATTTAATTTGTTTTGATGCAGCTTTGACAAACAATGTAAAAGTTTGTTAATTGGTCGGCCAAAAACCAATCAGCAATAAAATGTTATTAGCCCTCTTCAAGATATTACAAATAAATCTGTTTATATATATTACAAGATGTGAAAGATGTGCATTTAACAACAATGTAAAAGTTTGTTAATTGGTCGGCCAAAAACCAATCAGCAATAAAATGTTATTAGCCCTCTTCAAGATATTACAAATAAATCTGTTTATATATATTACAAGATGTGAAAGATGTGCATTTAAAACATTATTACATTTAAAATCATTTGTATATAATAAGTGTGGGAAACAAAATAGTTCTTAAATAAATAATTGACAATTATACAGTCAGATTTAATTAATTACGAAATTTGTTTGTGAAGGACGTGCCATCACGGCAGAGAGCATTTCAGGTTTGCTAAATAAAGATATAAAATGATGAAGAAGGCAATATGCTATTATAGATTACAACAAAAATAAATGTGGCTTTGCTAAAGGAAATTCCTGATATGGACAGGTAGATAAGAGAAATGTTGGCCCTCTAGCCAAAGCATGTCTCTGAATAATAATAAAATATTTTTGATGTGCTGGGCTTCCATACACATTTTAAATGGCAATGCCCGAAAATGGATCCCTTGGTATGAACTACGTCTACTTTGAGGGAGTGAAAGATTGGACTGGTCATAGTTAAATTTCCGTAGGTCCTGATGAGTAAGTAGCAAAGCAAAATAATAAATGAATGGTTGTAGCTATAAAAAAACATTCATGCCTTAGACATATATATATATAGATAGTGTATCACTAACAAAATTAATCAATGAATTCCTGATTAAAATAATCAGTTCCCTGACATTGTCCCCACAAACCTTAGTCCACTAATGAAAGAATCATAAATATAATATATTATAACGATCCGGAGAATAGTAGCTTACCGTCATCTGCACTACAGGGCGCCATTTAGGCATTTGAATTTAGAAAAATTTATAAAGTAGACAGATACATAAGTCAAAATAAACAACAACTTTTTTTTATTTTAATAAATATATTTTGATATCCGGTCGTTAGCCCAAGTCACTAGCTCATTGGAATAGCAGAGATTTATATTTATAAAAAAAAAATTCTTATCTAAGAATAATTTAAAAAAAGAATAAAATAAGCCACTGCCAGTAATTAACGTACAAATATTTATTTACGCACATATATATATATATAAAATTTAACATTATTATTTTAGTATGTTTATTTTAGATTTTAATTTGATTTTATAATTTAAATTTACATTTTAATTTTTATAATATTATAAGTTTACATTTTAATTAAGTTCGTACAGATGGATTTATGAAAGTTTGTTTTATAATGTTGAGTATAGATCGGTTACATAGATTAAACGGTTAAAAACATTTCAAAGTAAACATAAACGATCAAAATACAAAATCATTGATACCGTCAATTGCATAGGGAATACAAGAAACCTAATGGTGTTCATCATAAGACACCACATTAACACCAATAACTTAAAAGACATCCGAATAAATACATCTTAGATACTCACCGTAAGGTATCAGTATTTACCGAATGTCTATATATTTTGATCACATATGAAAACCAAAAACATAATTAACCGGTAACGAACCCATGCAAGTGTCTATACCCAACTTAAATTTAATGCAATTTTATTTAGAGTGTCGAGTATGAATGGGATACATAGATTTGCATTTTAAAGAACATATTCTAGATTTGCATTTTAAAGAACATATTCTATCCTTATTAACCTTAGGCTAAAAGTTCGCGGTCAAACTAACGTCAATTCATCTGACACATTGATGCATTCAATGTAATGCGAAATACAGCAGCACAAAAGGTTAAGAGAAGAAATTGCCTCTCATCAGATAGGAATACTATATCTATCTGACAAGAAGAGCAATAAAAAAAAACTCCATCGAAAGGAACAGCATTCTACGTCTTATAATCCCTTCCATAGGCAAAACGGAAGTGTGCGGCATATAAAGCAATTCTGCCCATAGCGAAACTCGAATTACATCTACTAACTACATCAATATATCCAATTCATCGACCCAATTCAACCACGAAACAAATAACCTAAGATTACCCTACCCTAATATAACTTTACAAATCTATATAGCCATTCATGCCCGACTAAAGTTTAACAATTATGTAATTTAGTCTAACGAAAAACAAAAATCATAATAGAAACTTAAAAGAACAAAAAAAATAAATGGAAATGATTTTAAATAAAAAAAAAAACAAAATACATAAAATGACATTATTAATATTAATTTACGTTGATCAGATAGGATTCTATTTGTATTATTTAAATACCGAAAGTGTTTAATTTAATGTTCATTAATTATAAAGTTCTTATGGTTTTAAACGGTTCATCTTTATCTGTTGCTTGCCATTTGAATGTGAATTCCCACGTCCAAAAAAGATTGGTATTCAGTTGGCCGTTTTATTTATTCATCCGGAGGTTTTTTTACTCCAGCTGGTCCTCAATGTAGAAAACGATAGTTCATTTCTCTTTCTTCCTAGCAGAACTGAAGGGATTGAAGAATGCATCTTTTCAATCCCTTCTCCTTCAACTCCGCACTAACACATATCTGTCCACTTGTAATAACCAACTCACTCTTTTATTTTCAAACCTTTCCTTTTATAATAATTTTGTGGATTAACTCAACATTACGTCATGATGGTGAAAACCTTTTTGTTGAGGTCCGATTTCCCGATGGATTTCTTTCATTTGCTAAAAGTTTCTATTGTTTTCCTATCTGACCGATGCTTATACATTTAAATGCCCAAAGGCTAGTTTACTAATTAAAATAATCATTTCCATTTTACAAAAGATTAATTAATTTGTTTTCAAACTTAAACATATATTTTTATCTCTAAATTTTTTTTGAAAATTTAGTTTTAAACTACTCTTTTTTTAATAAAGTTTTATTTTAATAATTATTTATCTGTGCGATTTTATATATATGCGAGTTTAAGATCATTTTTTAATTTTCAGTTTTTAATTCTTAAAAAAGAAATTTTTATTGGCGAACTTTTTTTTTTATGTTTACTAATAAAAAATAATGTAACATACATATGTGACCGTTACATATCGGTAAACTTGCTTAAAAAAAATGAACAAAAAAAATGTTTTACTTAGGGTTAGTAATTACGGTACACGATTAATAAAATTTACAAAACATTCGGTTAGTATAAAGACTATATACAAAAAAAATTTTTTGTCTATCGTTTTCCTAAGGACCATCCACGTCTACACCTCCTTCCCACAAGAGTTCTATTATTTTTTTTTTAATACATTTTATTTTTACACACGGCATGACAAGCAAGTTATTGAAATTATTTATTTAAGAAGGTTGCATTGAACTAAATACGTTTTGAAAGATAATGGATTTATACGTGTATATTTGCAGCACAATTATAAATACCACCAACTTATTTATGACTGATTAAAATGCTTAAATAGGATTACACTGAAGTAAATTCCCAACAGTACTCATCGTAAGGTACCACATTTCGATCATAAACTTACGTGGCTGGGCGCACCTATACACATTAAAGCATAATATATATCAACAAACAAAAAAAACATTTATTACAACCTTTTGACTTTTTTTAACAAAAATTAGTTTTAAAATTATTTATACTTTTTCGTGCTTAATATATATGCACAATTTCTTCTGGCAGTGCTTTTATAAGATTTAAAGTATACGACTTTATGTAACAGATAAAAATATTTCATTTTGAAAAAAGAAATTTACTCATGGCCCTGGTAGTTTATTAAAGATCGGCCCAAGTTGGGTAGCCAGTTATAACGATCTGCAGAATAGCAGCTTACCATCATCTGCACTACAGGGCGCCATCTAGGCATTTGAACCTAGAAAAATTTATGAAGTAGGCAGATACGTAAGTAAAAAAAAACAACTTTTTTTTATTTTTTTATTTTAATAAATACATTTTGATATCCGGTCGTTAGCCCAAGTCACTAGCTCATTGGAATAGCAGAGATTTATATTCATAAAACAAAAAATTCTTATCTAAGAATAATTTAAAAAAAGAATAAAATAAGCCACTGCCAGTAATTAACATACAAACATTTATTTACGCACATATACATAAAATTTAACATTATTATTTTAGTATGTTTATTTTAGATTTTAATTTGATTTTATAATTTAAATTTACATTTTAATTTTTATAATATTATAAGTTTACATTTTAATTAAGTTCGCACAGATGGATTTATGAAAGTTTGTTTTATAATGTTGAGTATAGATCAGTTACATAGATTAAACGGTTAAAAACATTTCAAAGTAAACATAAACGATCAAAATACAAAATCATTGATACCGTCAATTGCATAGGGAATACAAGAAACCCAATGGTGTTCATCATAAGACACCGCATTAACACCAATAACTTAAAAGACATCCGAATAAATACATCTTAGATACTCACCGTAAGGTATCAGTATTTACTGAATGTCTATATATTTTGATCACATATGAAAACCAAAAACATAATTAACCGGTAACGAACCCATGCAAGCGTCTATACTCAACTTAAATTTAATGCAATTTTATTTAGAGTGTCGAGTATGAATGGATTACATAGATTTGCATTTTAAGGAAAATATTCTATCCTTATTTAACCTTAGGCTAAAAGTTCGCGGTCAAACTAACGTCAATTCATCTGACACATTGATGCATTCAATGTAATACAAAATACGGCAGCACAAAAGCTTAAGAGAAGAAATTGCCTCTCGTCAGATAGGAATACTAAATCTATCTGACAAGAAGAGCAATAAAAAAAAACTCCATCGAAAGGAACAGCATTCTACATCTTATAATCCCTTCCATAGGCAAAACGGAAGTGTGCAGCATATAAAGCAATTCAGCCCGTAGCAAAACTTGAATTACATCTACTAACTACATCAATATATCCAATTCATCGACCCAATTCAACCACGAAAAAATAACCTAAGATTACCCTCCTCTAATATAACTTTACAAATCTATATAGCCATTCACGCCCGACTAAAGTTTAACATTTATGTAATTTAGTCTAACGAAAAACAAAAATCATAATAGAAACTTAAAAGAACAAAAAAAATAAATGGAAATGATTTTAAATAAAAAAAAAATACATCAAATGACATTATTAATATTAATTTACGTTGGTCAGATAGGATTCTATTTGTATTATTTAAATACCGAAAGTTTTTAATTTTATGTTTCATGAATTATAAAGTTCTTATGGTTTTAAACAGTTCATCTTTATCTGTTGCTTGCCATTTGAATGTGAATTCCCACGCCGTCCAAAAAAGATTGGTATTCTGTTGGCCGTTTTATTTATTTATCCGGAGGTTTTTTATTCCAGCTGGTCCTCAATGTAGAAAACGATAGTTCATTTCTCTTTCTTCCTAGCAGAACTGAAGGGATTGAAGAGTGCGTCTTTTCAATCCCTTCTCCTTCAACTCCGCACTAACACATATCTGTCCACTTGTAATAACCAACTCACTCTTTTATTTTCAAACCTTTCCTTTTATAATAATTTTGTGGATTAACTCAACATTACATCATAATGGTGAAAACCTTTTTGTTGAGGTCCGATTTCCCGATGGATTTCTTTCATTTGTTAAAAGTTTCTATTGTTTTCCTATCTGACCAATGCTTATACATTTAAATGCCCAAAGGCTAGTTTACTAATTAAAATAATCATTTCCATTTTACAAAAGATTAATTAATTTGTTTTCAAACTTAAACATATATTTTTATCTCTAAATCTTTTCTGAAAATTTAGTTTTAAACTACTCTTTTTTTAATAAAGTTTTATTTTAATAATTATTTATCTGTGCGATTTTATATATATGCAAGTTTAAGATGATTTTTTAATTTTCAGTTTTTAATTCTTAAAAAAGAAATTTTTATTGGCGAACTTTTTTTTATTTTATGTTTACTAATAAAAAATAATGTAACGTACGTATGTACCCGTTACAATATATATATATAAAAGAATTAACTAAAATATAAATTGTTTACCACACTTCACAAATATTTCATTTATTAATGTTCTTAAATACTTTCAAAGATTACAAAATAAGACTGTTTTAATTAACATAGACGGGCATTAAATATCAAAGTAATAAATTGTAAATCACAATTTTAATATTTTCTGACAAATAAAATATATGTATGAAATATATATACTGATAAAATTCTATAATAAATTTTACTTAATTGATTCACTAAAATTATTTATTCTTTCAGAAATAATTACAGGGCTATTTTAAATTGGAGGTAATAGTAAGATACTTTTAAAATAATTTCAATCATTCAAATAAATTTAAAATGAATTTATAATATAAAAGGTACAAAACTAAACAAGCTTTTCTATTAATTAATTTACGGGAAGTAAGTGTCCAGTAATGATTTTGACTGGAAAATTAAGAGGGAGAGAATTTAAAATTAATAGCTCATTGAATTTCGTACTTGGAAATTTCAGTAAATCAAATATTCTAAATAAACCAACAAAATTAATTTAATTTGCCGCATCAAAATAATGTAAGATTTTATAAGAATTGATATTTTAAATTTTAAATTTAATAAAATTAAAAGACACATTTTAAACCAAGCCCTATAAACATCACACAGATATATGAAATAAATTAGTATTGATTTGGAAAACAAGTAAAATGGAATCAATGGCTTGCAGCAAATTGGACGTTACCTCAGAATCAATCAGTACACATTCCATGGCTGGAAACACATTTATACAGTTAGATTATTTGCAGGCTTCCTCAACACAGACAGTCTCTGGCTAGATGTTTAAGCACTGGAAAGGCATGGATGAGTTGGTGGAACAGACCTCTGAGAAGCAAACGACCGATCTTTTCACCCCATCATTTCTTTAGGCACGATGTATATATAGATTAATCACTTCTCTCCAGTAAACTCAATAAATAATTCATTCTTATCAAATTTCCCCTTATTTATGTGTTCTGATCTTTATCTAGAGGATTGAATCTACAGTGACAACTGTCAATTGCAATCGCTGTAACTGTTTCTCTAAGGTTGGTGCCTGTTTTGGAAAGAAAATCTATAACTCTGGATGAACATGCCCCAAGGGTTGATTTGCTAATTAAAAAAACAATAAAAAGCATATTAAGTTTATCAGTCATTGTACTAACAAAATCTATTTAACAAAAATGTAGATTTTATTCAGAAAAATTTTAGGAATTTGGTACAATGACTTCCATACATATTTGACATAAACTTAAGCAGAAATTTACAAAACATTTCTTACAAATATTACATTGTTGAAATAATTGATTCTCTAATGTACATTGATTAAAAGATAAATATAAAATGTTACCAACTGATTAATTGAAGAAAAGTGAATTTTAATAAAAGAATTTAAAATATTTGTAACATTTTATAGATATCCAGAGTTCAATTCGATTTAACAAAATAAACACAATATATATTTTTTACAAATACAAAATAAATAAACTATCATAAAAGGTTAGTTTTAATTATAAAATAAAATTAATGAAATATAAAAGATTATAATATTAATAATATACTTCCACCTATTATGAGATGGGTATCAGTTAATATAAGATTGGGTTTAAACCCATACTAGTGCTGATGACATTGGCACTAGGTGAAGCAGAAATATGTACTATATTTCCAGCTTCAATATATATATATAATCCATTCTCACTTTATATTAAGATAGCAAATCTTCAAACTCTAATGGAGTAGGCTTACTCCACCATCCTTCTATTTATGAAGTTTTCCTTATCATATAAAATCGGATGAAATGGGCATCCCATTATCAGATTTTCAATGTTATGGGAGGCTGAAGAGTTGGTTGGTGAAATAGATTGAAGCCTGTTCATTGAAGTTTGAAAATTTGCTATCTTAATATAAACTAAACACTGATTATATATGGGTATGGGAGATGATGATTGGACCAACTGATGAGTGCAGGAAATAGGATATTGGAGATCATTTGTTTTTTTTCACATATGTGTGGTCATGTGTATTGGTTGTATGAGATAGATTGGATTGCTGAAGGTAGCTTGAAAGTCTGCATTCAAATTTCCATATTATTTTTACTTTATTAAAAACATTTGAGGTTATTTACTTTGAACTTGTGAAATATTTAAATTTTGATTTCGAGCTAAATAATTAAAAAAAAAAGAATGAAAAAGTTTTATTGTGAATAAAAGTATAATATAAAAGTGTTATTACATTTATTAATTTACTTTATAAGTATAGAGGATTTGAACTCAGATTTTTAAGCAACCTTCAACAATCCACATTATCTCATACAACTGATACACATGACCACACACATGTAGAAAAGATTAATAATCACCAATATACGTATTTCATGCTAAACTAGCACTCATCAGTTGGTCTAGACTACTGTCCTCACACATATATATAATCAATGCTCAGTTTATATTAAGATAGCAAATCTTCATACTTTAATGGACAGGCTTCAATCCACTACAACCTCCAACTTTTCAGCCATCCATATCATTGAAAATCTGATTATGCATTGTAACAGTCATATTTGAACATCCACGCAACAAAATCCAGAGTTTTGGTAAATTATACCAAGGCTGATCTAGATGAGGGTTTGAGACCAAATCTGACCGCACCTCAGCTCCTTCACCAACACTCCCTGACTTACTACCTTATGAATGACATATATGAAGTTACACTCGTAATCTCTCAATTTCCGCGCCGGCAATAGCAAAGGGTAAAACGAGAGACTCGGGACTATTTAATTAAATGTTTTCTAGCTTAACCAAACACACTCACACAACCTATGGCTGATTATCTCATGCATATAAAATCATTATGGATGGTGGTTTAATATAAATAAAGTGAATAATACTGCAGACGTTAATAGATTTTAAAATTATTTAATATTGACAAAACGCAAACAATAACAATTAAATATACTGAATATTCCACTCGCAGGTGGGATGGTGAAAATACGAACTACACGTTCTGTAATCAATTGTACTTAACGATTATTATTCTATTATATCGTTTATACGTTAATAATTATTTTATGTCTATACTAATGTCTAAATTATGTCTGCCATTCCTACTCAGTATGTTAAGGGTTAAATTCTAAGAGAGTGGGAACTTTATACAATGTGTACTTAAATTTATCATTACGCGATGAGCAGACAATGTGCTCTTTATGTAGGTATTCTTAGATAAACTAGATCTTAGGTTCAGATCAATGCTGAACAATTAATATACAGCAGATGAACTGGCATTTTGTAGCATAACTTCTGAGGCTACGGCGCTATGCAAATTACATCAGATGCGGCTTGAATGCGCTTTTACTCACGAGATTCAGTAATGTTTACTCGGTTCTCAGATACCGCTCGCCTGCTATACATGAACTTTTAGTTTGGATGCTCGAACAGCCACGATATAAGATGCTGGATTCCGGTGTTCCAGTTTTTAAAGGAGGAAATGGGAATGACCCTTAAAATCATTATCCCATTCAAGAGAAGGCTGTCCGAACTAAGGATGATAAGATAGCCCTTAAAACCTAATCTTATCTTAATAATTATATGATAGCAAGGCGGAATGCACCTCAGTGCTTCGTAAAAACTCATTCACAACGCTTTTGGAATCTTAATTATAACAACTAGTAAAGCGCGGAATCTATAGTTTCTTCTGCAAACTACCCTACGCCAGTTAATTAAATAAACACTGAAATTGTGCTAAAGAGAACTTTATTAAAATTGATCTAAATAAACACTGAAATTGTGCTAAAGAGAACTTTATTAAAATTGATCTAGTTTATTAATTAACTACATATTATATGCAATTACATTAAGGGGTCTAAAGCATATCTGGGGCTTAAACTTGGCTAACTACTGAATATGCCTTAAATTATCACTCTCTTTTATTTAACCAAACAAACCTTTTAATAAGCAACATATGTGAATTTAAGCTACGCATAGCAGTTCAAATAATACCTCAAAGTAGGTTTCGGACCAGAGACAATCTATAGATATGCCAAACAGCATAATTACTTTACTTGAGAACAAAACGTCTCTTTAAGTTATAATAATTAATGGTCTCTGCTCCAAAGGCAAAGCATAAATCAATAAATGCATTTTAACAAAATATATATATAGATGCAAAAGTATAGACGCAAATAGAGAAAATAATAAGGCAAATAAGCTTTTATAAGTTGAATTTAAAAAAGAGATTTAAGAATTTGTGATCAGGCAAGATTTACATTTAACTTTTAAAGTATTTTAGATTATACAGGTTGAGATACGTTTATCTAATACAGTTAATTACTTTAAGAGAGGATACACCTTTTAAACATAGTGTGATTAATTTATAAGATTTGAATGGAAGAGTTTGTGCACATTACTTATTATATAGCTAGCTTTAGGAAAGATTTATTGATGGCTATAGCTTTTAGATTTAGTTTGATTGAGAAGTGGTTACTGGTTATTTATCTGGAGGCTTGCAGCTTGAAAGTATGAAATACACGCATGGACTGATTGATCTGAGCTGGTTCATCATTGGGCTATTCTTTAAGTAGGGCTGTGGTTTGGATCTCCGGGCTCCATAAAACGGTTCTTGACCATCGGGAAGATGGCCTTTGCTTTTCTAGCCAATTATTTGCATGGTAGAAACTGGGCCTGCTGCCTGGATATAAGTTGAAACACGAGTAAAGCAAAAATGGATGACAATTTTCTTTCAACTGCCTTTTTTTATACTTTTTTAACCCCCCCTCTTACAGTTCATTCACAATCTTTATTTTTAGACATTAAAATCTAAGAAGTCTTAATTGCATCAGCTTCAGACAAATTGGTTGATTGATTTCAGGTTTATTCATTGTTCCTTTTATTTTTCTCAGATTCCAGTTCCAATCTGGATTCCAGAGCAGGTTTAATTGTCCAAGTTTTATTTTATTAAGAATCCTAAAATCTGGATTTGTACCGGCGGTGTCTCATGAGATTGGTAAAGTTCTTTTTTTAAACATTGGATTGCTTCTCCTTTTCTTTTACTGAAAGAGATTTAAGCTGCTAGCGTTTTATCCTAGACGTGAGACAGCTACCTTTGTTTTTAGTTGCTCTACATGGTTAAGTAATTGGGTACTTTAAAGCCAGTTTGAAATACTTTAGAGAATTCTGTTCTTATCTAATATAATTTTCCCAGCTTGAAACCAATTCAATTATTTAAAATCATAAGATGAATATTTATAAAATTATAAGGTGTGTACATTATATAATGATAATATTCAGATGTGAATATACCATTTTTATTAAATAAAATTATTACAAAATATACACAATTATAGCAGACGTGTGTGCATATACAATTACACACATATACGTGTAAACATACGTTTTTATAGATGTTAAATTCCCAAGTATATTGTTATACATATGTGTACCTTTAGGGTTTGAACTAGGGAAATGAAGGCTACTGATTTCTAGAATAAGTAAAACGTATGATGATGAAATCATACTGTTTCAGCATGCTGATGCTAATATTATTGCCATGCCCATGTTGACCTGAAGTCACTCTGACCCCTCATGTATAGGACAGTATCCATTAAATACATATAAGAGGGATGGACAGGATACAAGCTTAATATGTAAATATTTGAAACCAGGCACTCTTCACAAACCTGGGAGCTTAATTGTAAGTACAGAGGATTTGAACTCAGATTTTTAAACACCCTTCAACAATCCACAGCATCAGCATGGGATTTGAGTTTTCATAATCAGATTTTCAATGATATGGATGGCTGAAAAGTTGGAGGTTGTAGTGGATTGAAGCCTGTCCATTAAAGTATGAAGATTTGCTATCTTAATATAAACTGAGCATTGATTATATATATGTGTGAGGATAGTAGTCTAGACCCTGGCTTCTTAAACTGTGGGTCACGACCCCCAGGGGGGTCGCGAGACTACTGAAAGGGGGTCGCAAAGATCTGATACTTTTCAATCATTATAAATAAAATTTTAAAATTAGTATACACACTACGTACAAATATAAATAAAAATCATACAAAATACTATTGTAGTTTTATTATAACTATTTTTTGAAAAAAGTGGCAATGCAAAACTGTTATGTAGGGCCTATAAATGAAAATATGGAAGTAGCATTTAAAATAATAAATACAACGCGCTCCTCGATTTTCAACTGAACGTTCGACATTGATGTCTGGCCGCCGGCGTCAGTGTTTGCAAGATAACTTAGTGATTATAAGTACCCAGACGCCGCGTCGCCTTACAGCTTACACATACAATACGGAAGCATAATCAAGCTAGGCTAGGCGAATCGGCATATTATTTTTATAAAATAATAAAAAAAATTAAATGAAAGCTTCTTTTTCGGCGTCTTTGTGATACGGTGACTTTGTGCGCTGCACACTTTGAACACGCCATGCGTCGGGGTTGATCTGATCGTAGTTTGTTGTCATTGCACTGGTAAAGATTCGAGTGTAGTTATTTTTCTGTTTGTACTTCAGTTTGGACTCAGCTTTGTCTTCGTAGTGACATGTGTGTATTTACTGTGTAATTTTCAGTTGGTGTTTTTAATTATTACGTTAAAGTTCAACTACATTTTGTTTAATTATTTATTATTATTTAACCATCATGGATAAATGGCTAATTAAAATTCCAACTAATAAGTCTGCCACGCCGTCACAACCAAGTTGCAGTGCTTCAAATCCGACTTCTAGCAAAACAAAAAAAAGAAATATGACGAATCATATTTGCAGTATGGCTTCACATGCTCTTCTCACAACAATGAAGAACAACCAGTGTGCTCAATTTGCAAAGAAGTTTTGGCTGCAGAAAGCATGAAACCGTCAAAACTGCAACGACATTTGAATACTAAACATGCAACGTTATCAAAAAAGCCAATAGAATATTTTGAGCGTCTTTTGCAAACATCAAATAAAGAAAAGAACACTTTGGAGAAGTATGTTACTTTGAATGATAAATATCTATTGGCATCGTATGAAGTTTCGTATTTGATAGCAAAAACGAAAAAGCCTTTTACTATTGGAGAGCAACTTTTACTACCTGCAGCTATAAGAATGTCTGAAATTGTTCATGGAAAACAGTATGCTGCTGAAATTAGTAAAATTCCATTATCAAATGACACTGTGTCCAAAAGAATTTCAGACATTAGCAATGATCAATTTCAACAGCTTCTTATGAGGCTTAAAGACAGCTCAAAGTTTGCAATACAACTGGACAAGTCAACAGACATTTCAAAAATGGCACAGTTGTTAATTTTTGTAAGATATATTTATGAGGGAAGCATTCATGAAGATATACTGTTTTGTCGTCCTCTGGAAGGTCATACTCGTGGAAAAGATATATATAAAAAAGTAAATGAGTTTTTTGAAAAAGAAGGATTAAATTGGAAAAATTGTGTTGGTGTGTGCACGGACGGTGCTGCAGCAATGACCGGACAAGATCTTGGTTTTACAGCATTTGTTAAAGCTGGAAATGATCATATTACATTTACACATTGTATGATTCACCGAGAGGCACTTGTTGTTAAAAAAATTGCACCAGAATTAAACACTGTGTTTTTTGATGCAGTCAAAATCATCAACTTTATTAAAAGTCGAGCACTTAATAGTCGATTGTTTAAAAATTTGTGCATTGATATGGATTCGGATTATACAAGTTTATTGCTACATGCTGAAGTTAGGTGGCTATCAAGAGGTCGAAGTTTGAAACGATTATTAACTTTAAAAGATGAAGTTCTTATATTTCTAACAGAGCAAAATTCTAATTTGGCCGATTATTTTCACGATAATTTATGGCTTCTCAAGCTATGCTATTTGGCAGATATTTTTGATAAAATCAATGATATGAATTTATCAATGCAGGGAGTCTGCGTTAATATGTTTATGTTAAAAAATAAACTTGAGGCCTTTGTTAAAAAAATTCTTATATGGAAGAACAGAGTGAAAGTGGATCGCTCGAAATGTTTCCATTTACTGACGAGTATATAATTAGTAACAATATTTCAAAAAAAGATACTCCTATAACAAAAATTATAGTTAATCATTTGAAGGATATGGAAGTTTACATGCATAGGTATTTTCCCAATGATATCGATACACAACAATGGATTTGCAATCCATTTTCAATTGAAATGGAAGAAATTAATTTTTTAAACTTAAAAGCACCAGAAGAATTTGCCAAATTAACAAGTGATACTACCTTGCGACTCAGATTTTCTCAAGTGCCTGTGCATGAATTTTGGATAGAAATCAAATCAGAATATCCCCTACTATCGGAAATGGCAATGAACAAATTACTGCCATTTTGTACAACATATTTATGTGAATCAGCCTTTTCCACATTAACTTACATAAAATCAAAATACCGTTCAACTTTAATAAACGTTGAAAATTTATTACGATCTGCACTAACTCAAATTGAGCCTGGATTTAATTATTTGTGTAAAAATAAACAATCACATCCGTCACATTAATATTGTTTGATGTTAATAATATGTTTTCTTATAAAAAAATTGTTACAAAAGTTTATTTTTTCTATTGAATAAATTTATATATAGTTTTATGTCATTCTATTTATTGTGTTTTATTACGACCGATATCCCGTCAACGTTTCCAATTATATATATGTGAAATGAATGGATACGTATTCTTTAATCCTTATTTTATTTACATTGTAAAATAGTGCGATATTACATCTACATCTACGGTTAATATATATTTCATTATATGGAGGAGGGGGTCGTTTAAAATTTCCTAAGCTTGAAGGGGGTCGCTATATAAAAGAGTTTAAGAAGCCTGGGTCTAGACCAACTGATGAGTGCTGGTTTAGCACAAAATGCGTATATTGGTGATTATTAATATTTTCTACATGTGTGTGGTCATGTGTATCAGTTGTATGAGATAGTGTGGATTGTTGAAGGGTGCTTAAAAATCTGAGTTCAAATCCTCTATACTTACAATTAAGCTCCCAGGTTTGTGAAGAGTGCCTGGTTTCAAATATTTAATTTACTTTATGTTGACATTACCTACAGATATTATATTCTATAATGAATGTCATTTTTATATATAATTTTGCTTAAATTTAATTTTTATGCATCAATAATAAGTACCAAAAATTTCATTTTGTTGAAGTTAGACTATGAACAAAATAACAATTAGAAAATTATGCTTTTTATATATATATATATTTAAAAGATCCACAATCTCACACAATGTTTAACACACACACCCACACACACACATATATATATATTGTAATGGATGTTTGATATTAATAATATGTGCCACATATTTAAACCACTATCTTTATATGTGCATTTATATATTTGGATAGTCACAAATTCTAATGTTTAATTGAGCATTGTTACATTGAGCCAAAATCATTCCATAGCATCTGTAGCTTAATTTTTTGTTATTATGGCAATCACAGGATTTCATGCTAACCAATATGTAATAAAATAATAAGTCATATAATACATATATTGTTTATATCCTTGAATTCCAGTCCAAAGTATGTATCAAACTTCAAATGATCAATCAGATATCAGGGATAAAATTATATCAAAAGTTAAAAAATGTTGATAAATTTATATAATAAAAAATAATATTTAATTTCCAGACAAATTATTAGCACACATACTACAAATTATCATTATAAATATATTAAAGAAACTTGTAACCGTAATGATAATAACAAGGAATGATATTGACATATGCCAATACACCTGGGTCTCGTTTTACGTGATAGATAGGTTCCTCAGAAAACACGCGCAAACGAAATCGCGCAAAAATAGACGTAACTTACATCGAAAAAGGGGGGGGTGTCTGTCTGTGATTTTTCAAAATTCGCGTAAAAGCAAAGCACCAACGTAAAATTACTTAAAAAATTCGCGCAAAAAAAAAAAAAGAAATAAAATATGACTAATAAAAAATTTCAAATTTGAAAAAAATTGATACAAGACAAACTTTTTTTAACTATAATATTTAATTTTATTCAAAATAATATATTTTTATGCATAATTTACAGTACAGTAATTTATATTTTTTTATACATGTTTTAATTATTATCGCTATTTGCCCAAAAACACGTTAGTTTGCAAACTAGTAAAAAATCAGATTCTCATGTGATGTGATGTGATGTATTTGGCTTCTCCTTAAACAAAGTCAAGAATATCTCAGCAATTATTCTCATAAGAGGAAATACAACTAGCGCCAAGTTCACTCTCATGTTGTGTTAATAGTTTTCTGTTGACGACGATGATGATTTTATTAATTGTTTATGAACGTAGACTTATGATAATAAAAAGACATTTATTCACCACTGCTGGGAAAAATTTAATTAAAATTAACAACTAAAAATTAAATTCTTATTTTTGTCTTTAATTTTCAATTCCTTGTTTAAAAATCAAATTTCGTTTTACATCGCATTAATTTCAAGTCGCCCGTAAGTAATTTTTAAATTGTTAATTACAATTAAAAATCAGATTTTAATTGTGCCCACTGCTATTACTGACCTTTTAAAAATAAACTTGTGGACACTAAATGATTAATAATTGATTACGTTCTTTTTTAAAAAGCAAAAACAGAATGTGATTTAAAATGCAAAATTAACACGCACAATGTTTGAACAAATTTACATTATAATCTTGTAAATTTTAATGTGTGTATACATAAAATGTGGAAATCATGATTTTAATTTCATTAATGCATAAATCTTACTATTATAAAGCACTGAAAATATTGAAATTACTAAGATGAAAGTAGAATTCCAATAATGTGCTATTACTTTCAATATAACGTAAGTGCGCGAAATTTATTATTTAAAGTAATAGCGCATTATCGGAGGTCGACTTCCGGTAAAACACGAATCGCGTAACTTCAAAATCGTGTTAAATATGTCCGCGTAAAAAGAGACCCAGGTGTAGTCGATTATTATAATTTATTTTTTTCACTTCAATTATTGTATTTTTTTTGACTCCAAAATGACTTTCATGATTATTAGGTTCATTTCCCAAACAATAAACTATAGACTAACAGTTTAACATTTTTAAAACTTTTTCACAATTTATTCTAATACATATTTATATTAGTCTTAATTATAAATAGTTAGCAATTGCATATTTACATTGAATTTATAATAGTAAAATAAATTTATTTAAAATGCTTACAAAAGAAATTTTCATATTTGATTAATACTATTATTAATATTTATAATTCACATTTAATTATAATTTATATTTAAATATTTTTATATAATTAAATGATTTTATGCATTTAATAAAACAAATTTAGTAATAAGTCATGTGTTGACAAACATAATTTTTGAAATAATACTTCATTATTGTGTTATGTTGAATTGTCTTCTATTTATTCTTTTTTTACTTCTGTAAATAATTGCAATTAAGAATTACCCTCACACATAATTTTTGAGGAATGTCCTTGAATAATCATAGATCTCATATTATCATTAGCTAAAAGCTTAGCATCTTCTGAAATACTCTTTATATTGTTAGAAAATGCACATTTATACTTATATGCTATTATGGACATCAAGATTAGTTTGGAAAAATTAATCAAGAATACTGATTCAAATTAACATCATGAAGAATTCATAGTGAAATGGGAGGCATAAATAAAGTCATACTTGGAGGCATGGCTCAAACATATTTTAGTATAGTTTATAATAGGAGATAGTGATAATCTTGGAGAACTTATGTAATCAGTCCAGTGATAGAGGATTTAGCAACACCTATTTTTAGTGACTTTATGTTTAAAATAACTTTATACATCAGATTTGTAAGTCTTTTCTGCTTAATCTAGGCTTGAATTTCCTCAGCAATTGAACATGAGATTACATAGTATATAAAACAGTTTCTAGAAGCTAGGTAAAACAAAACTGATCAGAAGCCTCAAGAAAAATAGCAAAAGAATTTTCTTTCCACAACATGTGTGCGTTTTATTCACATTTTTAGGGTGCAATCTTTAATTAAATTTATCTTCTGAGCTCATTTATTTTCAGAATAGTAATTTATAATTAATAAATTATTAATAGAAAAATACTTTAATCTGATTTAGAATTTTAAGCAGATGGAATATAATAATCTTAATTAATTAACAATATAAGTTACTCTTTTTTAAAAAATAACAATAACAGAACAAACAAATAACGAATATCTTAAATACAAATAATTGAAATATATCTGAAAATCTATTATTTTTAAATTTCCAAGTTGATTTCTTTTTTTAATATACTGAAAATCGAAGATAGGGAATAACAGAATTGTAATGTTTTTTTTAAAATTTTTTTTATAGGCACTCTGTATGTAAATTAAGATAAAAAAAAACTTCTGAAAGAATTCATGGATTCTGAATTTAGTTATTTTTTGTGCTCCTATTTCACATTAATTCCTGAGCACTAAATCATTTGACTGTTTTTTTTTTTTAATAATTTGAAGATTTTCTGGGACTTTAGATCTAAATGTTAAATTTTCAATATTTAGATATTATATATATTGTTGGTTTATTTAAAAAATAAGTTTTAATCATAGGTGTACCACCTATAGTTTTAAAACAATGATTGATGGAAGAGTACATGCCAATTTTAGCACATGTGAAGAATAGTTTCTCAATATTATAGCTACATAAACTAGTAAGATTCAGTGTCATAGCTAATTAAAAATGAGGAACTTTTTTCTCTCTGTGATATATAAACCGAATTTGTATGCTGATTTAATAATCAGGCTCATAATAAGCTCAAACATTAATTTAGATACAGACAATAATGGTTGTTTTATTCAAAGAATAGCTTTAACCATAGATGAACTATCTATGGTTTTAAAAAAGTTATTGAGAGGAGAGTTCATGTCAATATTAGAGCATGTGTGAATAATAGTTTATTCTACAATATTACAGATCACTATATTATTAATTATTACACATACACACACATGTAAGTATATATTCATTATATATAAAAAAGTGGAAAAACTTTGTGAAGATTGATGATATAATCAGAATGGCAAGATTAATTATTTAATTTAATGGAAGATATTAAATGTATATAATTCAAGTATATGCCTACGAGTTCTCATTGTGATGAAGAAGTAGAGGAGTTTTATATGGATGTGCAAAATGCATTTGATCAGAGCAGATAATATTTTAAAGTTGTCATAGGAGACTTTAATACTAAGTTTGGTGAATGATTGAAAGATGAAAGTGATATGGATAAATTTGGTTATGCTATTAGAAATGAGAGAGGACATGTGTTTATGGAATTTGCAGGAAAAAACCCCTGTATATTATGAATTCTTTCTTTGAGAAAAATATTAAACCAGAAATGTTATATGTAATCATCCAAATGAAGATTATAGCGAATTAGATTAGTGAGATGAAAGATATTTGTTAATGAAAAATTAGAGACATAAAATTATTAAGAAAAATAATACTTACATTTGATATTCCTATCTTTAAAAACATTTCAATGGATTAGAATTAGAACCTGCAAATCGTTTTAAAATATTAACATTTTGAAGATGGTTCAGATTTGAATGAAATCAATAGGAAGATAACTGCTATATAATTAAGAATTGTAAGAAAAATAGCTGTACAAAAAAAAAAACAGAAATTGATCAGTAAATTTTCTACTGAGCCAAGACAATGTATGAAAAAAAGGTGGAATGTAAAAATATATAAAAATGATCCATTAAGAAGAAATATCTAGAGTTTTGTAAAATGATACGAAAGTATTAATAATAATGTAAGAAAATGTAATAGTGAATTGAGAAGGAAAATTCTAGAAGAGAATAAAAGCCTTCAAAATGTATTGGTAGGAAACTTATTTCCTCAATAAGAAGAAAAGATAAAACTATTACTAAAAAGAGAGATGACATCACATGATCATCATTTCTTATGCTTGCTCTTAACTTATTAAAACAGGCAAAAGTCTGTATGTATTGCCAGTCAATGCAAGCCAGAATAATCAATGGATGCCAGAAGGCTTGTGCATAAAATCCCCATCTAGTGCCTACTCATCCAATATCCCCAGACTAGTTTCTGGCTTGTGGCCTTCGTCAGTGAGTTTTGCCTGCTTTAAAAAAGAGAGATGATATGATGAAATATGTGAAATTATATAAAAAATTATATAATAAAGAACAATAAAATAAAGCATCACCTATAATTGTTATATCTTTTGAATTGCCTGACATTTTAAATGAATAAATGAAAGATGCAATTAAATTTATGAAGGAAAACCAGGAAATAATGGAATATATAATTGTTATCTTAAAAGAAGCAAGTGAAAAAGTAAAAAAATTGGTGGCAAAATTATATATTAAATGCTTAAATGATAGAGATGTACAAGATGATTACAATAATACAGTAATAATTTTGATATTTAAGAAAGTTAATAAAGAAGACATCAGAAATTACAGACCAATCAAGTCTTTTATCAGTTCTATATCATTTTTTTACAAGATAATTATAAATTATTTACATTGAATTTTGAATTTTAACCAATCAAAAGAACAAATTGGATTTAAAAGTGATTTTAGCACAGCGAATCACATCCAAGTATTGAGAAGAGTTATAGAAAGGACCAATGAATATGAATTGCCATGATTCCATTATTTATACTCTTTCACTTCCTGCACTTTTCTTATCAATATCGGATCTTATCTAACCTTCCTGATCATCAAGTTTTCAAAAACATTTACTTGCCCAAGGCAAGAAAGTGACACTATCTTTTACAGCATTTTTGGGTAATTTGTATACATACAGCTCTTAACAAAAAAAAACATACATCTGTAATATTTAACTTGAAACGGTGAATTTTTAATGATAAAAATTTGTTGATTAAATGTGTCTTTTAATTTTTAATTGTTCATTTTAACTATTGATTTTTCTAGTCTATTTTTTTTTTTAGAGAATTTGAATTTATACATTTGGTTTTTATAACACAGTTGAAAAACTAAATTAAATTCACTATCAATTAATTCTTTATTTTTAAATTTCAGTCACTGAACAGTGTCAGCTTTTATTTTAATTAAACCATTTGAAAATGGGGAGGGGGGAGACTTCCATTATATACATAAAACAAGGTATCTGTTTCAATATGCTACATCTTCCTTTTGCAAACTGTGAGCATTATGATTCTGACCTTGGCAATCAAAAACATGCTCAGCAAGGGAAATTGTTTAATAAACTTTTCTGTTTTAAGTCTTCAAAATGTTTACATATAAATTACACATAAAATCTGTATACAAAATATAAATAGCTTATTTTTGTTCACTGAATATTTTTTATATATAAATCATTCCAACGTGTCTTTAATTCTTAAACTGAATATCTGATATTATTCTATGATAATATATACAATCATATATTGAAGAAGTGTTGTTTTTAAATTATGACAACTAGAAAAATGTCATAGTTATAACTTGTGCTATTTTAAGCAGTATTTTCTGTATAACACCCTTAATAGATGTTCTTACAATTTTACATAAATTAGGAAAATTGATATGATCCTTAAATAATTGACTTAGAAATGTAATTAGGCAGAGAAATAAATATATAAATAGATAAAAAAAATGCTATTGGCTTTATTACTTGGGAGTTCATAAGAAGTTTGAGCACCAAAACTGTGAGCACCACCTTTGGATCCCAAATTGGAAGCTCTACCAACTGCACCAAACTTTTCAGGATATATTAATAGATGAAGATGAGTCAAATTTAAAAGTGTAATAGCTAAATTGCCAAATTGTCTGAAAAATAGAAATGGGGAGAAGATTGTGAAAAATGAGAAAAGAAGAAAATGTAAATGAAGTTTGTTAAAGAAAAAAGTAAGAAAAACAGATAATATAAATAATTTCACAAATTTTGTTAGGGAATTTTTTATTTATCAATTTTTTTTAAACAAAATAATTCAGAATTATTATTATAAAAATTATTATTTAATAATGTTTTTTTTTAAAAAAAAAAATATTTCAGAACCTCTTCAAGATAATTTTTTTTTATGGGCTGATAAATATCCTGTTCTTCAGAAGGAAGAATTAAAATATGATTGCACAGTAATAAAACAAAGTGTTAATTGGAAACTAGTACATTATCCATGTTCTGATAGAAGAAAAACCTTATGCTTGATTCGTAAGTTATACATATATAATAATAATAAATATACTGAGCATAATTAAAAAAAAAAGCAAAGATATTTAGTTCTTAGTAGTGAAATTTAAAACTTTTATTTATCTTGAATCAGAATAGTCTGTTTATTTTACATTCTGTTGTGATCATTACAAATCAAGGCATATTAAAATTTTAAATTTTACTAGAGAGCTTTCATGTATGTAGGATATTTATTATGTATCTTCTTTATGTATAATATGTAAAATTCTCTGCCTAAAGGGAAATGAATTGACTAAGCAATAGGATATTAAGATCAAGTGAAAATTTTTGATCATTGAAGATAGTAATTAGCTATTGCTTAGCATTATTTATTGTAGCATCTCAATATTTATAATTGCATCTTAAATTTTACTGTATTCTTTATTTAATTAAGTGAGTAGCTAAAATTTTTATTATTTAGAACAATTATTCAATTTTTTTAAAAAAGTTAAATTTGATATTGGCTTTTATTTACTAACATTTAATTATCGAAAAGAAATCCAGCCAGTAGTACTTGTATGTAAAAGTTTTAAGTTATATTATTATTATTATTATTGTTATGGATCACCAGATATTCTAATCATGATTGAGTTTTTATAGCAATTATGATTGTATTCTTAATATAAATAATTGTTTTTGGTATATATTAGGAATTTTATGAATTATATTATGAATAAGTTCTGGTACATTTATTTTATTTAAAAACAATTTTTCTTACAAATACTATATCATTTAATTTTTTTTTTTCATAAGATATGTTTCACTATCTACAAATAAATATAGATCTACACACCTAAAAAATAACTTATATTCTGTAATCTATCCTCAGAATATATTGTATCAGAATTCCAAACAAAATACATGAATAATTTATCCAAGACATTTTTTGATGTACCTATGATTCTATTAATTCTGTTGCATTTAAGAACAATTTCATTGATATAGGTTAAAACATTATCATTATTATTATTTTAGACTCCGAAATCTTTTATCCTATCTTTTATAGGTTATCATAATATTATTAACAGAATAATTGAAGTAGTTGGGTAAAATTTTATTATTAAATGAGACAATTTGCAATTTTAGATGGTTAGATAAATTATCACTCCTAAGAAATAATTTTATATTATCAGTAAAATGTAATAAACTACATTTGTTAATGATTTGATGTATACAAATACCATAAATATATACAGAAAACAAAATAAATCCAAGAATGCTTGCTTGAAGGATTTCATTTTATAATAGTAGGCCCCACATTCTTTGAAATTAAAAAAACATAATTTGATGTTGAAATAGAATTTAAACCATTGTGAAAGAAAAGAAAAACCTAGCTATATAATTTAAATAATAAAAAATTGTCATTCATCATTTAAAAGCTTTAGTGAGATCAACATATATCTAAAGGATCTTGTTCATTTATCATCATCATCAATCATTATCAATCCACTGCAGAATGAAGGTCTCTCCAAGTTTAATCCATCTTCTCCAATCTTTATCTTCTCTTCTCCACAAAACCCCTGCACATTTTCTTATTTCATCCATCCATCTCACATGTGGTCTCTTTCTGGGTCTTTTAAAATCTCTTGGAATGCAGTTTAAAATTTCAATTGTCCATCTATTATCATCTCTTCTAACAATAGGTCCAGCCGAACTCCATTTCAATCTTTTAATTTTTTCAATAAGGTCAGTAACACTTGTTTGTTGTCTTACCCATACATTGTGTTTTCGATCTCTTCTTGTTACTCCCAACATACATCTCTCCATACTCCTTTGAGTGGTTTGAAGTCTCTGTATTGCTCTTCTATTAAGTGTCCAAGTCTCAGATCCATAAGTCAGAACTGGTAAAACACATTTGTTAAAAACCATCCTTTTCAAACACATAGGCATATTTCCTTTTAGTATCAAGTTATTTCTACCAAAAGCACTCCAACCAAATTTAATTCTATGATTAATTTCCATGCTGAAAATTGGCTATATATCTCTTAATTTGTAATACATGAAATTATATACACATTTTTCAAATTTTTTTGAAATATTGCATAACATTGATATCAGCCTATATTTTTGGATCGTTTTTACAGCTCTTTTTCCAAATTGTAATAACTCTAGATATTTTATACAGTTCAGGAAAAATAGATTTTTGTAAAATTGTGAATACACCTGGGTCTCGTTTTATGCGGTAGATAGGTTCCACAGAAAACCTACATTAAAAAAAAATCGCACAAAAATAGACTTAATTTTCCTTGAAAAATGGGGGATAGGTTCTGTAATTTTCAGAATTCGCATAAAAGCAAAGCAACAAGGAAAAATTACTTTAAAATTCGCATTAAAATATAAGCAAATAAAGTATGATTAATAAAAAATTTCAAATATTTGAAAAAAATTAATACAGGACAAACGTTTTTTACTTTTTTTATTAACTACAGTATTTAATGTTACATTTTTCATACATATTTTAATCATTACCGCTAGCATTCGTTTGTAAACTGGTAAGAAATCAGATTCGATGTGAAGTAATGTATTGTGGCTTCTCCTTAAACGAAGTCAAGAATCTCTCAGCAATTATGCCCAGAAAAACATGTTAGTCACTTTATTTTTATTCGTGATGTGATGTACAACTAGCACTACTTTTAGTCTTGTGCTGTGTTAATGGTTTTCTGTTTCTATATTAAAAGAATGAGATCGCAATCAAAACAAAAAGATTATCATTAGAAAGATTATTTTCAGTTTATAAAATCTTCGCTTTTTATTTTAAAAATCTAAAAGATTATTTATTTCTGTTATATATAACAAAATACAGTTTAAAAGTTTAAATTTTTTGAATATTTATTGCAATATTTTTATATATAAGTATAAATCTATTATTATTATTATTTACTCATTAGTATAAATAGGTTATTTAGAAGCTAAAATTCTAAATACAGCTTCAGGCCATACTTACATTAGCTGCTAATATAATGTTATATTTTTGAAAAAAAAAAAGTATTTCAAGTCAAAATAAGTTATTAATAATTTAAATATCTTGATATCTAATAAATATAGTGAAATATGAAAGATATTAAGAAGAAACATGAATCGTATAACTTCAAAATCGCATTAAAATAATTAGCATAAAACGAGACCCAGGTGTATATGGATTAATATAGGAGCAATAAATTTTGCCCGACCTTTAATAGGAAAAATAAAAATAGCATTAATAGCAACAGAATTATTACTCTTTATATCTTTATTAGCCCTGATTATTTCATTATTTGATAGAAATTAAATAATCTCTGTAAAAAAAGGCTTATTGTAACTAACAATAAAATACATTGTAGTTTCATTATTTGAGACTGAAAAATTATTAGCTTGAATACAAAAAAAAACATTTTTCTAGTCACCTGCCCTTAATAAGTTTGAAGCATTATTCTTTGATTTAAATTTGATGTTAGTAAATTCTCTATATGACCAAAAATGCTTTGAATCATGCCTATATTTGTCTGCAGATCATCAATATACAAATGATGACAAGACTTTTTTTTCACATCTAAATAATTTCCTAAAATTAATAAAATTATTTCAATAAAATATTGATTTTGTTTTTTAATACAATTTATGATATCCCTTTTTCCTCTTCATAATTAAGGTTATATAAATTTTCCAAAAAATCAAAAAGGATAGTTATTCACACACCTTAGATTGAGACATAACATCTATCTATCCATAATATTTATCATAGTGTCGTTAAAGGCTACCATTATTTTATCAATATCATTTAGAGAACAAATGTTTGTGAGACATTATAGTAAAGTTTTAAATAAATTTTTTAATTATAATTTGTATATGTTTATTTAATTTTAGCAGTTTCAACAAAACTTATATCCACAGAAAATTCTACATATGGATGGTTCAAATATTCAGTGATTAATGATAGTCTCTTATTACAATCGAAATAACTAAAATTAATCAAGACTAAACCAAGTATTTTATTAAAATGTTTATATACAGAATTAAATTGACTTAAAACTTTTTGAATTTTTTGTCTGTAATATTATGAATAATCATTCTTATCTGTTGAAAACATGGATGGAACATTAAAACTCCTCATTAATAATGTATAATCCTTTATAAGAGATTAATTTATTCTTCAAAATTTCCAGTGGCAAATGCAATTAACTTATACAGTGTTTGAGGAATATATATGCAGTCCCAATTAGTAATATATTTTTGTATGATAAAGATAGTTCAACATGAAATTTTATTATAATACCGGTAATGACATAAACATTTTTAAAAGTTAAATAATTAGTGTTAGTAAAATTCAAAGATCATTTTTCATAAACAAATTATATATTTTGGGACTATTATAACTAAACTGCTTCTGATTGGGATTCTTGAGAAAAATTGGTATAATTATATGATATTTAGTAGATAATTGTGTATTTATATAAGAAAATACAGTATCAAAACAAAATCTTTTACAAATATCAAGAATTGCTCTATGAACATTTAATATACTATAAGTACTTAAATATCTCTAACAGATGTGGTATGGAATCTGGCAAACACAATACATACATAATTCTGTAAAACAAATAAAGTAGACATTACATAAGTCCCCTAGCAGAAATATTATAACATAATAAACTTTGATAATAAGAAATATAAATAATAATTAAAGTTGTTTGAGGTAAAAACTTAAATAATTGGAAGAACATTTAATATATATAAATGAGAACAAAGTCATGATTTGACAAATATCTAAATGTAATAAATACACTTTGATAATGATAATTATTAACAACTGAAACATAAGCATAAGTATAAGTACTACTGCACTTCAAAAAATCATTATTGCAAATAGTGATGTCAAGAGAATATGAAATAAATTTATAAAAAAAGTGCTTTACTTTTATTTATTCAAATTAACTAATAAACAATTAAAAGCTAACTATTTGTTAATTAATAATAAATCATTATTAATTACTGTTCTTAAAATGAAAAAGCAATATTGTTTGCAAAACCATATGCAGTGAAAATATCATTTACATAAATCAAAAACAAAATAAGACCCAGAACTGAACTTTGGGTACTGATGTACCTGAGCATCTACATTACATTTTATGTTTAATTGAATCTTTAAACACTGATTGACAAAATGAAAGAATAGTGGAATAATTAATTGATAAATTTAAGATACTTTTGATTTGGAAAAACGATTCATCCAATACTATGTAATTTATAAATTCAATGTAAAATCTAAAACCTTTTATTATTTTTCATTGATACACGGGGGTGGAGAGAGAACAAAAAAATATGGTCAATTGTAAATTTTCAAGATTTAATTTAGTTACTTATAATAGTACTTAATATTGGCTTACAAATTAATTCATGTATAATTCAAATAACCTCTTATTGTTTGTGACAGGTTTATTCGAAAATTTTATTTTTATTTGACTTTAAAATTTCTTATTTGGTTTTAAAAAAGTGAGAGGAGAGGGGTACAGTCTATTGTAAGTGTTTTCAAATTTTATGAAAACAATATTACTAAATGCAAAAGAATTGTCAGTTAAAAATTGTTTTTCATCTAAGAAAATCATTTATTTTTTTTGTTATTATTATTAAATGCAAATAAAATAATCTAAATAAAAAAGAACTGACTTGCTTTGAAACGACAACAAATTAAAAAAAAGTTAAAATAAAAATTATTTCTTTTGATTACCACTGTTATTAGTTATTTTCTTTTTCTTTTTACAACAAAAAAAAAGGCATTGCCGCTTCATATGGACTGGATAATTTGGAAGCCATGATGTTAATGCAAAATCATTCTAAACTCCCCCTTAGAATTTTTTTTTTTTCCATTAAACATTACTTGTGTTTGTCAAAAAATTGTTTGTATTCGACTTTTAAGTGTATCTTTCTGCTCTAAAAATGCCAATGCAGTTTCTTCACTAATAATTAATCATCTGACCATAGAAATCTTTGAATAACAATTATTTTAAACAGGAATATATAATTGTGAAACTTGACTGTTTTGAGAACACGGGTCTAAATGAAGAATGTAAGATTGATTTTTATATTTTTTTTAAAGAAATTAAAAAAAAAAGCAATTTAATATTTAAATACAAGTATATTGTATATGCTAAACTTAATGTAATTAGAAAGGCTTTGAACTCAGACTTTCATACTCCCTACAGCTATCCACTCCATCCTATACAACTGATACACATGACCATATATATATGTGAAAAAGATAAATGATCTTCAATATGTGTTTCATTGAACCAAATCTCCCACACACATACACAATCAGTGCTCAGTTTATATTAAGATAGCAAATTTTCAAACTTTAATGGACAGACTTCAATTTTTTCCACCCTCCAACTCTTCAGCCATACATACATATCATTGAAAATATGATGATGGAATGTTCAAAGATGTTGCTGCCAATATTATTGTCATATCCATGTTGACTTTAATTCACTAGAACCACTCATGTACATATATTGGAGATCATTTATTTTTTTTATATATATGGGGTCATGTGTATTAGTTGTATAGGATGGAGTGGATAGCTGTAGGGACCTTGAAAGTTAGATTAAATCCCTTCTAAAAACAATTTAAATAAAGAACTCAAATTTTAGGTTTTAGATTTCTTTATCAAATCAAAATATTTTGCATAAAGTTTACTTTTAAATTAATTTCTAAAAAAAGTATTTATTGTAACATGTGAAAATGATTAATTTTTTTATTTTCTGTTGTATTTTTTAACTATTTACCAACCTATATTTTATGCTGAATCTTAAATTTATTGATTAGTTATCCCATTATTATTTCATAACATTAGTACAGTGTTCTAAAGAAACAGCTAAATATGTTTTAAAGAAACAAACATAAAATGGAATGTAGATACCCAAATATATTGGTACCAAATATTGTGATACATTATGATTAACTATTGCAGAATAATTAATGTCAGAAATACTTATTGCCTGCTTCCTATCTTTTAAATAACTTGCAAGCCAAACTGCAAAAAAGGTCATAAAGCCATATGAATATAGTGTGCCAGTCAAAACATGCTTATCCATCTAACACGAGCTGGAACTCACAAAATGTACTTCAAACCCAGTCAAGCCCGAGATTTAGGTCAGGGACCAGCCTGGATTCGAACCCACTCTCCAAGCACCAGATCTAACACCCAATGGATAACATAACAATGGTAGCACACGAGATTTAATTCTTCATCTGGCCCACTAGCAAATCGGAGAAAACAATAAGACTCATGGACTTAAACATATATATAAACAACGTAAATACTAGACATTCCACAGATAAAAATCTAACATATTTAAATAATAGGGGCTTTACTAATGAATACTTATGGGCAATTAGTGAATTGGATTGATTTAATAATGAGACAGAAACTGATATATGATGAATTAAAATATATTTATTGACAATTGTTGTTGGCAAATGCACACAGGCATTTCATTTATAAAGTAACATTCTCTAGACTATTTGAACAATAATTGATGTTGGCAAATAGGTTTGTGGCTATGATTTAATGGAGCCAAATATCCTGCTATACAACTAATCACTACATTAACTTATTTGTTATGTCCTTTTATAATCAGTTTGAGTGGCTCTTTTACGTAAAATCAAACCAAGTCAGGAGTGAAGCTTAATACACCTTAATTATAATAAATTTATTTTAACTATGGGCTTTTAAAGCGTCCCAGATAGCTTTAGATCGAACGGGTTTTCAAGAATGCTTCGGATCAACGCCGAAGACTGCATATTAGGGAGGGAGAGTTGGCTATAACGATTTTACTAATACGCTAGGCACAAGTAAAATATAATAATAAAGTGGCTCTGCGGATGGAAGAATAGTTTTAGGGTTTTTGTGACAAACAACGGTTTACCCAATAACCGGTCGTCATGCTGCTAATGGGGAACCTTTATTTGGTTCAGAGGCGGGGGACTTACGTGCTAATCTGGCCCGTAGCTCAGACTTCGCTACTGCACTACCCTATAAGAGAAGATGTGCTGGCAACGCCATGGCTCCATCTTATATATAAAACAGCACAATGAGAAAAATATTAATAAGTTCCACATCCGCCAAGCCGAAGGATATTATAAATGAAATATCACATATTAAATGAACACAAGTTTATCAGCTTGATCAAAAGAGCCAACTCTTCTGTAGCATGAGAAATACGATATGCTACTGACAGGAATATATAGCTACAAACTTTACTTTATCCCGTTCAATCTCTTTAGTTATCTATAACTACTAAACTTTTAAAAGGGGGAAAAGTATATTTAATAAGGGACTTACGAATACTTAACTAAAAAAAATATAACTTATAATTACACTCCAGGCTAGTTTAATCTTTAGTAACATAATAAATAAAGGTTGAAAAGCCACATTTTATATTTATATTAATTAATTTATTAAGTGAAAAAATATGAATTTGGGTTTCGAAACAGCGCACGAAATGACGCTATATAAATAATTTAAATTTATATGTTTAAAAACATATTCTATAATTAAATGCACGCCGTTTCGAAACATAGGCATAACTAACAATAATTAAAATAAGCAAAAGAAAAGCAAAATATAATTGCAGTGATTAAATTATATAGCAAAATATTAATTAATAAAGAAAAATTTGCAAAAGTATTACATTTTCTAGAATTAAAATATTATTTTAGGAAACAATTTAGACAGTTTACAATTAAGGAAAAATTAGCAAAAAGTATTTCATTTAAATATTATTTCAGAAACAATTTAGCGAGAAAGTTCAATGATATGGTTAGCTAACCTGTTTTGAAGAAACAATGACTGTTCTTGAAATTTACAGAGCTCTGCGATTTTAAATATTAAAACAGTTCTCCTGTAGATGGGCTGGAGATATTCGAAACTGGAATGAAGGTGAATTCTTGGGCGGCTTATGGCATCTTTAATTTAGTTGGGAGATGATTTTTAAAATATTGTTTGTTTAGCTGGACTGAAATCGGAACGAAGGCAAATAAATTATTTTTACGGCTTATGGCATCTTCAAATTTAGTTGGTGTAAGCTTGGTTGTTCCTTTGGCATTTGATGGATTGAACTAGGCGTTCCATCACGGGAAAGCAGCAAAATTTTGCCTGACTTTAGCCAGACATGTTACGGTTGAACAATTTTGACTTCTGATGTTAACTCTCTTCAAAAGCAAGATGGATTCTCTTCTCCCGCTTAAAATAAGGCCTATTTATATCCTTCTACTAAACTTTAACACCTTTCTGGAATTTCGTAAACCTCGGGACCAATTGACTTTTAATTAAAGCAAAATAATAGAATTCAATTTCTACAACAACTGATAAAATCTCCGAGGTGTTATATTTAATTTCCTTAAAAAAATGTATCAAAATATATAAACTATATAACTTGATTCATTTTCATTAATTAAATTCCTTTTCATGTGTTATTACTTAGCAGAAGGAACGGTATTCTGATTTAATGAAAAAGTCATTTGTTGCAAACAAAAATCAATCAGAAAACAGATTTTACTTTTTTACCCGGGTGTGTCACTAATTGATATCTTGTTTACAAAAATTCTCATTTTTAATTGCGAACAGATAATTCTTATTTTATAAAACTAAATAACTTTTAACATATTTGTTTATTAAAAAAAAAAGCAAATTTAAAGAAAATACTTGTTTCAACTATATATGTAAAACATTAAATCAGAAAACCGTTAAATAAATTTAAAAAAAAACATTTACATTACTTTTATTTAAACTTAAATACATATGAATCATTTTGCCGTTATTCCAAGGTATAAATTATCCATCCACATACGAATATTATAGCGAATATAATTAAGAATTGACTGAGAATTAATAAAACATTTTATAATAAATTATGAGCATTTCTCCGCTATAATTTTATCAAACCTGTCTAATTATAGCGTGTTTTCGTATGTAAATGGATGATGCCATTCAAGCGGCCATTGTAGCAAAGTTTTCCCGCTCGACTTATATATTACATTTTTACATTTAAAATAGGTTCGAAACTAGTTCAGACGAGTAGGTCATTAGGTTGATGGTGAAACGGAAAGGGATTGGAGATTTCCGTTTCAATAGATGTTTAGATAAAACTTTGTGGAATATTGAATCAAATGTTTTATATAGGTTTAAATATGTACCAACAGTTTTGAGATCATTATCTAGGAATGATGTCAAATTTGTAAACAGATTATGGGAAAAATAGCTCAGGTAATGTATTATTTTTAAATAAAAATGAGATCATTTTCAACATTTTAGAAATCATAGAAATAATAGAAATCAGTCTAAGTTATCAAAAAATAAGGGATCAATCTTTTTAAAAATAGATGAAATAATACAAACTTTCAAACATGTGGAAAGTGATTCAATTAAGGAAAAATTAAATAAATAAAAAAATAGGTATAAAAGCAGATTTATTTTTTTATGAATCCTGGATAAACAAACAATATTTACAAATGTTATATATAAAGTAAGTAAAAAACAAACTCTTAACAAGCTTCAAAAATACCCTCAACCCCATACGAGCTTTTTTAAAATTAGGTCATCTGACTTGATTTTTTATCAATTTAAACAAACAATATTTAAACAATCATAACATATAAAATAATTAAAAATCAGTAATATTCATATATAAAAATGAATTAAGGCAAGAAACAAATAACAAATTTTGTATTGGTATACTATCGATTGACATAAATGGAAAAAAAAAAAAAATCAAACAAATCAGCAACATAATTTTTATTATTTTGAACTTCGAACAAATAAGCAGGGTATTTTTTAAATTTAATTTGTCTGACATAGGTTTCTTAATTAAAGAATTAATTCTCATTTCAAAGAAATAGTTTTATTTTTAAGTTTTTTTTGATAATATTGAAATTTTAATTTTGTGATATCAGATTTAATTTCAGTACTTAATTTTTTCAAAATTTATTAAATTTCTACCTAAGAATTTTAAATGATTTTTTTTGATTAATATCTTTCTACTAAATTATCAGTTATTCATGATTGTCTTCTGATATTGCTTATCAATTTAAAACAAACTGTTGATTTGGTAATTAAAGATTTATAAATTTCTTGAAATTTTAAATATATAAAATCAATATTATTCAAAGCAAAAAAAAAAATACTACACTAGTTCTGATTAGATAATATTTTTAGTTTATTACAGATAACTTATTAACATATGAATGAGTTGAGTATTTAACTGTTGCCTACAGTTAAATAATTTTGTAGGCAACAGTTAAATAATTTTAATGCAGTTGCAAAATGATTCAAAATAAAAACTTTAAATTAAAACAATTCATAATTTTGCTTCTGGATTAATCTTACCAATATGTGATTCAATATAGATTGATAAGAATAAGTTATAAGTCTAGGTAAAAGATAGTTTTACTAAAGTTGTAATTATATAGTCAGTTCAAGTAACATATAGTAGACCCATGTAGATTAGCATTTAAATCTATATTCATATTACTTGTAAGTATTACTGAAGAAAAACAAAAATCATATAACAATACATCAAATTCTGTAATAAAATCTAGAATGACGTATATGATCTATATAAAGCACAAACTCCAAAAATAAACAGAAAAACTCAAATTAATTAAATATATTTTACAAAGGCAAGTGCTAGAATATGATAATTAAAATTAATATCTTTTTTTTTATTTTTATAAAAATCATTACATTCTGAATATGAATGACTTTTTGAGAAGGAATCCATCCACAATATTTATAGATTCAATTAAAATTATTACATCATAAAAACTCATAGGAAAGTAATTTATTATTGCATCATAAAAACTCATAGTAAAATAATTTAAGTAAGCTAAAATTTATTAAACAACTTCAAATGAAAAATATTAAAAGCAGACAAATTTTTTTGTTGAGAAAAGATTGCATTATACATCATTTTAATAAATTAATAACTCCGAGATGTTAACTCTATTTTATTTTTTAATTAAAATATACAGAGAATTTAAATCATTTCTAATGTTTACCAAACCATTCTGTATAAAGGCCAAATTTATTTTCTCAAATTCTTTGCTTAGCTGATCAACAAAAAATATCTAATTTCTGTGAAATAATACGTTGATTTATATAAATATATTGATTATTTTTGCTTAATAAAATGTCAAACCGATATAACAAATTTTCATCAAAATAATTTGGCTATGAATTAAATGTAAGTAACTACAGAACTTGAAATATCTGATTTACATTTTGTATGAAAAATATTTTCAATACTATTACTAGTAAAATTTTTACTATCAAATCTTTCCACTATTTTTGTAATAATTATTGGTAAATCTTTATTTTTATGATAGGGAATTTCTGGTATTTCAATTTCATATTTCGATTGGAACATGTTCCATATTTTCAATTTTGCTTTCAAGAAAGACAATTCATTTTTGTACGAACTACATGAATTTGCTAAATGAAGTAATTCTTCATTATTCTTGTCAATGTTATTGTGTATAGAATTAAAGTCTGTCTGAATTTTCACAACCATAATTGAAAATTCTATATAGGAGCATGTATAACTGGTAGTAATTTTAATTTTTCTAAAAGTTCTGTCAAAATTGAATCTGAAGAACTGTTATTCACTATGGCCAAGTTTAATTATAAAACAACCTCAATTTCCTGTATAATATAGTTTTCTTATATCCCACGCTTATTAAGTCATCAATATATCTTTCAATAGTCCTTTTTCTCTCTGCCTCAAATTTATTTACAAATTGCGATTTAAAAAACATTTTAATTCAGCCATTTTATAATTTAAAGGGATATTCGATGATTTAATGATTTAACAATCCTTTTATATCAAAAGACATTCCAGAATCTATATATATATTTCCACCTAAATATTTTAAAACTCCATCATACTCAAATTCCATTGTCCATGACAAACCAGAATTCACAATTAACTTATTGAACCTATTCTGTATCATATCTTTTGATTCATACACAAAAAACATCATCAACATATCTTCTATACACTAAATCATAATTACTCCGTATAAATGCCTCCATAATATATTTTTCCATTTCCAAATTATACAAACTACACACCATATCACTTACTGCTGCCATTTCTGTCAGCCAGTCATTATTCATTTGATAATAATCCTTCCATATTTTTCAGTAACATCACCATTAATCCAAATACTTCCATAATAAATATGACTACAAATGTCTACATTATAATCTAACAAAAGTTTTTAAATTATATTTATGAATTTATTATGGTCAGTAGATCCATATAACTCATACATCCAATGAGTCATATAAAAATTGCTAACCATCTTGATAGATTTCAATATCTGAACAAATTCAAACATAGATTTAATTGTAAATTTTGTGAATCCTATCAATTCCTGTAACCACTTTGCAAGTAACTGCAATGCTTTCTGATAATAACAACCCCCAAAATTCATCATTAATTTTAATAGAGCATTCTCTTTATGAACCTGGAACAATCACAGTTGATAGATAAATCCTCAGATATTTATTTGTTGTAATTACTTTACCAACATATGTTCACAAAATATTACCAACCAACTTGTCTTTATACACTTTTAACTTATAATTCTCCACTTTTTCAAATTTCAAATTAACAATTTGCTGAGAAATTTTTTCTTTGTATATATGTCCATCCATTAGCACAAATCTATTACCTTTATCTTCCTTTATACCAGATAACATTTTTCTCTTGCAACAATAGCAATCTGAGCTTATTAATTGTTTTATACCAATCCTTAACCTTTGTAAAATAATAATTATCCTTTAATAATGGAGCAATTTTCTTAATCACATCATCATTTTCAGAAAATTCATACATTGTCTCAATATCTGCAATAATCTCCATATTTGAATCTTTCCAATTACCACCAACAAATCTAGGACCATATTCCAATAAAGATTTAAATTCCATTGACAAATTTACATTTGATAAATTCACAAAATTATCTTGCACTTTCTTATAAATTATTACATTTTGTTTCTTTGCTAAAAATTTAAATTTTTTATGTGGTTGTTAATCCATCTATTCATAGAAAGAAAGAAGCCATGGGTTTATTGAGGATTACATTATTAAAGTTTATTGTAAAAGATTATAAAAAACAATTATATTTAAATATCACAAGGAAAAGAATAATGTTAAATTTTTATTCGATAAAAGTGAGAAACTAGAATTAAAAATAAATGTTAAAAAGATTAAAATAATGCTCATTAGCTTTTGATAAAAGCAGAATATAAAGACTCAAATGATTTATTAGAAGATAATAATTGCAAATATGGATGAATTAATCATGGAATTAATTTTGAAAAGAGTACCTTTGGTAGAAATTAAACAATATTAAAAGAAATTGTGAATGAGGGCATTTAAGCACCCTTTAATAACTCATTATATAAGTAAGATGATGTATAATAGCCAAATTCTGAATTTGTGATAATACAAAACTCTTGAGATCAATTTCAGAAGAATATTCATCAGCTACAAGTTCTAACATCATTAACTACATATCAGAATAGCCTATATTGGTATAGTTGCTAAAGGAGCTGAAGAAAATTTTCCCTGAAACTAGTATTGGGAGTGCATTCTCATAGTTCACAATTCGGATTTTGCTATTATGTAACTTTTTATATTTTCTCCTTTATTTGAATTTTTCTTCTTATATTCATATGTAATACTTTTTTTATAACTCTTCTCGTATACACTTAAATGCGAAACTAAAGGAGAAATTATATAAAAAATTGCATTTAAGTGTATAAGAAAAGAGTTATAAAAAAGTAATATATATACACTATTATGTAACTCTTTATATTTTAGTTAAATGATGAACAGTAGAAGGTATTTTAAATGCTCTCATTTATAGTATAGTAGTTACATAACTGGTTATATTAAAGAGAAATATGTATATTTTGAAGAGAAAGATTTTTAATAAATTTGTTTAGTCATAGATTTCTTTTGGATATGATATTTGGATTATTAATAGATGAGTATTTTAGAGACTTCAGATCACATATTAAAATACTGATATATATATATATATATATATATATATATATATATATATATATATATATATATTGAAAATAATAATAAGGGATTACAAATTAGATACATAAGTGAGTGAACAAGGCAGAAAGAATTAAAAGACTGAAATTGAGCCAGATTGGATATGTTTGTAGTAGAGATGTTGAAATCTTAAACTAGTACTCACATTATAAAAGATATATAAAGAGACTATATGGGAGATGGTTGTACAATAAAAAGAACTTGTTGTTTTAATGTAGAAATGAAAAGTTATGAATCAGAGTACTTGTATTCAATCTGGAGAAACCTTTACCTGCAGTTAATTGATGGTGGTTGACAATAATTGTACTCAATTCATTTGTGATTATGCAGAATATGTTTATACATTTACACATACACACATATATATCTATATAGATAATTTTATTTTTATTTTTAGATAATTTCAATAATTATAAATACATAATATAAATGATTTAATATCAATTTTTATTACAAAATTTTATGTTATAAAAATATTAAAATAATATAGTTTTGAAGAAAACTTCTAATCTGTTAAATGTTAGAAAAATAGATATCAATCAAAAGGCATTGAAAGCAACAAGTGTGAAATTGGTCAATCTTAAAGAATACATCACAATATTATTTAATGTGAAAAAAAACCCCCAAATAATAGTAAAATAATTACATGAATGAATAACTTATGAATAATATTAAACACAGATTTATATTTATTTTATAAACTTTTACTATAAACTTTGATATTTTGTTTAGCTGCAAGTGGTTGTGGATCTCCAGAAAGATTACCAGTTAGTGATATTTCAAACAAACAGTCTTCTTTTGAGAAGGGGATGGAAGTGAAATATTTTTGCCCACATGGCTACACACTTAAAGGGGTGTCAAAAAGAATTTGTGAAAATGATGGAAGATGGTCTGGTTCTCCACCAACCTGTGAATGTAAGTTTATTAAAAAAAAGAGCAATTTTACATTATTGATAGAATTGATACAGTAAACACACAAGTAGATATAAACAGATTAATCATTAAATTAAAAGAGATTTAGAAATTGACAGAAGTGAATAATCAAATAATAACATTAGGTTTTGTTCCTTCATCTCAGATTATTTAGTAAGTATGAGATAGTGTGGATAGTTGAAGGTTGCTTGAAGGTCTGAGTTCAAATTTCCTATATTTAAATCAATCTCAATAAATCAGATTTTAGTATGCAATATTTTAAATCCAGAATAGAAGATAAAAGTAATAATACTAAAATAAAAATATGGATTTTATTAATCATAAACTAATTTTAACTTGCTTTCACTATTAATTTACATTTTGAAATTATTTTCAATAACTGACTTAATTTTTGTCTCAAGAATTTCAATGTAGTTGTTATCATCATTTGTTGCTTTTTATTTGATTATTTTTTTTTTTTTTTGCTTTTTTGTTCACATCTGCATTTCAAAATTAGATTGTTTTTTTTTTTTAAAAAAAAGATTTATATTTAAATATGAATACTTTTCAAATATTAGTAAAATATAGCATTTATTAAATAAGAAATTGAATATGTGATAAAGATTAAAATAAATCTTAATGCAGATTTTAAATTAATTAAACATCAAATGGTAAAAACCTGAAATCCGGGCAAAGCCGCTTGGAGCATTGATGCTAGACAAAATCAATGAAATATAACGTTACTGGGCCGCCGCAATTTTTTCTTTTTTTTAGACAACAAGGTTTTTTTTTTTCTAATATTGATTAAACGAATAGTTTTTATTTCATTTAGAACATGATTTCTTTATTATTAAACAAATTTTGATATTCATTTTCGTTACTTTTTGTGGGTTTTTGTTGGAACCTGACCGACATTTTTTCAACAAATTTTCTAATTGTATTTTTTTTTCTTTTTATCATTTGAAAAATTCGGACCGTTTCACGATGTCAAAAAATTTGTTTGAATCCCACCGCCGAAAAAATAGAATACAATTATTTGCGACTTGTTTAGAACTTAATTCTACCTTTCTTTTTTTTTTTGGCTTGACTAAATGGTTTTTCTTATTATTATTAATTTTACTTTTTTTTTTTTAAAAAACACAACTTGTTTTCACTTTGATTTAGATTATGTTTGAATTAGCCTTTTTTTTTGGGCTACTATAAGAAACAGCTTTTCGAGCGGGGGACGGGGGGGGAATTCCTACTGTTATTATTAACAAAAAGGCAACAAAAATAGTCAATTATTTTAACAGCGCTGAAAAAAGAGAATCAACTTTGGGACTTGTTTCGAATTTTGATTTCTTTTTGGTTGACGTAATTGTTTTGCTTAATATTAAATCAAAATTTACTTTTGTTGTGTTTTTGCCGATTAAAAAATTGTTTTCAAATACCCACCCCACACACTTGGAAAAAGAATTGTAACTAAAAAGTCAAGAATTTAACTTTTTTTTCTTTTTTTTAAAAACAACTTTTTCTCACTTTTTACTTTGATTTCTATTTCGTTCGAATTACCTTTTTTTTTTTTTAGCCTTCTACAATAAACTGCTTGTGGGGATGGGAGTATTTCGTAATTTGTGATTCTTAACAAAAAGTCAACTAAAGTCATCATTTATTTTAACCCCGCTGCAAAAAATTGAATCTAAATACTTGTCAATTTCTAATGAAATAAAAAAACAACAAAAAAGGACACAAACTTTGGACTTTTTACAATTATTTATTTGATTTTATTGCTGTAATAAAAAGTGGACATTACGTGTGCCTGACAAAAAAAAAAAAAAAAACACAATCTCACACACTTTCTGTACTCGGCAATTCTGAAGAAAAGTTTCAAAATTGCATGTTTGTCTCAGACCTTTTAGTGGTCTCGAATATTTTCCCCCCACGCTGAAACGTGACTTAGCACGTGAGCTTTGTCGAAGCCTGTTCGAAGATACACTTTGCCAATTTTTTACATATTAACCTTTTTTTCGGGAAGGGTGGGGACCATATGACAATTATTAATAATTAAGAACATTTTTAAATCGAAATGACATTATTACGGAGATTTGAAAAAGTCATACTGCTTTGAAATTTAAACACCCTCAAACGATATGGTAGTAATCAGCTATGAATAGAACGAATACGCGTAAATAGCTTCGAAGCACAAAACAGGCCGTAATATTTTTGTGCAATATCATGTACAGCGGCCTAGCTCAATGGGTTAATACAATACGTAAATGTTGTATTAGCCTGTAAGGCCGCGGCCACCGAAACGGCATTTTTATGTGTTTTGACAAGTAAACAATGCTCCAAGCAGCCGTGCCCGGACTTCAGGCTTTTACCCATCAAATTTATATTTCAATTAATTAATTATGTTTTTCTTAATGAGAATATAATTTATAAAAACTATAGTAATCAATGACTGTCACCATTTTAATATTATTTTTTTTACATTTTAAATGTTATATAGATTGAGAAATTATTTTCCAAAATCACTATTCCTTTTTTTATACATTAAAAAGAAAAAAAAAAGATTTTGGAAATCTTTTGATGATAATACTGATATTCTCTATAGCAAATATTTTATTTACAAGTAATATATTGAACTGGATTCTATCGGACTCAAAGGTTTCACTACCAAAAATTAAACCTTTTATTTTCATTAAATTTCTAATGTTAAAAAAATTTAAAATTATTTAAAAAGTGGTATGTGTATTAACACACATACTTATTTATGTTTAAAAAGATGTTATTTTATTTGTTTTGTTATAAAGTTCATTTCTAAAATAGTTTTCTTTTACTGCTTGTTTTTATTTTTTTTTTAATTCAAAAACAAGCAAACTTGTTTATCACATTTCTGTTTCTTTTATTTCAATTATGGTCATTTCTAATTTAATTCTAAAAGCGGAGATTTAATTTTGTGTTGTTTTTATTTAAAATAATCTCAGGTCAGAATTCCTAATTAGTTTGAGAGGAAGATTGAGATTTGCCCTACCCTAAAGCATAGAATTGGAAAACAAGAAAGTTTAAGCGGGAAATGGAGTGTGGATATAAATAGCCCCACAAATTTCGAACAGTAGAGATGATTCTTGGCTGAGACAAACCCTGGAAAGTGATTGATTTAGCTGTTTATAATTTTACCATTTGCTTTATATTAGCCTGCTGAGATTCATACAGTTAATAAAAGATTTTATTTCTCATGATGTCAAAACTCATGGCCATATGTATTCTAAACTCTAACATGTCTTGCTAGCTTAAACAAAGGATGGACCCACATCTTCCAGCTGTTCTTCCATCATGCTATGAAAATCTAAAGTAAACCGGATCCCTATATTTGCCTCTACACTTGCCACGGTAAAAGAATGGAACACCTGAAAATATGAACTTAAATGAAAGTGTGCACTCTTTGAAACTACGCGAACTTTGCTTTACTGTAAAGTAAATACATTTTTTAAAATTTTTTCCAGAGTATATTCTTTAATTAAATCTCCCCTCAATCTAAAAATAAATCTGTCATCTTAATCATTATTTAATCTCATATTTATTAACTGTATTTGCTTTTCATTGTATTTTATAATATGTCTTGGAATCTTAGTTTTAAGATTCCAAGTTTGTTTTCCATTTCGCTTATTGGAGAGTGTATGGTGAGATTATGTTATTTATGCTTAATTTGCCTTCCTTTATTTTACTAACTATTGCTAAATGCTTTAGTAGTTTTTTTGTAATTTTAATTTGCTCACCTATCTGTATTTAATGTCCAATAATTGATTTAAATTACTGTGTTTGCACTTTTTGGAAACTGTAAATCTTTTGGCTGGCAGTTTATTGTGTTCATTGTTCTGGTTTTCCATAGTTGGAAATTTCGTTTCTGCTTTTCTAGATTATGTAAGACCATAATCATATTTTTCTTTTATCTTGTACATGAATCAACCATGTTTGTTTTAAACATAGTATAGCAAGCAGCAATCCTGCGGACATTATGACCTCATTAGTCAATAAGTTAGTGTGAGCTTGTTCATGCTGGTTTCGTTGATTTCCTACAAGACCGTATTATTTTTCATATATCTTTTTATTGATTTGAAATCATTTACGCCAGAGTATTTTCTAATTGTACTATTTCATTAAATTGGAGATTTAAGTTTTCTTCTGTTTTATAATTTATACTCTGTCCTATTCATTTAATTTGTTTTGTGTTCTTGCATTGTAATCAACTGTGGAGATCTTAATGGTGATTTATCCATGCAGTAGTTCTGCGGACATTATAATGTCATTAGTCAATAAGCTAGTAAGCGCTCGTCCATGCTGGATCATTGATTCATGCAAGAAGTTTTCCATTGCTTTTTCTTTTAGAACTTTTAAATAAGGAAACCAGAATTGCTTTGGGTGAATTGTCAGTTGAAAGAAAATCATTCCATCCTTTTCTAATTCACTATTAGAAAATTAGTCTGTCTACCAGAGCGTTAACATTTTATTCTTTATAGTACAAATCTATACTTTATTAAACTCTTATATTACTCTTAATAAAATTCTCAAATTATTTAAACTTAATTTTGCTGACATTTGTCTTAGTGCTTTTATTTCTCATTTGTCTGAACAATATTTAAGATTTCTTGTTCTTCCCTGTGTTTAGTCAGCACAAACCATCATCCTCATCCACTTTTGATCACGGTAAATAGTGATCTGGTGGCGCCCTCTGTGATTAAAGATGGATTGAGTGACCGTTACAATATACTTATATATTAGATTATAATCGAATTGTTAAATGTTTTTTTAAAAAATTGAAACTTTATTTATATTTCCCTAAATATATGAGATTGCAACTGCAAACAGATGGTTCTCCATAGAAGATGAACTTGAATATGACTAAATTCTGTCTTTAAGTGTGATTGTCGATTAAGTAGATTATCAAACAATAATACAGTCACCATATTATTATAAGTTCAGAGAATTTATCAGTATCCAATTCAGACAAAAATTCAATTAGTTCTTAGTAGTTGTCAATTCAATAACTGATACCAAACAATTGTTGAAGAGGACTTAAATAAATGCACTATTTTGCAAATCTCCACACAGTTGAAAGAGCTGAGGAAAAGAAAGTTTTAAAGAATGAATAAAAAAATCTGGATAATTAAATCCTTCAAGATTGAGTTGTAATTTTGTTGAAATAGGAATTTGAAATAAAGTCTTTGTGATCAATGTGTACAAGTTCACTTTGAGAAAGATAAAAAATTATTTGAATTTCTTAATAGCATTAGAAATAAAAATTTGATTTTTCTTGTTTCAATTCTGTATACTTGATAAATGATCTGAAATTTATTATTCAAATTCATTATCTTCAGGAAATATATTTAGGAAATATTTTTAGGGTAATCCTCTTATTTGAAAATTAGAATGTCAAAATAACTTCACCTCTTTAAATTATATAGATACAGAATGTCACAAATTTTTTAATTTATTTTTGCCTTAAAAAATTAAAATATATATATTTATTCTGTTTTTAAGAAATTATACTTGATCAAGGACTTTGACATCAAGGATAATATAAACTCCACTTAATATGCTTATGCAATAAAATATATCTAATATTTACATTTTTCATTCCTACATTGGTATTAATTAACCAAATATGATTTAGTAAATTCAATGATATAGATATTTTAATTTTATTAACACATCTACGAATGTTTATCAAAACAGTTCTTAATTTTATTAAAATATTTGCAAATCTTGATTGTACAAAATATGAATCCCATAGTTAAGAATTTTTATTTAATGAACTCATTATAATGAGCATTATATAAATGATATTTAATTAATTGTTGTTTGTTTATGAACTATTTCTAATAAGTTTTCTATTTGTAGTGATAAAGTGATAAGTTTATAATTTAAAGATTCTTGGGTCAAAGTCCAATCTGTTGCATCTAGTGTTTGAATGTTAAATGATTACTGAATGACTAATCATTCAGTTACTGTTATTGAAGTTTTTGCACTGTGTGATTTAATGCAGTGATAGAGTGTCAGATCCTGGAACATAAAGTCTTTGCATCAATTCCAGCTCTAGCATTTCTGGTACTTAAACTGCTTATGAACTCTCAAACAATAAAGCCATTCAATTATTTATTTATCTAAAGCATTTGATAACTTATTAAATAATGCAAATTGACATCATTTATATCTTGATAATTTTTAATATTCAGAATTTATTTATTGTATGATGTTTGAGCATCAAAGTATTGGACTGACTAAATAGATATTTTTCACTGTTTTTTCTTTCATTGGGTGGATATTGATGGAACAATGTTTAACCTTTTTAAGTTGTACTATTTATCTCTGGGCTAAAATTCTCATAGCACATCCAAAATAAATATATTATTGATTATAGTATTAGTTTTATATGTTTTTGAAATGAGTATAAAATGTGAACAATATATGGAAATTAAATAGTTAATTGTTTCATCATAAATTAAACTGTAATTAGGATGATTTACTACCATATATTTTTAAACAATAATATGTAAATAATTTCAATTTTTAAACAAGCTTTAAAGATTAGGTTACTAGTTAATATTAAGTAAAATATCTGGTTTTTATACAATTTAATTAATTAATATCTGGTGTTTTGCTTGACATTAATTAATATCCAATGTTTCACTTGATAATTTTCTTGAGACATTTAAATAGAAAAATATCTGTAGTATTACTATCAAACTATTACCTAATTTTACACTCTGTATAAATCCTATTATAATACATTTATATATGTATTAAATAATTTAGTGATTTGTATATATGTAATCTTGTGGAAAGAAATTGCTTTTGATACATGCACTATTAGATTGATATTAAATTTACATGCACTCACACCTTTCTCTTCCCTGTGATATATAAACTAAATTTGTACAAATAATTTGTCAATTGAAATAGCAGGCTCATAATAGGATCAATTTTTGATTTAAGCACAGTCAAGTCAATAAGAATCATATATATATATATAGTAATGGAATGGGAAGAATGGAATTTGAAAACATCAAATAATTAAAATTTAAAATTTTACAAAAAGAAATATTCAAGATATAATATTGAAATAAGATATTAGGAATGAGAGATATTAAAATAAAAGTAAAAGAGCAAACATTAAAGTAGGTAAGATATCAAATCAAGATAAATAAGATTTGATATTATAAAATAATACATAAGAAAAATTATATATTATAAGAAGAGCATGAGCAATCTCTAGAGATCATTCTGAGAGATCAACCCAGTTAACTTTTTAATGTAACTAAAAGAATAATTAACTAACCATCTACTAACATTGACAGTAAGTTAAAGTAAGTGTAAACTCTCATGAATGGTTATCAATAAAATAAATCAACAGTCAATCTTTGATTGGATTTGAAATGGGCCTACTGTAGCCCAGACCAACTATTTAGCATTTGCCAGTTTGAGGCAATTATTTAACAATAATTTGGATGCACAAACTAAGTTCTCATTTATTAGAATGTATATAATCAAAACAATAATGCTGGAATGTTAAAACATGCTGATCATCATCAATACTTTGGCCATTTAATACCTTTAATATACTGGCCAACTATAAACTTAATTTCTAATAGAGACTAAACTAAATAAAATGTAGTGCATGGACTTCAAATAATATTTCATTTGTGCTAACCAGGATAATGATGATTGAAGGGAATATCATCACTGGATGCCCATAAACACTAATATATATCCCCTTTTATATATCAGACTGTTATGCATGCATCTAGCTCAGAAAACAACTATCTGTATAGTGAACAAGAGATGATGCAATCTAAAAACCATTTAGAATTAAGTTACTGGAATAATTTTAACAATGAATACAAGTTTATTAATAATAAAAAAATGACATTAAGGTCTAGAATATGGCTATATATATAAAATTAAGTCTTCTGATTTTGAGTAATATACAATTAAAAAACTATCACATTGTGATTTACATGATTAATACAAAATTCAAGTTATTACATTGTTTTACAATACCTCTTAATAGGTTTACTTAAAACACACACACACACACACACATATATATATATATATGCACACAGTCATGCATTATAATTTAACTAGTTAATGGTCCAGGCACCATATTGAATTTTTAAAAAAAACTGAGTTGAAACAATTTTCACAATAACTTCAGTTTTAATAATGCTAGAGAAAAAGTTTTACATTGATAGAAACTAGAAAAACTAAGGAAAACAGTAAGGCTAAGACAAATAGTGATTACCATTTAAAAATAGGGGAAAAAAAATTTCAACAACTGAAATAATTGTTACTTTATTGTTTGTTCATAATTTTTAATTTATCATTAATTAAGTTTAAATTACATCTTCGTTGATAATCTCTTTGTACTCCTCACAAAATTCTCATTCAATCCATATATAATAGTTTTTATCGGAGATAATCCATAGCTTCAGAATCTCCAAAACTAATTGCATAAGAATTCTTTATTTTTATCTTGTACCCCAAAAGTTAAATCTCAAAGCATCTATAAGAAAAAGATTCATTCTAATAAAAGATACAAAAGAAATCATTTCCAGAAGGTGGATATGCATTTGTCATCATAACAATTGGCTTCTTGTCTATCTAAAACTAGAAATTGTAGACTACTGTCTATCAGTGATAAAATGATTTTAATCTCATTTTATATTTTTTGTGTTCACTAGTCACTTTTATATTCTTTATGCATACCAGTGATACTATCTTATTATATTTATTGTCCCACTAGATATAATTTATTTATATATAGCTTATTTGCTAGCTATAGATTTGAAAATAATGTGATTTAAGATATGACAAAACTATTGATTCCACAGCATGAATACCAAGGCATAGGCAAGAATCAGAATTTGTTTCTTTGCCTGCATACAATTTCATGTGGTATATACATAACCATTGTAGCTATCACCACACACATAGCATTTGAAATCTATTTGTTTTATGAGTTTATATTTTCATATGGTGCTATTATATAAAAATCACTGTTATACAAACAGTCATGCATGTGCAAACACAAATACACTAATAGAAATATAAACACACTAATAATTATTCAACCTTTTGAGAATCATTATGTCTATAAAATAAGATTGCCTCAAACTTGGATCATAACTCCAAAATTACAATGTCCATAAATCACTTTTGTTATATTTGAATACAAATTTATATACTATATAATAAAGAATATAAATGATTTATTATTACATAATTTATATACTTCACAGACATACCAATACAAATGCAAACACATTAATAAATTATACCATTTATCAAATAATTAAAAAAAAATTAAAATAGTATTCAAATAATTAAAAAATTAAAATTGTCTACTTATGGTCCGATATTCTGATTATGTTTTTATTCAATTGAAGATGAAATGCAAATCATCAGCATATTTTAAATCCATTTTAGTAACGAATCTGGCTGATAAAGCAATAAATAAATGCATCTACTAATAAAAAATATTAAAAAATTCAAATTTTATCTGATTTCAACTTGTGATACACCATTTTAAAGAAAAATTTAAGCAGCAATGAATTCTGGAATTTCTGTTGACGTCATTCTTATAGGTATCATGGAATTTAAAAATAAAACAAAATTTTAACTAATCAGCTGCCACTAATGACTACCACATTACAACCAATCACCCCGTTAAAATGAATATATTTCAATTGACATTTAGTAAAGTTTAAAAAAAAATAACTTTTATATATGTGTATTTGACACACATTGGTATTTGTTCAGATGTGCAGTACAATTGATGACTATATTTCAATTGTTATATAAAATACTATAAATGATTACCATTTTAAGTTAAAAGATATAAATACCTTATACTAAGTTATACATATCATCACATCAATATGCATGCGGTATAATTTATTATTTAATATAAAATATTTGAATTGTAATAATCTATAAGTGGAATTCAGTTTTATACCTATTTAATGACATGTTTAACATATATGCATGTGCAGATACACCTTCATGCACTCACTGATGTCCATATATATTTTAACTTGTCAAAATAATTGAAATTAATTTTATAATACATAATTAATTATTGTTGTGCACTTAAAAATGTTTGTGCACTTTAGCTTTTATATTATATATTTTAACTTGTCATGACAATATTTTCGTAATTAATTCAATATTGAAAGTATAAAAAATATGAATCATATTATTTAATTCTTTGATGATCCATAATAAAAATTTTCTTTTTATAAACGTCTTTAATAATATTCCAGCAGCTTCTTTCCTTTTTAATTTTCTAATCTAAAAAGATTTTTGAAGACTTCTTTTTTTTCAATATAAATTTTAAAATAATTCTCTCTCTCTCTCTATATATATATATCTCACTATCGCATATTGCTTTTAATTATAACATCTTTAAATTTATAAATATTAAAACATTTTTTGTTTCTTTCAGTAAATGATTTAAAAATCCTTATTCTATATATACCTATCACTAAAATGTCATTTAAATGAATTTTTAATTGAAAAAAATTACTTGCACTTTAAGTTATATGTTAAAATGTCAATTTAGGAATTATTAGAATGATTGTTTATCTATGCTTCTCTGCATATACTTGAAATAGCATATGTATAACTAATTCTTCATCAACTGTTGGTTTCCCTTGATGGAGATCAGTCCAAAATTGTCTTAATCAGGAAAGGATAATTAGTGAAATGTTGGCATTGAATTAGTTCTACCTAGACTTCAGGCATGCAAACTATTTCCTTAGAACACTTTTGTAGCAGTCAAACAATTGAAGTTGACCCTTTTTCCATATGAATTCAAACTCCACCATTATGAACTATAGACCAGCTTTTGGACTTGTCCTTTTGCCTTCCTTTAGAGCTTCATGGTAGGGAGCTTTGTATAACTCCGCAACACTAACTTTGCTAGTCAACTGCTCCTCAAAATACTAAAACCAAACTAAAAACTCCCAACTAGACTAAAATAATTTTTATTGACTCTTTTTATATAATATGACAAAAACACACCAATTAAAATTTTTTTCTTATCAACCTTGATTGAAAATAATTTTAATTCATTCAAAAGCACTTTTGATTAAAAGCTACATTTGGAAATTTTATCAAAGTTTTTTAAAAATAGATAATAGAAAATTTTACAGTTATAAGATCTCTTATCATAATACATGCTTGTTTTTTTAATTTCAAAATCAGAATGAAATATTAATATTTATTTAGACCTTTTTAAATGTTTAATTTATAATAAAATGTTATTTTAATTGTAAAATGATTTAACCTTTTACTACAATTATTTTATTACCAGTGAAATATAGAAAATATCTACAAAATATTTTGTCTGTGATTATTTCCACTTTTTCTTTCAACTCTGTATATATTTGTACACACACACTATGTTATTGTGTGCCATGTAACCCAAATGAATACAATATATATACTTAAGAATAGGCTCTAAACATAAGTGAAGGAGTCACTTTATGCTTTTAAAATACTTATTGAAGGGCGAGTGCATGTAAATTTAATATCAATCTAATAGTGCATGTGTGAAAAATAATTTCCTTCCACATGATTACATATATATATATGGTCAGTTTGCGTAATTCATACCAGACCTGGAATTCCAGTCTCTGAGTACCTGAGTCAGATCATGTACAAGATAATTAAGTCAGGAACACTCTCTAACTCTGCACTACAGGCTCAAACCTAGGTCTCTTTACTTATGATTAACAATACTGATGATACAAGTCATATTCAATTATTTCCGGCTGGCAGCTCAGCGGTAAAACAAAAAGACTAATTAGACAACTGGTCAGATCTATATAATAATTATCGATAATAAATTGTTTATGTCTTATGGGTACATACCAACCTAATGTGTATAGATTTATATATATATATATGTGGAAAGCATAATGAATAGTATAGGCAATGACTCTGGAGTAAGATTTTAAATATAGTTTAATAATACGCATATTCTGCATTAATAGATATATATATATTATGTTTGAATAAATATGAATATTAGCCTTGCCTTATAACATTTACATATTTCATAGTCTTATACATATATTAAAAACAAATTTAACTTTATTTAATACATTTACAAATAGTGCAGTTTTATACGTATATTTAACCAGATATAATTTTATTTAATCCATTTATTAACAGTGCGGTTTTATATGGGTATTAAAACAGATATAACTTTATTTAATACATTTATTAATAGTGCGGTTTTATATGTATATTAAAACAGATATAACTTTATTTAATACATTTATTAATAGTTCGGTTTTATATGTATGCTAATAATTCTTTATTATTGCATTAATGGAGTAAAAAGGGATTACAGTAATTTAATTGAATAATATGCTAATTATTATCAGCCTAATGTTACACGCAGATATTTATGTAAATTTTTGTGAACAATTAATTAACCTGGGAATAGATTACCAACATTTTATTTATGCAATAGTTTATTGCGTTAGGACATTATACATCAGCAAAGATTTTATATTTCAGATGGAAGGGCATACTGAGCATTTTAATTATCCAGAATTGGATACTAGCACATTAAACAATACTTCAGCCTCAAGGATCACAACATCAAACTACGGAATTGTATAGGCTGGGTTTAATAAATAAAGAATAAGATAGAGTAATGGTGGTGCTAATGTGCGGACTGTTTTTTTATTAAAGAAATTCATTTATGAGACATGATGGTGTGCTTATGAGAGTATTGAATGGAAGTGCGATTTTTGTTTCACATCATATAAGACCGACTTGCCACACTCCAAATTTATGGAGGTCATCACTGGAACAAAGAAATATTCAGCCTGAATGGGATTGCACTGATGATGCAAAAATCCCATTATTAAGCAGATGCATGGTCCAGGGTCTATTTCCCTATCATGGACTGGAAGTGACAAATAAATAGCTCGGATCTTTCCCGATGACTTCTTTGAACGAATAGCACACAATTAGGAAATAGACTGACATTAGCAACGCTTGGATAATATATATATATATATAACAGTTATTTCTGATGCTTAAAGTTAACCCAAGATATTAGTTAGTTTATTTCTTGATGGTATGATCAAATTATTTAAGCTGACTTAACGAACATTATGACACGTATTTGAAATATAAGATTGATTTCTCACTTTAGTAGTTTTCTTTTATTAAATTTAAAATATAGAACTCAATTTCCCCCCACTCTACACCATCTAACTTTAATATTCTTTTGCATTGGATACAAAGTGAAAAACAAAACTTTTAATAGCATTAATTTACTTATTTACATAGCTGAGAATTTATGGAGGATCATTATACGACATATGAGTATTAATTTAGGTGATTTTTAAACATAAAATGACATCAAACTGCAATAATAGTATACTAAGACAAATAACATTTTAAAACTTTCTAACCTGACATATATATAACTTTATAATAAACAACTTAATTAAATGATGCTCCCTTTATTTTTAAATAACAGGAGACTTAGCTAAATTTAAACACATTTCCAGAGTTGGAGAATAAATTAATGGCATATTACTTGAATGAAACAAAAATAAATATATATTTATAATTATATAGAAAATCAATGCCACACCATTTTAAAACAAGAATTTTGTGAGACTAATAGAGAATTATTTGATTAGTTTTATAAAGAATCGTGGAAAGTGATTAAAGATTACTACTACATAGGTAAGTTACTTTTATAAGAATATAGATTTAGTTTACATTAAATTTTAGTTACAATTAATGTACATAAGATATAGAAGATAAATGTGAGGCGGCACTATTACCTTCATAATACTTTCTTGAGTCCATGCTGGTGTAACAGTTCATTATTTGGACATGGTCAGAAATTAATAGCAGGTCGCATGCTTTTCCAGATCAAGTTCAGGGCACAGTTAAATAGTTGAAGGTTTCATTTAAGTTCGAGAAGCATTTCCATAGAGAGTAGCTCAGGAACAGCCAAAGGAAAGGCGCGATAGTTTTACTCTCAGTCAGGTCTATGATAATGGATGGTGTGAAATCAGTTAAACCAAATTCTTCGAAAAGCTAATTATTTCGGCTAAGCTAAAGCAGGCTCAGATTCAGATTTTTATTCAGTTTTTGATTTCTTATCAGTCCAATTTTTGCACTATATGATTCCTTGTAATGTTGCAATGCTCTTCGAACTTGTAGCCTGAAGTGATGTATAATTTTGGTACAATAGCTAATTTTCTACAGCAAGTCCACCTTTGTCATAAGTAATTTAAGATAATGCAATCGGTCTGAAAAATTCTTGAATGACTGTTTTACATTTTATTTTAGTATTTGTAAAGATCTCTTAGATAGATTAATTGTACGTTAATGGAAAAGTGACTTTTATTCATAGTATTTTTGATTTATTTGACATACACTAATTAATTCTGCCCCTTTTTTTTGTTTTAAATTTTCTAGCAATGTTTCTAGAAATTTCCAACCCGATTGCCTTATCTTGTCCTCTATGATTAGTAAAATGTATAAAATTTTACGTACATATTTCCCAATTAATTCATATATACATTATTAGTACATTAAAAGTGTTTGTATATTGTGATTAAATCGGTGTCTCATTGCGTGTCCACGACTCTATTGATTCACTTTCTTTTCCAAATCATTAATTTATTTCTATCAAAACAGGATTAATATTAAAGAGAAAAAAAAATTTATGGATAAATAGCGAGTACGGTTACAAGCATGGAGAGATAGACTTTGAACCCTATTTGATGGTACAATGAGTATTAATACTCATGAAGCATAATCTGAGCTTCAGATTATGTGCTTCAATATATGTTGTACCAGACCATTCTCCCTGCGGATTTCCTAATCCTAATCTTGCACTGAGCATGAAGTGAACAAGATTTAACAGGAAAAGAAATGGATACCATTTAGCCGATTGTCTATACTCATGTATATTGGTACTTCCAGCTAAACTGATAGAAGGAGTAGATTGACAGGACTCTTCCAGTTAAAAACACCCTTTAGTTGATATCTTATTTGAATGCCCGAATATTTAGAACAATGGCAAGTACACACCTTTGAAAAATCTATTTACAAAGTAGACTTTTGCGCGCGACTTCTAGAAAAGAATAAAAATTAATTTTTCCCCCTCCCAGAAGGATGTGCAATACCATATGTCCAGCGAAGCATGAGAATAAGATTTAACACCCCGGTAGAGCGATATCCCTTTGTGGCTAGCTCAGTCACTCTACATCAAGGGTCTTCAAATGGGTAAGTTAAATAATTATTACAGGTACGTGGTTGATAAGGAAAGAATACATTTTTAACAATATAAATAATAATACGAAACCGAAACAAGTTTAATATGATTAAATATTTATTTAATCCCAAATACCCACCACCATTTCATACTAATGATGATATAATAAAAAAAAAAACAACTAAATAATTAATGATTACAAACCCATATATGCATTGAAATAGATAAATACAATTTTAAATAAAATAATAATAAATCCCTAAAGCTATTTCTAATGTTGTATAAAGAATGGAAGTGGTCTGAGCTTTTTTCGACCCTGTAGAAATAAGTTATACTTTGTGTGATTTGATATATATATATATCAGATTAGAGATCTTCGGTTATACAGGCATATACTTTTACTGATGACTTTAAATCCTTTTTATTGATAGCAAATATAATAATAAAAACTATGCATATATTTGCACTATGAAATATTTTACTAATTTCATATTTTCAACAAATCTATAGGTTGCATTGGCTCAGATACTATATCGTACTCACCATAAGGTACTGTATCTATTTCCCTCTCGCTATAGATAAATTCCTGTACATGTATATACGCACATCACAATTATACACTTATTATTACTTTAAAAATAAAGTTATTAGAGTACTTGCTTACAGGGAATCTATAATAGATCAATCCCTTCTTACATGCATCTTGAGGTGCAGCAGTGACAGGAAAAAAAAAAAAAAACTTAAAAAGGATATACGGTTAAATACATTTTTAGATATTCAACATGAGATATCGTATTTACCGAATATTATAAGCGTATGTATGCATATATACATGTATATTTATATATGACAAATTCCAGGAATAACAACAAGAGGAAAATGAATAGCAACAACAAAAAAAGAATCTCATTGCAATCTTTGTTGAAAATACTAGAATTTGAAATAGAAAAATTGACTCAAAGGATTTAAGTCAAAGCTTTATCATTTATGCTCGTAATAATCGCAAATTCAAATACATATGCGAGAGATTCTCTCTCTTTTTTAAATGATTGATAATAATAATAAAAAAATAATATATTTAATCGGAAATATCAAAGTTAATTATCTCAATATTAATAAATATCTTAAAATAAACTTATATCTGCGTCTTCATTCTCCTCTGGACTCTTGAGTGGGATTCAAGTTAACTGGCTGTGTGGTGAGGATTTCATCCATTTAGCAAGGCAGCTGGAATTGTCGTGCTCACATCTTGGCAGCTTGGGACCGAGAAAGGGCGGTGCACCGGCTAGTTGTCTACCCCACGGTCATTTTACTGGACTCATTGGTAGATTGCTTCATATTTTCCTCTGTTTGTATATGATAATAAATTTTATCAAATGTTCATTTTCTATCTTGACTAGTTTATTAAATTCTTAAGAAATCAAGAGTTCTTAAAAGAACTATATAATGGATTTCTTAGAAAATGTCAGCAGCGGTCTAGTCCATAAATTTATCTCTAAATTGCTAGATGATTGAAAATCTCTGGAGCCAAAGTAGTGAACGACTTGAATGCCAAAGAAAGAATGAATCTCCCAGCACTGACTAACTTATCAAAATCACCCATCAGAACCAATATAGATAGCCCTCTGAGAAGTATGATTCAGCCAATCCTTTTAATTTAGCTTATCACTTAGATTATAACATTGCTTACAATTTTTCCGATTAAATTTTACATTTTAGGATTTAATATATTGACTTCCATCTTCAATAACCTAGACCACTTGCTTACAAAATCAATTCAAAAGAATTTTTAAAAAGATAACAGTTTAATTATAGCCTTATCAAAACATTTTGCTTTTGATTAGATTTTTGCAAAAGCAATTAACATTATTTGCTTATGGAATAAAATTACAATCTTTAGAAAAGTAATTAAAAAAAAAATACAAGTATGTTGGAAAATAAAAAAAAACAAATACATACAATGACATATCATAAAAAATATACAAAAAAGAAAACAAAAAAAACACATGAGTTTATTATGCAATATTTTGTATGTCAATTTCATATTACTTTAAATTGGTGTGTGTGGGTATTTTAATGCTCACACCAACATCCATTATTAATATAATTACATTCATATCGGCCTTTCAAGCCAATTGTGCAAACGCTTTGCGAGTGTTAAATAATAAATGAATACTCTCTGACCAATACAAGATATAGAATTTATGCAGGAATAAAAAGAATCCTCTTATTCCTATGAATCAAATATTTATATATGAGCAAATCTGAAGTACTGGAACAGAAGGCATGACGATAGAACGGTCACTTTAAATTACTATATACAATGTCTGAATGAATGACGCTGATGAAATTTTGTAGAATTTACTAAACGTCATTCCAACTGAAACTTAATCATATATATAAATAAGCATTTATTTTTATAGCGTCTGTATATAATTGTAATTACATTCATATCGGCCTTTCAAGACAATTGTGCAAACCCTTTGCGAGTGTTAAATAATAAATGAATACCCTCTGACCAATACAAGATATAGAATTTATGCAGGAATAAAAAGAATCCTCTTATTCCTACGACTCAACTATTTATATATGAGCAAATCTGAAGTATTGGAACAGAAGGCGTGACGATAGAACGGTCACTTTTAATTACTATATACAATGTCTGAATGAATGACGCTATTCATTTATTATTTAACACTCGCAAAGCGTTTGCACAATTGGCTTGAAAGGCCGATATGAATGTAATTACAATTATATACAGACGCTATAAAAATAAATGCTTATTTATATATATGATTAAGTTTCAGTTGGAATGACGTTTAGTAAATTCTACAAAATTTCATCAGCGTCATTCATTCAGACATTGTATATAGTAATTTAAAGTGACCGTTCTATCGTCACGCCTTCTGTTCCAGTACTTCAGATTTGCTCATATATAAATATTTGAGTCGTAGGAATAAGAGGATTCTTTTTATTCCTGCATAAATTCTATATCTTGTATTGGTCAGAGGGTATTCATTTATTATTTAACACTCGCAAAGCATTTGCACAATTGGCTTGAAAGGCCGATATGAATGTAATTACAATTATATACAGATGCTATAAAAATAAATGCTTATTATTAATATAGCACATTTATATATTTGTTGTGCCTAATATGTACAAATCTATATATGTATCTGCTGTAATATTCTTTACAGCAGATTTTGTGCAAGGCCATTTGATAATGCCTGGCACAATATATATATATATATAATCCCAATACTAATACTAAACTGAAATAAAAATAATCCAGCACTGTCCTCTGCAAAATAATATATAAATATATTAGAATCCATATTTCAAAATAGCCAACCTCAAAATGATACCTTAAAAGGATTTTTAGGCTGGCTATTTTGAAATACAGACTCTAATATATTTATATATTACTTTACAAAGGGTAATGCTAGATTTTTTAACCATGTGGATGATTTAATATATATATATATATTATATGTTTCAATATACAATATCTAATTATATATATATATATAAACAAATAATCAATTAAACAAGATTGAAATAAACAACTATTAATAATTATATTTAAATATTTATCAAACCAGCTTTCATCTCCATTGAGACCTTCTCAAGATATTATATTATATTATTGTATAATATAATATCTTGAGAAAGTCTCAATGGAGATGAAAGCCGGTTTGATAAATATTTAAATATAATTATTAATAGTTGTTTATTTCAATCTTGTTTGATTGATTATTTATTTATTTCTGTTTGTGACAACATTATGGACAAATAAATAAATAAATAAATCATATTGGATATTTGACCATCATAGTGATATATAAACAAGATACTTTTTAAATTATTATATTCTAAGCACTGTCACACTCATACACACACACATATATATATATGTTTATGTGTAGATAGAATTGAATTTATATAGAATGTAAAATTAGGTAATACTTTAATAGTAAATGCTAAGTACCTTTTAAATTAGATTTGTGATGATTGTTAAGCAATCAAAATATACATTAATTAATAAAAAGTTTATACTTGCAAAAATTAAATTTGAAAACTGGAGATATTTTATTTAATAGTGTATATTATTTCTCTTTTTTATGCTCAAATAATTTATATTGTAACAATACAGAGGTAATCAATAGGGGGTTTAATACATGAAAACTTGCGGTTACAGGTCCCACAATTGGGTGTTCATTTATAACAGTATGAAAATAGAGGTCTCATAAATTGGGAAACATTTATAACACTACCATCATTTTAGGGATTGAACCTGGGGTGATGTCAATCATGATGAACTCAGTTGAAAATAAACATGAAATTAATTATCGATGTTTAATATGAAATATGCAAAGATGAGCATGAGAGATCTTGAGATCACTGTGTGAGACTAGCAGCTAACTATCTTAAGTCTAAACATAAATAAGTTCACCAGCTTTATAAGTATAAGTCATTTGTCATCATGATTGTTCAACAATCAAAATAAATCAACAGTTAATATTGTGAGACTGGATTTGAAATAGGTCTACTGTAGACCAGGCAAACTATTTAGCCTTTGCAAGCTTGGGGCAATTATTTAAACATAACTTGTATGCACAAACTAAGTGCTTATCCATCAGTGTATATAACAAAAACAATGATATGGGGATATTAAAACATGCTAATCATCATCAATGCTCTGGCCTATTAGTACCATTGATGTACTGGACTAAATTTAATGTCTAATAGAGACAAAACTAAAATAAAATGTAGTGCATGAACATTAAAGAATATTTTTTGTGTCAATCTAGAGATGATGATCATCATTAACTGGATGCTCATACACTAATATTTTCCTTTTGTATTATAGACTCATGCATGAATCTAGTTTAGAGAACACAAGCTCTATAACTTATTGCAAACAAGGGATGATATAATACATTAATATCCTAAAAATATTTAAAATTAAGTCACTGGAATAATTTTAACAATAGAATATAAATATTATTAATAAAAAATATTAAGATCTGTAGAATATGGCTATATATATATAAGTCTTCTGATTTTGATTAATATACAAAATTCAAGTTATTGCATTGTGATTTATATATATGTTTCAATATAAAACACATATATATATATCCACACGGACATGCAGTATAATTTCTGAACATGTTTGAATGATCATATAAAAATACATGATTAAAATTTACCTATACGTGTCTATATGACACATTCATATTTGCACACAGATATGCAATACAATTGATGAATTTATTTAAATCGTCATATAAAATACAATAAGTGATTACAATTTTATCACATTTTAATATGAATAACTTATACTAGAGTTTACATAAAATACTTACATATATATATATGCACACTTATATGCAGTATAATAGTTTATTAACATATTTGAATTTGTCAAAATAATAAAATTATTAAATATATATTTTCACAATTCTTTGTTGAAAGTGTATAAGAATTCATTTGTTATTTTAATAGTAAGTTTTTCTCTTTATTGATTAGTTTTTTTTCTTTTAAATAGTACTATCAAGGAATTGATAGTTTATAAAAGTCTCTTCCCTAACTGGTCATTGTTGATTAAAATTTATAAACACCTTTAAATTTAAAATATAGATTATAAATGTTTTTTTCTTAAATAAATAATTTAAAATAATATTGTTCTTGGTTATTAAAATATGTTTTCACAGTAAATTCCACATTGAAAGTATATAATTTTCACTTATTCTCTTAAAAAAAAAGTAAAATCATCTATAGAAGTAAATCCTTTATTTTAGATGTTTAAGTTAAGTAAAAACTATTTATTTGTACTTTAAAATGTCATTTTTAGGAATTACTTGAAATAAATCAGCAGCTGTGCTTTATATAAATATGATGTGATATGCTTATCAGTGGTTTCTTACATATAGATAAAGTAGCATATGTATAACTAATTCATCATGCTGATGGGGGCAAGTTGATCCCTTCTAACAGTAGATTGGCTTCTTGCCATCGTCAGAATAGGTATAGTTTGCAGTGATCTCCCTTTTGTCTAGGATTAGGTAGACTTCAGATAAGAAAGCTGTCTTGTTCACATTAAGGCTATGAAAAACCAAAAAAGTTGGGTCTGACTTCCATGTGAATCAAAACTTCTCCATAGTGAACTATAGAACAGCTGCTGGACTTGCCCTTTTTGCCTTCCATTATATCTTCATGGGAGCTCTGTATAACTCCAAAAACCAACTGCTACATACTTTTTATCAGCTCTTTTTATAGAAATGGTGGGGTGGAAAAAATTCATTAACTCAAGAATGTTTTTTCTATCTTTATCAATTTTTTTTAATCTCCTTTAATTCTTTCAAAAGTAACTTGGAATTTTATCAGTATAATCTGCAAGTTTTACTTAAAATAGATTTCTAAAGTGGATAGTAGACATTTTATCAAACTGTTATACAAGTTTAGTTTAAAAAAAATATTTCTAAAATAGATAGTAGTTTTTTTACAATTATCAAATCTATTTTAACATTAAACATGCTTGTTTTAATTTCAAAATCAGATTTCAGTAAAAATATTTATTAGACCATTTTTTTGTTTATTTTATAATAAAATTTTATTTTAAATTTAAAATTATTTAGTCCCTTATTTTTCCAGTGTACTTGTAGAAAATAACTACACAAAAAAATTTATGTTTATTTCTACTTTTCCTTTCAACTTCATATATATACACACACACACACACTACTATGTTGTTGTTTGCCATGAAAACGATATAGTTAAAATATAAATGTTTTAAACATTTAATTATGAAAAGGTAATACAGTTTTTATTGTTATAATTTATTGAGCATACTTTTAATGTTAATGGCCAGAATCATAGTGGCAAAAGATGAATGCTATGATATGAATGTTGATGTTGAAAGTATGCTCAGCAAATTACAATAATAATAAAAACTATGTTACCTTTTCTTGGTTAAATTTTTAAAACATTTATATATATATATATATATATATATGAATTAATAGTGGATAATAAATTGCAATGTTAAAAAGAAAAGAGGAATACTATTTATATAATTAGATTAATATTCCAAGTTATTAATATCTTTTTTTTCAAAGTATATTATATCTATTTTATATAATTTTAATCTAAAAAATATACTCTATACTTACATAGTTTCTCTATAATATTAATAACATGTAATTATTTTTAAAGAAAATTTCTTTTTTGAAATATTAAATAATAAAGTGCAATGTTAAGAGAAAAGATAACTGTTCAAATTATTATATTAATGATCATTGTAAATTATTGTTGGCTGCTTAATTTTTCAAACTATTTTATTTTTATGCTATATTTATTTATTTTTACTTCAAAAAATTATCCTACATACTTAGGAAAATTATACATCATCATGATGATGATGATGATGATGTGTGTATGTGGGAGAGATTTGTTTCTATAGAAATGTCTTCTTTGAAAATATATATTTTTACCATAATTAATTAAGGTAAATTAATTATTTATAAAAAAGTATTTTTTTAAATTCCATTTGCTTTATAATTAATTTTTAAGAATTATCTTTTTCATTTTAATCATAAGTTTGTTGATTAATTAATTGCACAGGAAGTTTTTAATAATCATAAAAGTAGTATAGTTGTAATGGCAGCATTGATAGCATTAGCAGTAATGGTAGTAATAATAACAGGAGTATTATAGAAGTAATATTATTATTGTTTTAGTATTTTGTGGAAAGCCTCCTGATGTTGATCATGGTAAAGTGATTTTTAGTATACCAGGAAAGAGTCGTGGGGTTGGACATTATATTTGTAATCCTGGTTATGAGTTGATAACATCGCCAGATATAAATTGCCAAGAAAATGGTGACTGGAGTGAAACTCTTCCTTTATGTCAATGTAAGTATTAATTTAAATTTACATTCTTACGTAGTTCTAAAAAGTGTATTTATTTATTTTATCCTAAAAGTGTTCTAACTATGTATCAGTACTCTTTCAATTATAATTAAATTATCATTCTTTAAAACATATAATAAATTTATATATTGAAAAAACTATTTCAGGAATAAAGTAAACAATTATGACAAAGAATTTTTATAATACTTATATCATTATTATATCTATATTTGAATATCCTTGATTAGCTAAAATAAAATACTTTAGGAATTGCTATAGGGAAAAATATCTTTAAAATTATTTTTTTGTAAAGTGAATTAGTTACAAGTTCATACAGAAACCAATAATTTTTTTTGCCAAGTTTATATGATTAAGTAAGTAAAGTCTGTTTTGTTTGAAGATGGTTAAATAATTTCAGTTATTTAGTCTATATAGTTTATTATATATCTTAATGATGTAACAATTCTTACATAATTGAATATTTTGAAGAATGTACAACATTTTTTGATGTTTACAATTATTATCATAATAAGATCAAGCACATCATGGGTGTTATAATTTTTAGCATTGCATTATCTTAATTTCATTTATTTGATATGTTTGATATGTTTTGTTTATTTAAAATTACTTTTTTGAAATATAGCAGAAATCATCTCTATTATGAAGTCTTGGGGGAGATATTATTTTACAATATGATCAAAATGAGATATGTTTTACTCTCATATTTTTTAATATATAATTGAGTGATATTCATTCAAAAAATGTTTACATGTTTTCAAACTTGTTGATTTGTTGATATATAATTGATTGATATTTATTCAGAAAGTGTTTGCATGTTCTTTGATAATCTTTGGAAATCATGAGTTTACCTGTGTGTCCTAAATTATTAATCTAATATAAAAATTAAACTAGTGAAATTGCATTAACAACAGTCATTCAGAGAATTTAAAGAAAAATGAAATTGATAAATAGAATTAAAATTTACTGTATTATTTTTTATTATTATTAAAAATTGATAATTAACTGTCATTTGTAAGACTATATATTTAAAGATATATAAATATTGTTATAGCTTGTGAACATATGAGCCTGTTAAATGGTTCCCACCTTATTTTTGGTAGCATAATAAAATAATCTTTAATGTCTGGATCTTTCAGCTAGAGCTAATTATAAAAATGGAATTTTAAAATATGAAATTTTTTGATGTTAACACAATTTCTTGATCTACATAGTATTTACCATTGAATAAAAGAAAAACTAAGAGTAAAAAATAAATGTCCATATTTATTCTTGAATCAAATATTAAATATCAAGAAAATAATATATTTTGCAATAGAGACAATTTATTTACCAAAACAATGAGTCATTTAACAAAAAATACATCAATGGAAATTAAATGTACACAGAAATGCAAATACATAATAAATTTTTACATTTATTTTTGAAATTATTGATGACCACATTTACTCTTGAATTTATGTTAAATGTATATTATATTAAATATTGCTAAATTGTCTTTCATACACATTTTATACATTTATTTGATTCATATATTTTATTGGAAAAATATATTATTTTCTTTATTTTATTAAATATATCTTTGTAATAGAATTAAAAAATAAATGTGATATTTCTTATGAATTTTCATTTATGCATTTATTTCTTTGATGTATACGTTTTCTAAATAATTGATATTATTTTGGTAATAAATTATTTTTATTATAAAATATATTTTCTTGATTTTATTTGATATATACTCTTATAATTGTAAATTCAATAATAAGTATGGATAATTTATTTTTTATTTATTAATTTTTTACTCTATGATTATTAACACTAATTTTTTATTAATATTTGATGGCATTATGGTTTATTATCATTAGGACCCATTTGTAAATGAGTATGCTTAAAATTATTTTCCATAGTTTTATTTTCTTACATTTATGATAAATACCTATTTAATGATTTTCCGAATGTTTTTTAATTTTTTATCATAGTAATTATTTATTTTTTAATAAAATTAGTAGTAATAAATAATTTGATAAACATTTTTTATATAAACAAATATTAGAAATTATTTTCAATTTTAAACAGCATATTTAAAATTATTAATTATTATTATTTGTCTTCAGACAAATAGAATTAAAATGTTTTAATTTTGACTTATTAATATGGTAACATTTTTATGGGAATAATATATTGTGTGATAATTTTATGACATAGTTTATCCAAATTAAATTTTATTATTTTTTTCCTTATTAAAGTAGTATAATTTAATCTAGATTGTAAATGAAAAAAAAAAATCGTAACTTTCTTAAGACTTTTATGTTAATTGCTGCTTCTTGATCCTGAAATTAATTTTAAATGAAAATTAATTTTATTGTTCAACTATTAAAGATATTTAAGTAGCAATTATTTTTATAAAATATATTTTTTAATATCTGTTTTATTTTGTAGTCTGATCATTTATCTTGAATCTAGCTTTTAGTTGCATTTGTAAAGTATTTCACATGACCAACAATATATCATCTGATTCTAGTTTAAACATTATTAATAAAGTATATATGTTAAGTGCTTTGTTTTAAGGCATGTTGAATAATTAGGCAGTAGAGTACTTCAACCAATAACACTTAGAGCAATGTCAAAAAAGGCAAACCAACATCATTTACTATTAACTTCTTGGATCATTGGAAAAATATAATAGAATATTGAAAATTTTAGATAATATTAAATAATAATATGAGTAAGCAATCAATAGAACTCTCAACTAAAGTAAAACTTTCAGTTTTTTTTTTTTTGGCAATTATCAATTTATTATTACAATATTGCTACATAGGAATTTAAATAATATATATTTTTAACAATGGAAAGTTAATGAGAAATTATTTATCTAATAAACATTAGGCTGGTTGTTGACATCATAATGCTAGAATATTTATATTAATTTTTTAAAAATAATATAGTGTGGACTGGGCACTTTCAACCCCTCTGTTGATTGATTTATTTCATGGTGAGAATATTGTAGGAAGGACAGAATGATCGGTGATATCCAATGCTAACATTACACCCGTACAACAATATTTCCTGCTTGGCAGAGAATGTAAAAATAAAGACACTGAAAGCATCTAGATATTTATCTGTTTGGTTTCACAAACAATGCCACTAGAGTTCCAGCTCACTACAACCTTACTCACCCTGATCAAGTTATGCCAGACACAGCTCAGGAAACATGAGATTCTCATGAAGAAGTGCAATAGAAAATGGAGGACATGAAATGAGATCAACAAGATAATTATTTTATATAACAATAATTTATTTCAATAATAGTATTTGGATGATGCTCCTCCTAGTAATTCATTGCAGTTCAGGTTCCTTAGATCAGCTAGTACATTACTTTGGTAATTTCTTGGATGGTTGGTCTCGTCATTGTTGATCCTTCAGTGTCCATCATTGATATTCAATCATCATGTTCTGAAAGTATTCACATAGTAGGGATTTATTTAGATATCTGTGTGTGCATCATGGATACCTCTCCTATGATTTTTCTATTTTAATTTCTCCTTGGTGAATCTAGATTCTCTTCATATGCGAATGAATGTATTTAACTTTGTAGACATGATTATTATTTCTTATTGCCAAATACTCTTAGGTAAGTTTGGTTTGCATACAGATTCATTCTTTTGTTTAATCATTTAGAAGCCAATACTTCAATTCAAATACATTCATGCAGATTTATTTCATGTCTATAAGTACATCTTTAATTCAGGCATATGGATGCAGATTCAAGTTATTCATGTACACTAGATACATATTTAGTAGAAGCATATTTTTAATTCAGATATGGATGCATATTCAAGTCATTCATGTATACTAGATACATGTTTAATAGAAGCTTTACTTTAATTCAGGTATGGATGCATATTCAAGTCATTCACATATGTAAATATATATTTAATAGAAGCATATTTTAAATTTAGGTATGGATGCAGATTCAAGTTATTCACATATATAAATACATATTTAATAGAAGCATATTTTCAATTCAGGCATGGATGCAGATTCAAGTTATTCATGTATATAAATACATATTTAATAGAAGCATATTTTTAATTCAAGTATGGATGCAGATTCAAGTCATTCTCATATATAAATACATTTTTAATAGAAGCATTTTTAATTTAGGTATCTGCATGCAGATTTAAGGTATATAGACACATTATATATATATTTAATTCATTTATATAAATGCAGATTTAGGTTATCCAGGTATGTAGACATATATTTAATTCATATATAAGCATGTATTTAATTGAGATATATAAACATAGATTTAAAAATAGTAACTCTTTTTTAGTTAATATAATATATTATAGTTTTGTAAATTAATCATCTTAAAGAATTATGTTTTTCAATTTATCTTTTCAATGACAATAATGACAATCTAGAGTTCTCTTACATGACAATAATGGCAATCTAGAATTCTCTTACCTTTAAATTTATCTGTTAGGGGTTCATTTCCAGTAAATCTTCACATTAAAAGGGAATTGGTCTTAGAGCGGAATGGCATACATTTTCTTTTGGTGGTTACCTAGGCATTTCTTTTCAACTTCATGGCTTCGTCATGATGTGGGAAGAGAGAGAGGAAGCTACTCTGGTTATCCAAACATTCTTGTGTTTTCAATATTAATAATCTACTTCTTCATCTTGGAGTTTTTACAATAACTAGATTTCTTCTTAGATTGATGACCTCGGGGTTTCCAAGCTTAGTTGATGTGGTTTTTTTTAACAGTGATGAGCTGCATATTAATGACAATGGTTAACTCATGACTGATCAATTTAACTCACTACTGAATATCTGAATAAATCCATGATTGCCTGATCTTTTTATTTATACTCTCTCCTTTCCTGTGCTTTTCTTATCAATATTTCTTCTAATCAGCTTGTTGTTTATGAACATGTAGTCTTCCACTGCCTAGGGCAAGAAAGTGACGCTATCTTGTTTATTGTCATTTGTAAACATTCAGCTCAATGAAAAAATATTATATTGATAACATTTGAAACCGTTAAAGTTTAATAATACAAATTTATTATTTAAATGTGTCATTTAATTTCCATTTTTTAAAATATTGGTTTTATAACTACGTCAGCTTTTTGATCAAACCATTTTAAAATAAAGGGGAGGGGGGTAACTTTAGGATATACGAAACAACATGTCTGTTTCACACACCCCCAAATTTTAGGATGCGATTTCATTTCATAACTATAAACTTCATTCTCTGCTTGCTTAGATGACATTTATGAACTACGTAAGGTGACTTAGAAAAAAGTGAATATATTATTTGTAGCTCCCCATGTCAGGATAAGAATATGCTCAAGTATTGACTACCAGTACACAATGCACCATGACGGCCAGCCCTGCTTATCACCACCTGAGTCTTAGGGGCTTATCTATTCCCGAGCCCGAGGTCTATTTCCTTGGACTACTCTTGTACCTCTATCCTTAGGTCTGGATAGAGCTGAGAATATACTTCGGACTATCATGAACACAATGTATCCAAGCAGCCTCGTTCAATCATTCACCCACCATTAACATGAGAAGTAAAAATTCATGCATCACTACAATCCCACTCAAAAACTTCCCTCAGCTACTTCTAAAGGATAGAGCTGAGAATATACTTCGGACTATCATGAACACAATGTATCCAAGCAGCCTCGTTCAATCATTCACCCACCATTATCATGAAAAGTAAAAATTCATGCATCACTACAATCCCACTCAAAAACTTCCCTCAGCTACTTCTAAAAGGTCATAATAGTCTTATATTTGATCTGCTATTTTTGAAGGTGGGGTGAGTCTTGATCTTATATGCATACCTGCCTCTAACACCATGATGGACAGAAACCTCAGTACAGAACACAAGTTTGCACTGCAACATGAGGACCATAAATGCTATCTCATTTAAGCACAAACACAACTTACTACTCGGAGGGCACATTGAGAGAAAAAAATGACCAAAGAAATATTTGGCCACACCCATGACATGATTCAGTGTCTGGTAGACAATTCAGTGTTGTACTGATAAATCCCAACCCCTCTGAGGGCTTATTCAAACAAAATTTAAACCTTAGGTAGGTGCAGTGCGGAGATAAAACATTGGAGGATCATGAACACACTGCATCCCTATGCCCATAAGAATATCACTACCCACCATCAGCAGTGAAGGCAAAGCTATAATCCTTCCTAATATTTACCCCCATTTTTTTTTCAAAATTTTCTTCTTTTCTCAGTTTCAGCTCCATTATCTTGTTTGTTTTTGTTTCTTTGGTCAGAAGCGTAGCTGCATCCTGTTTTAGGAGACGGCGGGTCATGATCAATTCTTCAATAATATCTCCATATAATGTCAGGTGATATACTTTTTGATTGTGCTATCTTTGGGTATTTATCAGGCCAGACATCACTATAGTGGCTTACTTATATTTCTCTGAAGCTCATTGTTACTGTTAGACCTCTTAGTTATTCAGGTCTGGTATGGACTATGAATACTGCCTGTTGAATTCATCCTCTTCCATTTTTCTTTTGTTATAATGCCTTGGTTGTGCATCATGGTTACAGTAACATCATGGAGCTAATTTTTTTTACATCTGAGAGTACTTATTCTCAGTCCTTCATTCCCTCCTATACGGGGCTTTATTTGGCAGCCTGGATCCTTCTTGTTTATTATTTTTGCCGAAGTACTGCAATTTTTCTTTTGTTATAATGCCATGGTGGTGCATCATGGTTACAGTAACATCATGGAGCTAATTTTTTTTTTTATATCTGAGAGTATTTTTATATCTGAGAGTACTTATTCTCAATCCTTCATTCCCTCCCATACGGGGCTTTATTTGGCAGCCTGGCGAGGTACTGCAATTGTCATATGCATCTAACAGCTTGGCAACCTTCTCAATAATCCGACAATCTGTCCCAATCACCATTCTTTCAATGTAGCTGGGGAAACTGACGGATCATCTGGATAGTTTGGAATTCTGTCAGCAGATCTGACATTAGGTCTGTTAACTTGACCACTTGTTTTCAGAAGAAGGGGGTATAAGGTTCACCAGGTGGATATTTTTCCTAAGACATCTTATACTTGATACTCTCTTGACAATCATGATTCCAATAGCAGCTCACAAGTGCCTTTTTAAAATTATTGAAATTTGTAGGCTAAGCAAAAAGTGATTCTCACTATGTATGTGCTGCACCCTGTAAATGACTGCAAGCTATTGCTAGGTTTGCCTTCTCAGACATTGTGTTAATGCTGAAATACCTTTCTTGACTTTTCAGGTATTCAATATGTGTTTCATTAGAGCCTCCTGCAAATTTTCATATATTGAGGAACTGGTTTATAATTTCTGGTATCTAGTTGTTTAATGCCATTTCTTGATTAATTTTGTTCTACAATTTCTTTTGGGTCTGTTTCTGTCTCTTAATTTGTGTCCCTTATCAGGCTTATTTTGCACTGGTACTATATGGCTGCTTTTTATGTAGTTTCCTGGATTTTTTCTACCCTTATATCAATGCCTTCACAAATCTGGCCATCTTGATCTTTTGTTCATCCAGAGACTGTTTAGCTTCTTCCATAACCTCTTCTTTAATTCTCATTATTTGGTCAGTAATCTGATTCATTATTTGATTAATTTTTTCATTTTAACTTTCAGTCATTTCTATTATATGTTTCTCTATTCTTTGGTTTGCTTCTACAATCTGCTTTACCATCTTCTTGCTCTGGCTTTGATTTGCTTCTATTATTTGTTTTTTCTCATTTTGTTTTTTATACTTTTCTGTGGTCTTTTTTGTCGTCTTCTCTTTTTTCATCTTCTTCTCTTTGATATTCTCTTTTTTTCATCTTCTCTTTGCTGGTCTTTTTTCTTACTCTCAGCTTTGAACATTTCTTCTGTCATTTTGCTATTTTCTGCTTCTCTTTGTTGATTCTTTATATTCTCCTCTTCGGTTTATTTATTATCATCGTCTCTTTGTTGGTCTCTCTTTTTATTCTCTTCTTTAAACATTTCTATATTTATTATCATCGTCTCTTTGTTAGTCTCTCTTTTTATTCTCTTCTTTAAACATTTCTAATAATTGGGATAACATGGAAGCCTCCTCTATTTTCTGACTTCCTTTTATTGGTTACTGATCGTCTTCTATTAGATTTTGCTCTTTCATCTTCTTTGCTTTTTCTCTTGTCAGCTTCAAAAAAGTGTATTGATTTATTTTACACAATAACTACAAATCTGAACTTTAGTAAGCTTCCCTCTCCCTCCACACCATGATTTAGCTCCATCTTTATTATGCCTATTTTATTCCTTATACACCATTCATTTTATTTAGCTCTCTCAATTTTCCCCTTTTATCATTCCATTTCACATCCCCACACTATGTGAACTGTTCACATCCACAGAATTGTAATTTGCATTGCCTCTCATATTTCTTCTTTGTCTGCTTTTTTTTTCCTTCTAGCTTTTTATGCCTATGGGCAGGCTAGCCAGATCAGGCCTCATGATTAGGGCATCAAATGAAACCAGACTGGCAACCCCTCGGTTGGTTTGATACATTTCCTGATGGAGCATATTGTAGGGAAGACAGAATGAGGACAGAATGGTCAGAGATGCCCAATGCTAACATTACTCCCCTGATAACAATATTTCCTGCTCACCAGAGGATGTAGCATTAAAGCGACTGAAAGCATCTAGATATTTATCTGTTTGGTTTCCCAAATGGCACCACTAGAATTCCAGCTCACTACGACCTTACTCACCTAGATCAAGTTATACCAGACATCAGAAAACATGAGATTCTCATGAAGAAGTACAATAGAAAATGAATGACACGAAATGAGATGACAAGATAATTATTTTATATAACAATAATTTATTTCAACAATAGTATTTGGATGACTCTCATCCTAGTAATTCATTATAGTTCAGGTTCCATAGATCAACTTCGTACGTTACTTTGGAAATTTCTCGGATGCTTGCTTTCGTTGTTGTTGATTCTACAGTGTCTATCCTGTTCTGGAAGTATTCACTTAGTAGGGATTTATTTAGATATCCATGTGTACATTATACCTCTCCTATCATTTCTCTATTTTAATTTCTTCTTGCTGAATCTAGATTCTCTTCATCATCATCATCATCATCAACCATCATCAGTCCACTGTAGGATGATCTTTCCAAGTTCAGCATCAACCATCATCAATCCACTGTAGGATGGTCTCTCCAAGTTCAAACCATCTTCTCCAATCTTTAGCTTCTTTTTTTTCATACCATCCCTGCACACTTTCTTATTTCATCCAATCCATCACACTTGTGGTCTCTTTCTGGGTCTTTTACAATCTTTTGAAATCCAGTTTAAGATTTCAATTGTTCATCTATTATCATTTCTAACAATATGTCCAGCCCAACTCCACTTGTCTTCTAATTTTTTCAATGAGGTCAGTAACACCTGTTTGTTCTCTTACCCATTTATTGTGTTTTCGATCTCTTCTTATTATTCCTAATATGCATCTCTCCATACTTCTTGAGTGGTCTGAAGCTATGTATTGCTCTTCTATTAAATGTCCAAGTTCAGATCCATAATTAAGAACTGGTAAAACACATTTATTAAAAACCTTTCTTTTCAAACACATAGGCATATTTCCTTTTAGTATCAGGTTATTTCTACCAAAAGCGCTGCAACCAAATTTAATTCTATAATTAATTTCATCCATTATATTTACATCTGTATTAATAATCTGACCAAGATATTTGTAGCTATTAACTTCTAATTCATTAACATTTATCTTTAGTCCTACTTTCCTACTTTCATCTGATAACTCCTGTAACATTTCCTGCAGCTCTAAAGCATTACTTGTAAAAACAGCTACATAATTTGAAAAATCTAGATGTATTTAAATATCCATTTATTTTCATTCCTTTAGATTCCCATTTTAATCCAAAAAATACTTCTTGTAGCACTGCTGTAAAAAGTTTTGGAGATATGGAGTCACTTTGTCTTACACCCTTCTCAATGTTGACTTTCCCAGTATCATTATGTAATCTAATTATTGCTGTTGCATCTTTATAAATATTCTTTAAAGTATGATAATATCTTGGATCTATACCGTGATGATCCAATCTTTATTTTCATATTTTGAGAAAATCCATTGAACATTACTTTAGTCTTTAACATTTATCTTTCTTTTCTACTTTCATCTGATAACTTCTGTAACATTTTCTGCAGCTCTAAAGCATTACTTGCAAAAACAGCTACATTATTTGAAAAATCTAGATGATTTAAATATCCATTTATTTTCATTCCTTTAGATTCCCATTTTAATCCACAAAATAATTTTTGCAGCACTTCGTCTTACACCCTTCTCAATGTTGACTTTCCCAGTATCATTAGGTAATCTAATTATTGCTGTTGCATCTTTATAAATATTTTTTAAAGTATGACAATATCTTGGATCTATACCATGATGATCCAATGCTTTAATCACCAAAGAAATGTTTATAGAATCAAGTACCTTTTCATAATCTACAAATCCAAAGCATAATGGCAACTCATTTATTTGTCCTTTCTATAACTTCTCTCAATACCTGGATATGATCTACTGTACTAAAACCACTTTTAAATCCAGCTTGTTCTGTTGGTTGGTGGAAATCCAATGTTCTCTATAGACAAGTTGTAATTATCTTGGTAAAAATTTTGTATAAAACTGATAAAAGCCTGATAAGTCTGTAATTTCTAATATCTTCTTTATCACCTTTTTAAAATATTAATATTAATACTGCCTTCTTCCAATTATCTGGTAAATCTTTATCATTTAGATATTTGATATATAACTTTGTTAAAAAATTTTCTATTTCCTTACCTACTTCTTTTAATATATCAATTATAATTCCATCATTACCTGGAGCCTTTCCTTTCTTTATACATTTAATTGCATGTCTCATTTCTTCCTTTAAAATTTTCTGGGCAATTCGGAAGATATAATAGATATAGGAAGTACTTGTTCTTTATTACTATATAATTCTTGATAGAAGTCTTCTACCCATTTCATGATGTCATCTCTCTTTTTAGTAATAGTTCCATTTTTTTTCCTTATTGCAGATATAAATTTTCTATCAATACCAAAATGTTATTTTATTCTCTTGAGACTTTTATTCTCTTCTACAGCTTTCTTTGCTAGTTCACTGTTATACTTTTTTATATCATTTTCAACTCTTTTCCACACCACTTTACAGAATCCTTTTTAATGCATCATTTTTGTATATCTTCATAAATTCTGTAGTCTCAGTAGAAATTTTATTAATCAATTGCTGTTTTTTTTTACCAGCTATCTTTGTTGCAGTTTTTAAAAGGGTATCAGTTATTTTTTTATTAAATTCATTCAAATCTGAATCATGTTCAAAATCTATTAATACTTGAAACTGATTTGTAAGATCTAATTTAAATTCATTAGAATGTTTCTGAAGATTAGGAATATCACCTGTAAATATTGTTTTTCTTAATAATTTTTTGTTTCTCTAGTTTTGCATTAACATGTATCTTATATATTACCCATATTACTAATCGATGATCACTTCCTGTGTTAAATTTATTAAGAACATTACAATCTTGAAATATGTATTTTCTGTTAGTCAAAATATAATCCAATTCTGCTGTACCTTCATTTGGATGCTCCCATGTCCATTTCCTTTTAACATTTTTCTCAAAAAAAAGGAATTCATAATATAAAGTTTTTCTTTTTTTGCAAACTCCATAAGTCTTTGTCCTCTCTCATTTTTATTACCATAACCATAATTACCTATAGCACTTTCATCTTTCATTTGTTTACCAATTCCTGCATTAAAGTCTCCCATAACAATTTAAAAATGTTGTTTACTCTGATCAAACGCCTTTTGTACATCCATATAAAAATCTTCTCCTACTTCATCACTATCAGAACTTGCATTTGGTCTCTGCTATTAAGTTGTATAACTAATCTTGCCACTCTGTCCAATACACCATCAATCTCCACAATGTTGCGCACAGACTACTTTTAAAAATAAGCACTAATCAAGACAGTCTGTGATGATGCTAAAAATAAAAGTAATCAATGTCAGAGAGATGGGAAGATTTACTGTATTTTATATAGGTTTTTATTGTTCTGTAAAATATACTTTTAATTATTTTCTAAATTCCAAAGTTTATTTTTCTTTAGAAAAAATTCAATTACGAATGTATGTAAATAGTTTTTTTTATCATGTTCATAGATAAAGATCTAAAGTCCAAAAGCGATTACGTAATAGTGAAATGTTTGTAACTCAAACATTTGTAACTAGAAACCTCCTGCATATAAATATTCTATTTTCACATGTAAAATCTGAATTTGTAATACCATGCATACACTACTAACTTTTGTTAATTTTAACATGAGCATAAAAAAATGAGACATCATAGATGCCCCTTGATTTTAACTTATTTTTATTTTACTTTTAATTTGACATTTTAATAATTTTAAGCTATTGATACTTTTATAAAAGATTAACAATGCATCTATACTAATTATCATAATATGTACTTACTATTTTTAAGTGACCTTTATTTTTCATAATTTATTTCACCTAATCCTTATATTTAATATTATTGTATTACCTGATTAATATTCTGCATTTAAATTTATATATATATGCACATCATTGTTATTTACTTATGTCAGCTGATCGATTCTGAATTTTATATTATTCAAATGTGAGAAATCATATGTTCCTTTGATAACCATAGCTTAATTAATATTTTCTTATGATAAATTGTATTTGATATTTTTTTGCATATTATATTTTTGAATCATTAGAATATATATATATATGTTATAAACAAATATAAATAACTGTAGAAACCACATATAATTAAAGAACTTGACCAGACGTTGATGTGGTTAGGCAATTACAACTGAGAATGCAGCTACCAAATTATCCATATATAGCTATTGTCTTTCAAGAGAAAATTTGTATCCTAAGAATCAAATTCTGAGTGCAAAGTTTGACAGATGATAGGTATATCTCTTGGATAGTTTTACAGATACAATCATAATTACCTAATAATACCAATGACTTATGGTTTTTTTTTTTAATTATAAAGTTTTAGCCAATTATTTATATTTGTTTACAATCTAGCTAGCTGTAAAAAATTTTAAAATTGACATGTATGTATATTATGTAGATGTATGTGGTGATCCCAAACAAATAGCCTTTGGTAAAGTTAAATTTAAAATCGATCCTAATACACTTGGTTTGGCAGAATATACATGTAATCAGGGATATAAATTAAAAGGAAATGGATTAATTAAATGTGAAAGAAGTGGAGAGTGGGGAAAACTGCCAACTTGTGAAAGTAAGATAAATTCTTTTTTTTTTTTTTAATACTTAAAACTTTTTAAAAAATTTAAATGTTATTATGTATGAACATATATATATATTTTCTCCCCCCCCCTTTCTATATATATAAAGAAAGAGAGAAAATGAAGACAGATTTGTTTTATTCTGTAAGAATACTAAATGTAATGTTCTTTAATAATTTTCTTGCACACTAGAATTGTAAATTATATTTACATTTAAAAAAAAATTTCTTTCTTGTTATGATTTTATTGACAACAATCTCATGTATTATTTTCTATACAAAATTTGGCAAATTATGAAAAATAAGTATTATTTTTAATACCTTTTTTGCACTTCAAACCAAGACATTTTATGCTTTAACTACAAATTTTTCTAATACACCTTTATTAATAATTCAATTTTTGTTTTAATTATCATTTTTTTACTATTAGCAATTTAAGAAAGGATTCCAAACTTCTTTAAACATTCCTGTATTGATTATTTTCTAATGAGTGGTGAGCTAGAGAAAATGAATTCTAACGGCACAACTCTTTCAAGAAAAGAAATATGATTTGAGTCATAAAAATTCCAAAATTAAAATTGTACTCATTTACTAATTATATTTTTATTAAACAAATTCAAAAAAATTCATATTATATTAAAAAAAAAAGTGATAAATGCCAATGAAACTTATCATAGTTACTAACATATTAATGACTTTTATTTGTCATTCATTAAACTGAGATTATTCAATAATGAATAATATTTATGTAGTGTAATTTTCACTACATCACTCTCATATAAGGTAGGGACTGGTTTTTATCCACTTTTAACACCTTGTAGAGGAATGTATTCAGAAATATATGACTAAAGATGTGAAAATGATGTACGATCTCCAAGGTCCACATTTCATAGTTACTAACATGACTTGCAACATATTGTCACTTTTAATTATATTCTTTAAATGTAATTGTGATTTCGTTATAATTATGGTTTAGATAATTATTATTGTTGTTTTAAAGGAAATAGTTCAGTGACCAGAATCCATTAAATCGCCTGCACTCAGCATTACTTTTTTGACATCATGTGAGATTGTAGGAACTTAATTATTTTAATAATAAATTGCAAAGAAAAAAATCTTACGGATAAAAATTTATTTAATTTTAAAATATAAATACAAGGTTATATTTAAATATCTTATCTCATTTTTTTTCAGGTTGAAAAAAAACAACACAAATGAGAAATTTAATAACAAAATACTTGTTTCACATAATGATCAAAAATAGAACGCAATATTTTGAATTGTATGGAATTAAAATGAAACTAATGACTTTTGGATAAATAGATTGTTGGATTTTTGTAATTAAATGAGAATTTGTTTTCTAAAATATTTTTGGAGAACTGGAATTATTTGTAAGCATTCTATTTATTTTTTGAAATTATTCAGTTTATGGATAAAAAAAGCCATTAAAATTCTATTCCATATCATACAAATATATTGGGTGATAATTTTATTTATAGTAATGATAATCTATTATTTTCTTTAAAATTTTGAAATATATTTCAAAATTTAGGAAATAAATATTTTTTATTATTATTTCAATTTACTTTTTGTCTTTATATACCTCAACATTTTTTTTCATAAAGAAGTATCTACCAGATAATTCTTTATTTGCAGATCAGATATGGACCACAGATTCCTCTGCTGAAGTTAAAGAAACTATCTAAATATTTAACCAAATATATTAAGTATAAATGCACTTGGTGAAATGGGTCATATATTTCACCGATGAGGGTCTGAAATCTGTATGTATATGCAAAAAAGTAGATTTTTTTTATGAACATTGAGTTTGTAAGATTAACCAATCATTAGTATTTTTATTCTGTTGGATAAGCTTTTTACTAAATGAATCTGGCCATTAAAAAGGCAAAGAAAAAATGATCAAACTGTTAACAATGATATTTGCTATTGACTGTACCAGAACTGCTTAATCTTTTTTATAATTAAATAATTTGATTCAACATTTATTAAATTTATCACTGTGAACACATATAAATATGAGATCATATCTTATAATTACTACTAAAAAAAAGGAAATAGATAATTGTAAATATTGTCAAGATTTCAGCAGTTGAAGATTTTCTGATTTATTTATTTATTAATTATAATCATATCTGACAATGCTGATTTCTTATTTAGAACTGAAACAAAGCATTCCTGAACTACTGAAAACTATTATTAACTAAGCATCACATAATTTTCCCAGTTTACATTTAACATCTACATTAAAAGTTGTAAGCTGGATAAATAAAATGTTTTGTTTGGTATTTGTTTCTTTTATCTAAGTTTTGCTGTTTACATTTAACCAAGGTCAGCAAGATATATATAATTGATGACCTAATATTAAACAATATATCTATAGAAATGTATTGGCTTGTGTTCAGAGCCTACTTTCAAATCATTATCTTTGGATGGATACTATAGAATAAATAAATTTATCTGCTGAATGAATATCTGCAATTAAGTGTGACAGATAAAATCTGATAGCTAGAAATTATCGACTATGTTTATTATTTATTTATACTTAAATGATAATATGGTTTAATGAATATCTGCAATTAAGTGTGACAGATAAAGTCTGATAGTTAAAAATTATCGACTGTGTTTATTATTTATTTATACTTAAAATAGATATCTCTAAAACAGAATGATAGTATGGTTTACAGCTCTTTATGCTTACTAAATATAGACACAAATATTATACTATGCCACTTGAGTCTTTTTACTTAAAATCATGTAATAATTTTAACATCTTAAGATATATCATGTCTCATCTTGCCTTCAAATAATGGATTAGTCCGAATTCCATCTTATCTAGATGGTATTGGGCATTTATCACCATGAACCAATATATATTCAGGAAGATAAAGTCTATCTATTGTCAAGAATGTATCACTAGGCAGTATACTCACTGAATACGAATGTTTCCATTATGTATGAAGATCTGGAAATAAATAGTCAATCTATTTGGAGATAAGGTCAGACAACCACTGTCACAAAGCTGAAAGGCAGAATACACATTTTTCCAGAGACATCAACCGTCAAAGCCAAATGGGTAATGCCATGAGGCAAGCCCACATGCAGTATTGGAATCTACTAGAACTTAACATTGCCGTGAGGCAAGCTGTCAGAGTACAGCCGGGTGTCACCATATCTACTTATAAGGCAGTACAGCTGGAAGTGGTAGATAAAATTATAAAGACACTTGGAGTCCCTTGTTGCCTGGCAATTAGAAACTATACCTTGCCAACAGTAGCAGACAGTGGTATAATCACTGTATATAGTGTAAATAGGCAAGTGTATATTTGTTTTATGTTTCATTAATAAATCTATATTATAAACATTATATTTATACATGACTGTGTTTATATTAATTTACATATAAACACAAAAGATGTTTATGAAATAATAGTTGTTTGCATTCCCAAGGCAGCTAATATTAGATTTAACAATTTCCTTTTGAGGAAGTCTTTTATTCTTCAAGTTTTTTATTTATCCAGTTTAATGAAAATGACTCTTAAAGATGTTAATTTATATTACAACTAGTATGCAAAAGAATATACCAATTAGACTTGTTTTGTTATTATGTTTACAAAATACTGCAAGACAGTTTTTTGCTAGGTTGGCAAAAGGTCAATGTAGAGCTGATTTAGTTGAATTAGTTATATGTTAGGACTAAATATTTGAATTCTTTAACTTGTTGAAAGCAGTAATGGCAATCTGTAAGTCCGCATTTCTATCCAAACACATACCAAATTCTCAAACTAATAACTATCCAAGCAAGAAATTATTGACGATTTTTTTTAGTCACTGGCTGATAAAACTCTTGAGTTTTTTTGAACATTAATTATTGAATAAGAATCTTTATAGATTGCTTTTACAACATTAAAACATTCTATAGATCATCTTTGGAATTGACAAGAATGGCAGAATTATTAACACATATAAACAAGAGGGTAAACTTGGTTTTTTCTTTTAATTGGTTAAAATTAAAAATTTTAGTCACTAAGTTTATATCATTTCTTGATGTTTGTTTATAAAATTGATTGCAAATTATTTTAAAGTTCACTGCATCAGACATTTTGTCTCACAATTCTAGTAATAACAGTTTCTTTTATAATATCATGTAGCAGCTATATGATTATTACTTTTTTTATTAATCTATAGTATATAGAAAGTATAGTTATTATTGAAGTCTTTTATATCACCTTTATTTTTATATATTAGTATAATAAAAGCATTCCTAATCCTTGAGAGCACAAGTTTTACATCCCACATCACCATCACATTTTTAAACTTTTCTGATTTAAGGACTACAAAAAGATCTTTTAACTTTATCAAGTTGTACATATCCAAATAAATCTAAATGATTCTATTGGCAATATATCTCTTTCTTTGAATATCATTATTCAAAAGATTAAAATATCTTCTTTATTAAAAAAAAATCTAAATTGACTACTATCAACAAATAAGTATATCTCCGTAGTTTTCAACCATTAATTATTCATCAGTCTTATCATAATTGAATTTTTTTTCTTTTCAATTTTCTTATATTACTTATGAAACTTCATATTCATTTTAGTATTTATCCAAGAAGAGAAAATAACATACTGCTTTTTAAATAACTCACTAATAATAGTCAGTGTGAGAGAAACAATAAGAATTTTCTTTTTAGTTAATGAAATGAACAACACACTTTTTAAGATAATTATATGCTTTATGGACATGTCCAACTTAAAAAATACAAATTGAAATTTTAGTGTTTAACGAGTGATGATATTTAGTATACATGGCAAAAGGTTTCCAATAGTGAATAAAAAAGCACTGTCACCAGGGTTTCTATTTGCTGGTTGATGAAGATTTGAGCTGTTTTTCCATCTTTGTTTTATTATTTAATTAAGAATATATTGATATTTACTTATTGACCAATATTAGGTGCTTATCTAAATTGGCTACAGAATGACAATTTGAAAGAACAACCCCAAGATGAATAAACAGATTTTAAAGTTATTTAGCCCAGATTTGAATCCATGTTGCCTGCATAATAGATAATTGCATTGTTATTGCTTACCAAGGTTATTTTCTTTTGGATTATACATTAATCTGTAATATACTTGTTTTTCAGGAATTTCCTTTGTAGCAAATTGGTTGTATAAATCTGGATTTACCAAACTTTTTCCACTTGTGATCCCTTTTACGCAAGCAAATATTTTCCTAATCCTGGGTATAGGGTATATAAACTAGGAATACGAATTAAAACATTTGCTGATAATAAATCATAAAGAAAATTTATTTGAAAACAATTCTTTAGTATACATAGAAATATAATTTTACCTTTCATTAAAGATAAAATGAAATATTCATTCTAATGAGCTGGGTGTGTTTGTTTACTTAAAGAATTAAATTTTCGATGAATATTTGATACTGCTGGACATAGAGCTTTTTCAGTGTTTTGCAGAGTTGACCAATTTTTTGATTTTATATACTTTAATATAATATCAATAATTATGCGCTTATAACGCTCTTAAAGAAGTTATATATATTATTAAATTTATTTAAAGCTTAGCGCTTTCAAAGCTCTATGGCTTCATAATCATTGCTGTGTGCTGTTGATGAAAATGCTGCTTCACTTAATTATGTAGTACAAAATGATAGAAGTATGCTTAGAACCATTTCAGAAAAAATTCATATAAATATTTTTTGGAAAACTCAAGTTTTAAACTTGTGTCATTACTGTAATATTCAAGTATCTTTTTGCTGAAAATGCTGCTTTACATAATTATGTAGTAACAAAATGATGGATATGTGCTTAGAACTATTTCAGAAAATGTTGGAAATTATATCCTAATATCAAACCAAAATTTATTTAAAGATTTTTTGGAAAACTCAAGTTTTAACTTTGTGTTGCTCAATAACTTGACAAATTCTTCTTGAGCATTAAAAAAAAAGACCGCCTAGGCTTTATTACTTGGGAGTTCATAAGAAGTTTAACCACCAGACTTGTGAGGGCCAGAATCAATCCTGGGATCTTCTGATCCCAACCAGCTGTGCCAAACCACACAAGGTCTTGAGTATTTAATGACAAATGACTGACAATCATTTTCATTAAGTATGGATTATGAACCCAATTCTCTTTTTAAAATCAAAATTTGAAGGAAAGTATTTTTGAAATTGTGTCCCCAGACATTTCAATTGAGCAATTATAACTTTTAGAATTAAATTTTTGGAAATGTTATTTTCAATTATAAAGGTATCTATAGTTGTAAACATTTTTAAAGATCCATTTTCTGCTCTATTTTTCCATATGTTCACTTTTTAACAAAACTTTCAATTTTTTATTTTAATGTAAATATGTTACAATTATTTTCATGAAGGGACATGTTTAAATCATTCAATTTTCCAAAACTTTTGGATAAATAATATAGTTTTAACAGCTATAATTCATTGTGAAAAAAAATTAACAAAATCGGATTTCTGCTAATTAAAAATATAGCTACTTCATATTGTAACGGTCTGATTCATATGCTTCGTTAACATAGTGCAGAATTCGACCACCAAACAGAAGAGCAGCACCATTGGTATGGAAATTACCAGCAGTATACTGAATTCGAACATGGTTTATTGGTTCCACAGTACACACTACGAAACAACGCATCTGAAGCTACATTAGTAAACATTTCTGTAGGCACGGGGATCAGAGAGGTGCAAGAGACTCATAGACTTTATTTTCGAGTTAGACATATAATAACACTAATTTTAGACATTTATATATTTTAAATAATCGAGAAGATAATACTCTGAATGTGTATCGAACAAATAAACATATGATGGCAGACTATGGTTTGAAATTATTTAATTATAACATTTACTTATACTGAAATTTTAGTAGCGGTATTATTACGATATCTTTTTATATTTACAAATGAAGTACAATTATTTTATTAACATAATCCAGCTACCTGAATTCTTGGATAAGTATTTTCAAGAGTATGCCTTCGGGAATTTAATGTCTTTTGCAATGTGCGAGTCTAAATTAAGAAATAATAATAGTGGCTGTGGGCATATATTTTTATTTAATTAAATAAGAGATTTATAAAGAATTAATTATATTTCATGTCAGATACTGTAGAGACGGAGCCATGTCAGATACTGTAGAGACGGAGCCATACTTGGAATGCTAAAATTAATAAATAAAGAAACGTGGTACATTTAGAACTGCAATGCGAATGTGGCAGTACGTTAAAATTGCAGAGCCAATTTAAAATGATGGGCTGGCGTTTGCCATAGGCCCAAAGGTAAAGAGGTCACATTAGCATCATCAGGTGTAAGGACTGTGCCACAATTACTTCCTGACTGCATGACAGGCATCAAGCCCTACAGGAACATTCCTTATGTCCACTTATGTAGGACGACTAGGATCCAGTGTTTACTGTATGATCCGGAATATCCAAGGCTCGAAGATGGATTATCGCATCTCTAAACTGTAACACATGTCTATCTAACATAATATTAAATTGGACTTTTAAGATTTAATCTAAAATTACGACTCGGTCTCACAATACCAACATTTAATAAATAACTTATTTTGCTCTCAAATAAATATAATTAGTGGATTTATTGAAATACACTAACTTTATTATTTAAAATTAAAAAGCAGGCTTAAAAGGGAATTTGTAAGTTGGGATGGTTATTCTAAGAACTAATATGACTGCCACCTGCTACGTAGTAGACTCCTGCAATTACAATAAATGAAACAACGAATGCATGTCGATTAATATGAAATTAATTGGAACAAAATAATCTAACATAAGTAAAATACTAATAATATGATTGTCAGGACATGCAACCATTATTTCCTGCAATCATTTATTTATCTATTAGAGAATTATGGTGATTTCCGAGCTGACCAGCCAACATAAGTATAAAAAAGAGATTTACTATTCAGTCGCCGCACAAGATGGCAACCATTTTAATTACGACTTCCATTTAAAGATTGGCTAGGTCCGGTCGGAAATCTTATAGGCATGCTATTATTAACACAAAAAAATGCAAAAGTAGAAATACATACCCAAGAAATAGATAAGAGTTAGGTAAGCTAAATTATTAAAAAGATTTATAGAATATAGGTTAACAAGTAATATGATAAGTATACAATTTATGTAGTTATCTATAGCTTGTGAATAGAATTTAGAGTACTCTAAAGACCTTGGGTATAGGTACCTGTTTTATAAGGAGATGAATTTCATGTTCCAGGTCAGTTGCGAATTGTTCGTTTAGTTTAAGCAGTAGCTTCCCTTTCCCCGCACTCAGGTTATGGTGGTCATTTTAATAGCAGCAGTAGCTCTCCATCTATTTTGACAGCAGATCTCCATTATTCAATTTATGAAAGGCACATGTGGAGGTTCGGGCATCTGATTGACCATCTCCGGAGGAGAATAGCTCTGGCACTTTCTACTTGATCATTTTACAATATACGAATTAAATCAGCATTCTCTAAGCCTCCAAACCAAGCAAGAGCACAGCACAAAATCCATTTTTTTTAATTCAAAAGTTTTTCTTTCTTTCTTTACCTTATCTTTTATTTTTATCTATTTTATTTTTAGATCAATCCATTTGCCCCAAATCAATGCATTAGTCAGAGTTTAAGATTTTTAATTAATTCAGAAAGCTACATTTCCTATAGTTTAGATTTGTTTTACAACTTTTTAACATTTTGTAGCAATTAAAACTTTTAGGGAATTTTTCTAATTAATCCATTATCTCTCACCGACCATGACTTGCAAAATTCAAGTACAAAGGGGATTTATAATTTATTTTTACTTTTTCTTTAAATTAAATCGAATTTTAAAATTATTATTTAAAATAAGATTTTTGAACTAGAAATAAATGAACGAAAGTTTATAACTTAAAATAAATAGTTAAAGTTATATAAACATTATATAACTAAAAGAGAAATTTGAAATTATATCAAATATTTTCATTTATTGTTTTAAATTTGTTATCGAAGTGTGTGTGCATTTATGGCGAATTTGACAGATGTTTATATATTTTTAATACTGCTTCATACACAATTCAATACCAAAAGTTTAAATTTAGGTAGGATAAAGATTGTGGGTAAGAGATGATAGAAAAAGATGAAACTTAAGATTCGAATTCGAATCTTACTGTTTCAATATTTCAACTGTAGTAATCTGTATAAATATTGTCCTCTTGAGAACCACTGTGCTTCTGCATATAGCTATAAGGTTTGGTAATCAGAATTTATATATTTGCCAAAAGTTTGAAAATATATGACTGTTAAGAGCTCAACTTTTTATGAAATTAATGATTTTGATAGGATTGCAAAGTGCGGCATTTAAATCTGGTGATATTGTTTTGAGTATGAGTGTTTTCCGATGCGTCACGCAGTGAGTAAAAATGATATGTTCATTGTCATCAGCTTTTACTTTTGATATAAATCCAATATTCTCACTAATCATTGCCCCAGCACTGACTGTACAGATACCAACACAACTGCTCCATTGTAAACCCTCATTTGTAAAAAATTCAACTTTAAGATAAATATCTTCCCCTTTTGTGCACATTCCCAAATGATAACAAAACAATAATTCTTCATGTATACTTCCTTCATACAAATATCTTATATAAAGTAACAAACATGCCAAGTTAAAAATATCAGTTGGTTCATAAAACTGAATTGTTAACTTTGGGCTGTTTTTAAGCCTAATAATAAGCTGCTGCAATAAGGTCATTAATTTCAGAAATTCTTCTGGAAACAGTGTTATTCAATGAAGAAATTTTATGAATTTCATCTCCATATTTTTTCCCATTAATTATTTCTGACACTTTTATTGCAGCAGGCAACACAAGACCTCCTATCATATAGGATTTTTTATTTTTTTGCAATTAAATAAGAAATTTAATAAAAAGCAAATAGACCTGGATCTCATTTTATGTGGTAGATAGGTTCCACGAAAAACCCGCATTAAAAAAAATCGCACAAAAGTAGACTTAACTTACCTTGAAAAATGGGGGATAAGGTCTGTAATTTTCAGAATTCACATAAAAGCAAAGCAACATGGAAAAATTACTTTAAAATTCGCATTAAAATAATAAGCAAATAAAGTATGACTAATAAAAAATTTCAAATATTTGAAAAAAATTAATACAAGACAAACTTTTTTTATGATTTTTATTAACTACAGTATTTAATTTTACATTTTCCATACATATTTTAATCATTAATGCTTGCATTCGTTTGTAAACTGGTAAGAAATCAGATTTGATGTGATGTGATGTATTGTGGCTTCTCCTTAAACGAAGTCAAGAATCTCTCGACAATTATGTCCAGAGAAACCTGTTAGCCACTTTATTTTTATTCGTGATGTGATGTACAACTAACACCACTTTCAGTTTTGTGCTGTGTTAATGGTTTTCTGTTTCTATATTTAAAAAATGAGATCGCAATCAAAACAAAAAGATTATATATTATCATTAGAAAGATTATTTTCAGTTTATAAAATCTTTGTTTTTTATTTTAAAAATTTAAAAGATTATTTATTTCTGTTATATATAACAAAATACATTTTAAAAGTTTAAATTTTTTGAATATTTATTGCGATATTTTTATATGTAAGTATAAATCTATTATTATTATTTACTCATTAGTATAAGTAGGTTATTTACATAGAAGATAAAATTCTAAATACAGCTTCAGGCCATATTCATGTTAAGGTTATTTACATAGAAGTTAAAATTCTAAATACAGCTTCAGGCCATATTCATGTTAGCTGCTAATATAACGTTATATTTTTGAAAAAAAAAAAAAAAAAATTTCAAGTGAAAATAAGTTATTAATAATTTAAATTTCTTGATATCTAATAAATATAGTGAAATATGAAAGATATTAAGAAGAAATATAAATCGCATAACTTCAAAATCGCATTAAAATAATCCACATAAAACGAGACCCAGGTGTAAATAATTTTTGTTGGCAGCAATAAATTTATCAAAACATTGTTTTTCTGTATTTGAGGATTGTAGATGTCATTCAAAGTATTCCTTTGGTTTGTTGCAGTATGTTGCCTGCTTGGTATTAAGTTGTTTCTTTAGTTTGGATGGTTTCATGCTTTTAGCAGTCAAAACTTCATTACAAATTAAGCAAATAAGTCATTTCACATCCTTGTGATTAACACAAGAAAATGCAAATGCCAAAAATAAATCATAATGTTTTCTTTTTTTTGTTGAATTAAGTTCTGAATATTACAACTTGCTAGAGAGGAATCTGCTGTAATATCATCACAATTTTTATTTTTTCTGTTTGAATTTAGCTACTTATTCACAACAAAAAATATTTTTTATTGAAATATAAACATCTTAGTAATGTTAACTATTCTCAGAGTAGCCAATTGGTGGGATGGATAAACAAAAATGAGAAGTAAGTGATGGTTTTAATCATTAAATAAATAATGAACAATTATATAGTGGTAAAGTAGAAGAATAGTATATGGGGTTTGATATATATAAATCATCACAATACAGGTATTAACATTTGCTTCTATAACAGTACATTCCAAGTTTCACATATTGGTAATCATGTTTAGAGCTATGGTGGGTGTTCTTTCTGTGAGTCGTATATGTGGCATTAATGCTGTATAATTATTAGTATGTATTATATAAAACAAAAGGTATTATGATAATATGCCAATTAGATATACAGTATTTAATTCGTGAATTTTTAGAAAGCAGAAAAGCACTATATCCAATACTTGCTTTAGTATATGCATAAAAATAACCAGACAAATTAATAAATGATAAAATAATTTATTAATAAAAAAAATAAATCAATATAATATAATTTGTAAATTCCCTCTTCAATATTTTTCTAGTTGGATATCAGAACAGAAGTTCACATCTTATATCTAACTGATTCTTATAACTTCTCACATCTGTATATGAAAAAGAAATGATTTATTTCAATGCAATTTTCATTGAAATAGTTTCATTCATATTATTCTCAGTGAATTATAATATAGTTTGTTCTATAAATAATTCAAATTTAAAGATTTTATTATTTTCATTCATTCGTGAACAAAATATATCTTATTTGACAATCTCAAATTTCAGTTTTTATTCTATATTCTTTTATAGTTCAATATTTTTATTTATTCCTCTTGAATATTCAAAAACAATAAAAAATATTAAAGTTTCCGCTTTTAATCTATCTTATGATTTTGTTTTGAAAGTCTTCTTCCTTTGAATATCTTTTTTCTTTTAATTATTATCACACAAACATTGAATATAGTTACACATAGTGTTAGTATTTTATTTTGCTTGAAACAAAAGAATTTTCTTGACAATTTATCTGCAAGATTCTGTTTTTTGTCTTCCTTAGCAACTTCTAATAGTTGACAGAGAAAACTGGACAATGTACTGAGGATAAAAGTTGATGTGCTCCTTTCTTCAGTCTAGTGCTCTATATTAAAAAAATATCTGATTACAATGAGTATTTTCGTGACACTCCTTTATTTGTATAAAAAGTTTCTTGGATCTTTTTAAGACAGATTTGTAATTAAATCGTAAAAGAAAAAGTAATAAAAAATAGCAGTGGAGAGAGATATTCTTGAAAATGACTGTATGAAGATAAAAACAGTTGAAACGTTGGAGTTTTGTATTATATATATACATATTGTACCGGGTCGAACCGCCGAAACCACCTACTTACACATATATATAAGTTTTGGCCGGTTTCAAACTCCTTCATAATACATTTATAATCTTATAAAGGTTACGTGAACGAACCAGCACATTCGAGCAAAATGGGAGATCTTATTGATAGCTTTAACTATCAATAATGGCCCATATCGGCTGCTAGATTCAAACCCCTACTATCCAAACACTTTATTTGTTTCGGAGTAAACTCCAGGCGCCAGCTATCTATTCAAAAGAATAAACAACATCTTTGGTCAGTAGGCTCATAATCCAGCGCTCGAAACAATTCCCTTAACTAGCCCAGTCTAATTTTAATCAGTAATAAAATATAGAAAAAGAATTGATAAAAAGAATTGACCGACAAATAAAGTTTAATTTTAAAGACAATTTATTTTAATCAACATTAATTAAGTTTTAAAGATAATTGATTAACCAACATTATATTACTAAATTTAAATATCTTGACAATCTAATTTAATACACGCATATTTTTAAATAAACACATTATAACATATTTTATGAAAAAAAAAAGCATAAATAATCTATGACATTTAAATTATCTCACATTCACAAACATAATAATAAAGCATTAATAGCATTTGAAACTTAAACACACTTATCAATAGTTCATTTTATGTATGATAGAGTTCATATAATTTGAATCTTGAATATTTACGAATTACAGCGGTGGCTACTACTTATAAATGATAATAAATAAATGTTTACCTAGCATTTTTGCTTGTCGTTGGCTGCTCCTCATGGAGTATATTTGTAATTAAATCGTAAAAGAAAAAGTAATAAAAAATAGCAGTGGAGAGAGATATTCTTGAAAATGACTGTATGAAGATAAAAACAGTTGAAACGTTGGAGTTTTGTATTATATATATACATATTGTACCGGGTCGAATCGCTGAAACCACCTACTTACACGTATATATAAGTTTTGGCCGGTTTCAAACTCCTTCATAATACATTTATAATCTTATAAAGGTTATGTGAACGAACCAGCACGTTCAAGCAAAATGGGAGATCTTATTGATAGCTTTAACTATCAACAATGGCCCATATCGGCTGCTAGATTCAAACCCCTACTATCCAAACACTTTATTTGTTTCGGAGTAAACTCCAGGCGCCAGCTTTCTATTCAAAAGAATAAACAACGTCTTTGGTCAGTAGGCTCATAATCCAGTGCTCGAAACAATTCCCTTAACTAGCCCAGTCTAATTTTAATCAGTAATAAAATATAGAAAAAGAATTGATAAAAAGAATTGACCGACAAATAAAGTTTAATTTTAAAGACAATTTATTTTAATCAACATTAATTAAGTTTTAAAGATAATTGATTAACCAACATTATATTACTAAATTTAAATATCTTGACAATCTAATTTAATACACGCATATTTTTAAATAAACACATTATAACATATTTTATGAAAAAAAAAAGCATAAATAATCTAAGACATTTAAATTATCTCACATTCACAAACATAATAATAAAGCATTAATAGCATTTGAAACTTAAACACACTTATCAATAGTTCATTTTATGTATGATAGAGTTCATATAATTTGAATCTTGAATGTTTACGAATTACAGCGGTGGCTACTACTTATAAATGATAATAAATAAATGTTTACCTAGCATTTTTGCTTGTCGTTGGCTGCTCCTCATGGAGTATATCTAACCGGTTAGATTTTGACGTTTATTGAAGAAATCCTATGTTAATCCGTTGTTTTTATTCTTGAAAACAGTTGAACGTTTGACGGAGGATTTCTGAGTTGTTATGCAGACATTATTTCACAGGTAGGTTTTGATGATCTTGTTGGACAAAGGGCTGAAAGAAGAGCGTATATTTCCGTAAGATTTTCAGCACTGCATTTTTGTAAACAAGACTGACACTGCAAAACTAGACTGAAACTGCAAACTCGAACTAGACTGAATGTCCGATAAAAATCTAGTTATTTATATCTGTGAATGGTTTTTGTTTTAATATCCTCCGGCAAATGGTGCAATAGGTGTTGTCGAAATTCCTTTAGATTAATCCTATGATAACGTGTTTTTTGATTGATTGTTTAATTAGTAGCTCACCGCTGTGTTTTTTTTTTTAAATACATTTTTCATTTATTTATAATATTTAATACTGATACATTTTTTTTACATTCGCTCGCACATATATAATTTTACTCTACACATCAAAACTAGTTTTAAGATTATTTTTCTTCTTTAATTTAAATGAAGAGATTTATATATTTTTTTAAAGCTTTTAAATTGTATTTCACTAATAATAATAAACTCTTTACTTCCTTTTTATAAAACCTTCAATTTAACTTTAAGAAAAACCCCTTCCCACCTTAAATCAATGATTTTTCAACTTTTATTTCAAACTCTTTTGTGAAAGATTTTTTTGTTTTAATAATTTTTTTACAACAAAATTATTTTATATACATGTGCCAATTTGGCCTTGGCACATTACACCCCCCTCCGTTTTAGAGTAAAATGCGTAATTTTTGACCATTTTATCTCTTGCAATTTTAATTCTTGACTCTAAAGATTTATTAATTTATTATTTTAGATAATTCCTACACATGTGTATATGTGCAGCATAATTCTACACCTACTAATATTCTAGATATCGAGTTATTACTGGACTTGCTTACAGGGAATCTATAATAAATAATTCCCTTTTTGCACTCATCATAAGGTGCAGCAGTACTAAGAAAATAACTAAAAGGATATCTGGATAAATACATTTAAGATACCCATCATAAGGTATCGTATTTACCGAATATTACCAGTGTATGTGCACGTATATACACATGTATACTTATACACACTTAATCCACTTAGATTGACTTTATATATTTTTTTATTATTAATCTTACAACTTTATTTTAAATTCATATGAACATTACTTTAACATTTGTATTAATCTAATCTCACAATATTATTCTAAACTAGGACATCAGTTTTCATATTTATTTATATTAATCTAATCTCGAATATTATTTTCAAACCCTTATGAACATTTTAAATATTAGTTTTACGATACTATTTTTAAACCATCACGGATATCAGTTTACATATTTATTTATATTACGGAATCATATTTTAAATCATTTACTTAACTTCTTTATTAACGTGCGTGCATTCAGAAAACTATTTTATTTTATTCCTCTTCATTATTATACAGACATTTGATTTGACTTAATTACTTTAAACCATTTATTTATTTCCTTTTATTAACTTACGTATATTCAAAACTATTTTATTTTAACGTGTGTGTACTCAGAAAGAGAAAAAAACTGTTTTTCTCGAGTACATTTTTAGTTTTATTTTCATCATTAGGTAATAAATGTAATGTTAAGAGAAGTAGGCAGCAAAGTATAAGGCAATTCAAACACACAGATAGATTTTGTGCTGATTTAAACCAACTTTTAATTTCTTGCGGAAATCGTGACTACAGCATGGGCCTTTTTTGTGCATAACGGATTATGAACAGGGACTTAAAGATTGCGAATGGCAGGACTATCTCTACTGCACATTCGACTTACTAAAATATTTATTTTATTTGGTTACTGGGAATTTTTCCTCCAGATTTATTAACTTTTATATGCCAGGACTTTTCTACTGGCGCATCATCATCAGTATTATTTATTTTTCACACTACCCATCTGTAGAACAAAGTCACCGCAAGAAAAGGCTTAATCCAACAAAAGTCAGGCCTGGAATTTATCTCCTTGCCCAAATACTCGCACACACCTCAATCCTAATTTAATATACTTTTTTTTTTTTAACTTTATTTGATAATGTTTTATTTCCATTAATACGTTCATTATACACTTATTTATTTCATTTTTATTTTTAAAGCGTTACTTTTACTCTCTTTTTTTTTTTAAAAAAAAAACATTTTCATTTTGCTTGTCTATTTTGATTTTACACATTTGTTTTGTTTGCGTCACGCTCCGCTATGTTCTAGACTTATGAGCTGGGATATCAATATAATCAATAAGACATAATCGAGGTTTTGACATAAATCGTTTATCGTGATGCTTTGACATTTTAAAAACACTAAGATTATTATTTTATTTTACTAAGACTAACTTTAATCATTTTTAATTATTCAAACTAACTTGATACTCGTTTTTTCATTCATTCCATTAACCTTTGTTAAACATTTTCCATTATTCCAAGTCCATGGTCGTTATTAACTAGGTCAAGCCAGCGAATCCGTCAGATTACATATTTTTAATTTTTGTCTGGCGGTTCTTTCTTTCTTTCTACAAATTCTATAATATCAACTAACTCTTTCTCTTTCCGTTCTGTTTTCGACTTCGTAACTCAGAAAACCTTTATACCTAGACAAACTCCGAATTACTTCAATCTGGGAATATTTTTTTCTACGCTTTCTTTTTTTAAATCTATTTTTAAATCTGCGAACACGAACGTTTACTTTAAACCTTTTATTTTTTAATTCTTTGTAAAAACTTTTTTATGCTATCTTCTACTTTGAACCCATGTCTCTCTTCTATTTCTTGATCTATATTTCCCCCTGTCTTAGCACTATCCTGTTCTGCTTTAATTTCTATTTCAGTCTTCTCTGTTTCAACATCATCTAGTTCTAATTCAATTTTTACATCTTTTATCACGTCAGTTTCCTTTTCAACTTCCTGACTTTCTTTAATTAAATCTAACTCTATAACTTCTTGGTTCTTCTTTATTTTATTCTGGCCCATTTCGATCTGGTCCTCTAACTTTTCAAGCATTTCAGCTTGCTCTTCCAATTTACTCTTCATTTCATTACTTTGGTTTTTAAGCTCTTCAGCTATTTTTTTATATTCTTTGGCTGTTTCTTTTTGTTTTTCAAACATGCAAGTTAATAAAGCTATGATTTCCCTTTTTCCCTTGTTGGGAATATTTTCTATATTTTTACCTAGAGCCTCCATTTTGGCTTTATTTCTTATCATTTATAATTTTAAACACTTTTTATCATTATTTTTGATACCGTATTTTATTTTAATAAGTTTACTAATTTCTATTTTATTTATTTCTTTTAGACTGGAAATATATGCTGACTCCACCCTCCTTTGTCCATTTATCCTACCCGATCTTAATGCTTTAATTCCACCCAAACATCAACTGTCTCTGATTTAACATAATGATTTATTTTAAATAACGTAAATAGCACAAAATCTCTTTTCATTTAAAGAAGTAAGAAAAAAAAGTTTCTGTCAATTCTTTTTTTATTTTTAATTTAATACACTTTCACATATGTAATTTAGATTTCTTTAAGGTTTTTATTTTTAAACAAGAAACAAAGTATTTAATTCTGTCATTTTTGACGGGTTCGCCCCAAACGTTGGGTAAAGCCATTTATGTACCGGGTCGAACCGCTGAAACCACCTACTTACACATATATATAAGTTTTGGCCGGTTTCAAACTCCTTCATAATACATTTATAATCTTATAAAGGTTATGTGAACGAACCAGCCCATTCGAGCAAAATGGGAGATCTTATTGATGGCTTTAACTATCAACAATGGCCCATCTCGGCTGCTAGATTCAAACCCCTACTATCCAAACACTTTATTTGTTTCGGAGTAAACTCCAGGCACCAGCTATATATTCAAAAGAATAAACAATGTCTTTGGTCAGTAGGCTCATAATCCAGCGCTCGAAACAATTCCCTTAACTAGCCCAGTCTAATTTTAATCAGTAATAAAATATAGAAAAAGAATTGATAAAAAGAATTGACAGACAAATAAAGTTTAATTTTAAAGACAATTTATTTTAATCAACATTAATTAAGTTTTAAAGATAATTGATTAACCAACATTATATTACTAAATTTAAATATCTTGACAATCTAATTTAATACATGCATATTTTTAAATAAACACATTATAACATATTTTATGAAAAAAAAAAGCATAAATAATCTATGACATTTAAATTATCTCACATTCACAAACATAATAATAAAGCATTAATAGCATTTGAAACTTAAACACACTTATCAATAGTTCATTTTATGTATGATAGAGTTCATATAATTTGAATCTTGAATGTTTACGAATTACAGCGGTGGCTACTACTTATAAATGATAATAAATAAATGTTTACCTAGCATTTTTGCTTGTTGTTGGCTGCTCCTCATGGAGTATATCTAACCGGTTAGATTTTGATGTTTATTGAAGAAATCCTATGTTAATCCGTTGTTTTTATTCTTGAAAACAGTTGAACGTTTGACGGAGGATTTCTGAGTTGTTATGCAGACATTATTTCACAGGTAGGTTTTGATGATCTTGTTGGACAAAGGGCTGAAAGAAGAGCGTATATTTCCATAAGATTTTCAGCACTGCATTTTTGTAAACAAGACTGACACTGCAAAACTAGACTGAAACTGCAAACTCGAACTAGACTGAATGTCCGATAAAAATCTAGCTATTTATATCTGTGAATGGTTTTTGTTTTAATATCCTCCGGCAAATGGTGCAATAGGTGTTGTCGAAATTCCTTTAGATTAATCCTATGATAACGTGTTTTTTGATTGATTGTTTAATTAGTAGCGCACCACTGTGTTTTTTTTTTAAATACATTTTTCATTTATTTATAATATTTAATACTGATACATTTTTTTTACATTCACACACACATATATAATTTTACTCTACACATCAAAACTAGTTTTAAGATTATTTTTCTTCTTTAATTTAAATGAAGAGATTTATATATTTTTTTAAAGCTTTTAAATTGTATTTCACTAATAATAATAAACTCTTTACTTCCTTTTTATAAAACCTTCAATTTAACTTTAAGAAAACCCCCTTCCCACCTTAAATCAATGATTTTTCAACTTTTATTTCAAACTCTTTTGCGAAAGATGTTTTTGTTTTAATAATTTTTTTACAACAAAATTATTTTATATACATGTGCCAATTTGGCCTTGGCACAATATATATGTTCAGTATTGATATTAGAAAATAAATTTTTTGAAAAGAAAAAGAAGGATTTTTAATTTGTTGATATTTTTGTAGAACATATATATTTTAAAAGAAAATGTTTTTGTACATTTGCTGTTTTATAATATACGAAAACTACAAGCCAAACTGAACTGATATTTTGGTTATCGTCAATTAGCCCCTGCACGCCACTTGATGTCTCTGTTGCTAGTCAAAAACCAATAGATATAGCATTACCAGGCTGATTTACAATTTACTTTTTTTTACACTACTCTGATACAACACTATATATGTTAGTGTGTAGCACTGGAATTTGCAGGGTTTTTAAAAACAAAATTATTTAATAAAATATAAGATTTCCTTTTTTCAATTAACATCTGATCAAAAAAAAAGTTTTCAACATTATTTTAAAACAATTTACGAAACTGTTGGATTTTAAAATTCCCCTCTGATCAAGCCAAGCATGCTTTGAAAGTCTCGTAGCTGTACCTGCGCAAAATACGTTTTATGCATGATTTCTGTATAATGCTGGAACGTACACTTTTGAATTTCGTTTAACCTTAAAAATATGTGTACGGAAACATGTCTTTTGTCTTACAATTAATACTATCTAAAATTATGTCAGGTCATCTGAAAAATAAGTACTTCGAATGCACATGCAAAGACTTTGGACAATTTGAATTCTACACACCTTCACATCATACTGTAGCAATCTGTGAAGTGTACGATAGTATCATGAAGAATAAAAGCTGCTTAGCACCTAATATGAACAGAACTGTTCTATAGGCTGTGAGAGCAGTATATTTCTGTGCTTTTGCATGGAAACAGCAACATCAGGCAGTGTGCGGGGGCTAATCGACAACAACGGATATTTTTTATCAGTTCTTTTATAGAATCATCTGAAGTGACAACAACACTAATTTAAAAACTTTTTTGTCTTATCTTTCTTGATCAGAAACAATTTTAATCCCTCCGAAAGTACCTAATTAAAAAGCTATATTTGGAAATCTATAAATGCATACAAGCATTAATTAAAAAATAGATATTTTATACAAGTTTAATTAAGATTTCAAAAATAAATCCTGCTTGTTTTTGAATTTCAACATCAGAATAATATTATTTATTTAGATCTTTTTTTTAAAAAATATTTATTTCATAATAAAATTATGTTTTAAATTCAGAATTATTTAACTCTTTATAGGGTTATTCTCAGTGAATATAGAAAATATCTACTAAAATTTTTTGTCCATGTTTATTTCTACTTTTTCTTTACTTTATATATATATGCACACACATAGCTATGTTACTGTGTACCATGTAACTCAACCAGTTACAATATTAATAAAATTTTTTGGGTTTATGTTGAAAACAGATACATTTTATTCTTTCATTATTGTCCTTTGTGAATATGATGTACAGTATTTTATGTAATAAAGTACTTAAAGTTAATACTGATTTAAAAACATTAAAATAATTAAAGATCATAATTTCTTGTTGGAGAAACTATTCTATACGAGAAAAAGTTATTGAAAAAAAAAAGAATATGACCTAGAATTAATTTAATATGACCTATGTCATCCAGATCACTATTTACTTTATTTTATAAATAAAAATGTTAGTTTTTTTTCTTATTCTTATTGCCTCAATGAATGCATTAGTAAACACACACTCTGTAAAATATATATAAATGTGTTCCCATCAATTTATTATTAATAACTATTATTATTTTTTTAAATTTTGTTTATATTATAATTTTGATTTATATATGTATACACTATATGTAAAAAAGCATGTTATATATATATATGTGAATGTTGAAAAGTACTGTATACTTGCAATTCAGTAAACAATCAGAAAATACTGATAAACTATTTATAACAGCTATATGAATATCAATAATAATTGTTACATATAAAAAGTCTTTTTCAATATCTAGTTTGGTGCCCTTTTCAATTGTTAATAATCTATTTAACATTAGCGAGTCAGACAAAATCATCTAGTGTTCAATAATGGAATTAAAACAAGAAAATAACAATATAAATCATTAAAATAAATCAAAACCCTCACATATAAATCCAGTAATTACAAAATAATTGTCTATACCATAATAATACATCAAATAAATGTCACATGCATTTTTTACAATTATATATTTATCATCTTATATAATTTTTCATTTATTTTTAATTAATCAATTGTTAACCAAATTTATAGAAGTCTTGTACATACATATTCATACAATTATTTAAATTATTTTTAATATCGTATGTTTTATATATTTATCTTCTTTTTGGATCATTGATGTAATTTAAAGGTTCAATACTTTTTGTAGCATTTATTCTATGCTCACATCTCAAGTAATGAATGTATAATGCAGATATATTATCTCTTTTATTAATTGCATTATTATGTTCGTTGGCTCATACTTAATTGTGTCCAGTATGCCCAAAGTAATCAAAGAACCAAAAAACATAATAATGTAATTAATAGAAGAAATGATAAATCCACATTATACATTCATTATTTGAAATATGACCATAGAATAGATGCTACAAAAAATATTAAACTTTTAAATTACATCAAAGATCCAAAAAGAAGACAAATATATGAAACATACTATATTAAAAATAATTTATATAATTGTATGAATATTTACAAGATTTCTATAAATTTTCTTAATAATTGGTTAATTAATAATTAATAGAAAATTATATAAGATGATAAATATATAATTGTAAAAAATGCATGTAATATTTATTTGATGTATTATTATGATATAGTCAGTTATTTTGCAATTACTGTATTTATATGTGACAGTTTTGATTTATTTTAATGATTTATATTGTTATTTGCTTGTTTTAATTCCATTACTGAACACTAGATGGTTTTATGTCTGAAATAATTCATTAACATTAAATAGTTTATTAATATTTGAAAAGGACACCAAACCAGGTGCTGAAAAAGGCTTTTTATTTGTAACATTTGTTATTGATATTTATATAGCTGTTATAAATACTTTAATAATCGGAAACTAATAATAATTCTTTACAAAGCTTTTTTCAGCACCTGGTTTTTCAAATGTTACTAATCTATTTAAAGTTAATGAATCACCTGACATAAAACCATCCAGTGACCAGTAATGGAATTAAAACAAACAACAATAATATAAATAATTAAAACAAATCAAAACCCTCATATATAAATTGAATAATTACAAAAGAATTGACTATATCATAATTACATGCATTTTTGTATACAATTATATATATCATCTTATATAATTTTCCATTCATTTTTAATCAACCAAATTATTAAACAAATTTGTAGAAGTCTTATAAATATTCATTCAATAAGTCAAATTATTTTTAATATAATATGTTAATAATTGTTAATAATATGGTTAATAATTGATTGATTAAAAATGAATGGAAAATTATTAAAATGATATATATATATATAATTGTATAAAAAATGCACGTAATATTGGTTAACATATTGTTATGATATAGTCAATTGTTTTGCAATTATTGAATTTATATATGAGGGTTTTGAGTTGTTTTAATTATTTATATTATTATTGTTTGTTTTAATTCCATTATTGGACACTGGATGGTTTTATGTCAGGTAATTCGCTAACATTAAAGAGATTAGTAACATTTGAAAAGGGCACCAAAGTAGGTACTGAAAAAAGCTTTTTATGTATAAAATTATTATTTGATTATATAGCTGTTGTAAAGAACTATTATTATTTTCTGATTATTATTTTGTGGAAGAGCAGCATAAGAATTTTTATTTCTTTCCAATTTTGATAAATAATTTATTATTATTTTTTGATTATTATTTTATGGAAGAACATCATCAATGTTTTTATTCTTTTCCAATTTTGATGATGTCAGTAAACAATATATATTCTCTTCTAGTTAATGTTTATCAACAAAAACATGAGCTATTTACATGCTATATCCAACTGAACACAAGAGGGCTTAGAACAAAATATAGATAGCCTATTTCACAGTTTCACTCTATATTGTTTGTAACTAACTACCTGATATTACTTTCTGACTGTAATCAAATATACCTTAGTCTTTTGCTCTAGAGTGTTATGATGATAAGATGTAGTATTAAAATAGTAATTAATATTGCAAATAATAGTGTATTTTATTGTGAGACAGGAAATAACATTCAAACTAATAATAACAAAGATTGACTTTTTATTATAAATAGCAGATTTGTCTTTGCTATAACAACTTAAATAGTGTTTTCTGTAACAAATATGTTTAAGGATTTACTATTGAAATTGTTCTTGATAGTTTCAGTATTGAGTGATCTTGTGGTTTCAGAAGTAACATCCCTGGATATTTCATAATCAGACTGTTGTGTTCAAAGATTGCATTAGATTATTCAAAACTTAGGTAGCTTTGAAGTTGTAATTTTTACTGGGATTTATGGATATTTTGGAAGCTGAAATTTCTGCTGGAATTGCAATTTTTTGGTGGAATTGGTGATTGTCTTATCAGGATTCTATTGAAGTTTTTTTTTTTGAGCAGTAAGAGAGATGTTTGTTTTTATATTGTTGATATAATTTCTTTTATCTTGAATATCAGTCATTGTTTTGTATTATGGGACAAATAAATGAAAATGTTTAAAGACAGCCAATCAGAAAAAGAATTAACTAATGACTCAAAATTGGTTAGTTTTTATTTTATTTTATTAGATAATGTTTTATTATTTTTAATTTTTAGATTATGGGCATTTTGGATGAAAAGAAAAAGACTATTAACAATAAATGATTAATCTTGAAAATAGTAGTAAAGTAAGATTTGAAAGAATTATTTTAACTAGTTTTAAAAATTAAATTTTGTCAAAAGAATGATAGATTTCAAAGTAAAGTATCCATTAGTTTGCATAATATGCAGTGAATGGCATAATAGGAGTAAAACATGCTAGATAGCTACAGAGCAGAATTGGGCTCCTCACTGAAAAAGGCTAATAACCAGTAGTTAGTCTTGAAATATGTTTCACATAATCATTTCATATTTTTTAATTATTTTTAATTGATGAACAATTATTTTTTTTAGAAAATAAATTTCTTAAGATAAATGTTTCATAGTTATATGATGATATACTATTAGTATTTGCTCTGTTTTAAATTATTAATTTTTAATAATATTGTAGAAAATATTAATAATTTTTATTTCTTTTTTTAATCTGCTTTTTATATTTGTCATAAATATTGAAAACAAAAGATGTTTATTTATTATTATTTTCATAGTGTACATTGTTATGATATTCCTGACATTTTGATATTTGGGAAAAATATTTTCTATATACAGTATATAACTTTAACTATTAATCACCATTACCATATAATTAAAATAAAATGCACTCATGTAAACTATATTAATTAAATTTCTTGAGGAAATTTTATGGTTGTCATTTCCTTCACTCATTTACTATTTTCCTTCATTCCTCATAGACTAGATGAATATTGTAATAAATAATTAAGTGTTGATTGAGTGATGGCTTCTTTACATGAGGCAATATGAAATGTTTTAACTCAATTATTTATTAGAAGCCTTCTGTTTTTAAAGTCAATATCAAAGTAACTTTTAGATTAATTTTAGTTTTTAAAGCACACAAATTTATATTTGATAAACTAACAATGTTTTGCTGAATGATATCTGCTTACCACAAAGTTATGTTAAGCACTTTTTTTTATCTCACTCATCTTTTATAAGGACATATATACATATATAACTAATGTATTTATATATTAGTTCACAGAGGGTGGTACTGGATTTCTTAACCATGTGGGGTGATTTAATGTTTAATATTTGTATATTTATTTCAGTATAGCGTTATGCACTGGGATTATTTTCTATACATTTGTGTTAGGTGGTTTAAAGATTAAAATTACTAATGTTTAGTTTGTCTTTATATAATATTAGTAAAACATGTTTGTTTGTAGCAAAAAGTTAAGATCGTTGCTTATTAAAATTTCAAGTTCTTTGTTTGAGTTTGTTCGTATTTCAATATATAACATCTTATAGCAGACATTTCAAAATGGTATCATTTTGAGTTGGCTATTTTGAAATATGAACTCCAATGTATTTATATAATAGTTCACAGAGAGCGGTACTGGATTTCTTAACCATGTGGGGTGATTTATTGTTTAATATTTGTATATTTATTTCAGTATAGGAAGATTGCAAGAGTTAGAAGAAGAACTGTCTTATATTAAATGGGACATTATTGGACTTCGTGAAGTTAGAAGAAAAGGTGAAGAAACAATTGATTTAAAAAGTGTACATATACTCTACTATAAAGGTACAAATATTGGAAATACAAGTGGAGTAGGATTCATTATAAATAAAAAATGGAAGAATAACATTGTGGAGATTGATGGTGTATTGGACAGAGTGGCAAGATTAGTTTTACAACTTAATAGCAGATACCAAATGCAGATAATTCAGGTTTATGCCCCAACAAGTTCTCATAGTGATGAAGTAGTAGAAGATTTTTATATGGATGTACAAAAGGCTTTTGATCAGAGTAAACAACATTTTAAAATTGACTTTAATGCTAGAATTGGTAAACAAATGAAAGATGAAAATGCTGTAGGTAATTTTGGTTATGGTAATAGAAATGAGATAGGACATAGACTTGTGGAGTTTGCAGAAAAAGAAAAACTTTATATTATGAATTCTTTTTTTGAGAAAAATGTTAAAAGGAAATGGACATGGAAGCATCCAAATGAAGGTACAGCAGAATTGGATTATATTTTGATTAATAGAAAATACATATTTCAAGATTGTAATGCTCTTAATAAATTTAACACAGGAAGTGATCATTGATTAGTAAGATTTAAGATACATGTTAATGCAAAACTAGAGAGACAAAAATTATTAAGAAAAATAATATTTACAGTTGATATTCCTAATCTTCAAAAACATTCTAATGAATTTAAATTAGAACTTACAAATCGGTTTCAAGTATTAGTAGATTTTGAACATGATTCAGATTTGAATGACATTAACAGGAAAATAACTGATACACTTTTAAAAACTGCAACAAAGATAGCTGGTAGAAAAAAGCAGCAATTGACAAATAAAATTTCTACTGAGACTAGAGAATTTATGAAAAAAAGAAGGAATGATGCATTAAAAAAGATTGAATATCTCGAATTTTGTAAAATGGTGCAGAAAAGAGTTGAAAATGATATAAGAAAATATAATTGTGAACTAGCCAGGAAAGCTGTAGTTTGGTATTGGTAGGAAATTTATATCTGCAATAAGAAAAAAAGATGGCATTATTAATAAAAAGAGAGATGACATCATGAAATGTGTAGAAGGCTTCTATCAAGACTTATATAGTAATAAAGAACAAGTGCCTCCTATACCTATTATATTTTCTGAATTGCCCAGAATTTTGAATGAGGAAGTGAGACATGCAATTAAATTTATGAAGAAAGGGAAGGCTCCAGGTAATGATGGAATTATAATTGATATATTAAAAGAAGCAGGTGAAGAAATAGAATTTTTTTTAGCAAAGTTATATACCAAGTGTCTAAATGATAAAGATGTACCAATTGATTGGAAGAATACAGTATTAATATTAATATTTAAAAAAGGTGATAAAGAAGATATTAGAAATTACAGACCTATTAGTATTTTATCAGTTTTATACAAAATTTTTACTAAGGTAATTGCAACTCGTCTACAGAAAACACTGGATTTCCATCAACCAAGAGAACAAGCTGGAGTTAAAAGTAGTTTTAGTACAGTAGATCATTGAGAGAAGTTACAGAAAGGACAAATGAATATGAATTGTCATTATGCTTAGGATTTGTAGATTATGAAAAGGCATTTGATTCTATAAACATTTCTTTAGTGATTAAAGCATTGGATCATCAAGGTGTAGATCCAGGATATTGTCATATTTTAAAGAATATTTATAAAATTGCAACAGCAACAATTAGATTACATAATGATAGTCGGAAAATCAACCTTGAAAAGGGTGTAAGACAGAGTGACTCCATATTTCCAAAACTTATTACAGCAGTGCTGCAAGAAGTATTTTGTGGATTAAAATGGGAAGCTAAAGGAGTGAAAGTAAATTGAGATTATTTAAGTCATTTAGATTTTGCAGATGATGTAGTGTAGTTGTTTTTGCAAATAATGCTTTAGAGTTACAGGAAATATTGCAGGAGTTATCAGATGAAAGTAGGAAAGTAGGACTAAAGATAAATTTTAAAAAGACTAAAGTAATGTTTAATAGATTTTCTCAAAATATGAAAATAAAGATTGATTATGATGAGTTAGAAGAAGTTAACAGTTACAAATACCTTGGTCAGATTATTAATACAGATGGAAACATAATGGATGAAATTAATCATAGAATTAAACTTGGTTGGAGTGCTTTTGGTAGAAATAACTTGATACTAAAAGGAAATATGCCTATGTGTTTGAAAAGGAAGGTTTTTAATAAATGTGTTTTGCCAGTTCTTACTTATGGATCTGAGACTTGGACACTTAATAGAAGAGCAATACAGAGACTTCAGAGCACTCAAAGAAGTATGGAGAGGTGCATGTTGGGAGTAACAAGAAGAGGTCAAAAACAATGTATGGATAAGAGAACAAGCAGGTGTTACTGACCTCATTGAAAAAATTAAAAGACTGAAGTGGAGTTGGGCTGGATATATTTCTAGAAGAGATGATAATAGATGGACAATTGAAATTTTAAATTGGATTCCAAGAGATTGTAAAAGACCTAGAAAGAGACCACATGTAAGATGGATGGATGAAATAAGAAAGGGTGCAGGGGTGTTGTGGAGAAGAGAAGCTAAAGATAGGAAAAGATGGATTGAACTTGGAGAGACCTTCATCCTGCAGTGGATTGATAATAGTTGATGATGATGATAGTGTTATGCACTGGGATTATTATTATTATTATTATTATTTATATATATATTGTATTTAGAGTTGAATATATATGAACTAGATAAATAAAAATAGAATTTGAGATACAACACTCACCCTTTTTTAAAATTATATTTGGAGAAACATCTGTCTAATGTTTAATATACATCAACAAAATATTATATTAAAATGTAATTGATTGGAGTATAATTTTTGAAAATGTTAATGTTTTATTAAAATTACTACAGTGAATTTTCAGACACAAGTATTTCAATAAAAAAAAAGTTCTATTGATGAAGAAAATATCTTGATAATTTTTTTTTATTAAATCAATAAACCAAATCATAGATTTATCTGGAATTCACTTTTGACATAATGTATATAGTTTTCTGCTGATATATTGAGCTTTTTTTTTTTTACATTTTTATATCAAATAATTTTTTTTCAATTTGATTAAGAATACTGATAGTTTTTTCATGAATTTTAATATTTTCACATTATAAAATATGCTTTTTCTGGTTTTTTTAAAAAATAAGTAATAATTATAGTATTGATCTTTATTACATTTCTAATTTTATTATTGGAAAAGCAGTCATATATTATTGGAACATAAAATCATTTAGCTAGTACTATAAAGAAAATGATTTTAAATATTATAATTAATTATTTTGTGAATAAAATATTATTTTACTAATAAGCATAGTATTATCAGTAATAAGTTCAAATTAAATTTTGAAATTTTAAAAATTTTTTTTAGTTGTATGTAAGGATCCACCCACTATTCTCTCTGGTTCATTTGTCACTCTACCCATTAATAATAATGAACGTCTTGCTAATTATACATGCAATCCTGGTTTTAACATAGAAGGAAATGCTACAGTCAAATGTTTACCATATGGTAATTGGACCTCTTCACCTAAGTGTGTATGTAAGTTGATAAATATTAATAATTACAAATCTTATTAAGGAATTTATATTTTATTTAAATAATTGATGTTAATTAAAAATAATATTTTAGAAATATTTTACTAAGTACCATCTTGTATAGTGCGATGTTTTTTATAAACTATAATATTTAAACAGTATTGAACTGTTGCACATGTGCTAGGCCATTCTATCTTTTCCAAAGACTTTATCATGTGGTTGAAGTGTTAGTATTCATTCATTTTATATTTAAAATCCAAAGCACATGTGCAACAGTTCAATGCTGTTTAAATATTAAGTACCATCTTGGTAAAAATATTAAATAATGCTATCAGAAATTATCTATACTTATTTTAATTAGATTTTTATATTTATTTTTTTCTGTAATCAAAATAATACAGATTTCCATATTGTTTGCATTTGTAATTTATTTGAGCAATTTGTGTATAAAAATTTGATAAATTTTAATAGTTTTGAATTCTTTTATACACATGGATATACATGTAAATGATACACAATATTTATATATATTAAAATAGTAAATATAATTAAAGATTATATTTTTATATTGGACTATTTCTATCTAATATAAGTATTGAATGTCTTTAGAAAAATTTAACTTTATTTAAATATTCCAAATACATTCAACTGTTAGTAATAGCACATCAAACAGTTGAATGCATTTGAAATATTTAAATAAAGTTAAATTTTTTTAAAGGCATTCAGTACTCATATTAGATAATGGAAATAGTTCAATATAAAAATACATCTAGAACATCATCATCACAAACCTTCAGGAAAACAATAATTAAAAATTATTTGGCTTAATTAATTTATAATAAAATTATAGTCATTGGAAATTTGCTGAATTATGGCAGCAATAAGAAATTGAAAATATTGTAAATGCAGAAATAATGAAGATAAATTAGTAGATAAGTATACATATAAATACAAATAATCTGTCAATCTTATTTTTAATTTATGTTTTCTACTAAAAATTTATAGAAACTTACATTCTTACGTATGGCAACATTTGATAAAAAATCAACTACTTGCAGGATAATTCAAAGTCTCAAAATATATTATACCAGACAGTCCATTTCTTTTTAACCCTGAGGGTGCCACTAGCCCACTGTCAACCTACAGTGATCAAAAAGTTGATGATGATAAATATAAATGCTGCCAGCTAGACTCAGGGATAGAAAGAGATCTTAAATATTGTTTAGACAATTGAGGGACAAGATTAAGAAACAAATGTTAGCCAACAATAAATGTAATTATTAATAATTTTTAACATTTATTAAATATAAAAAAAAAAGTTAGTCAAACATAATATAAAAGTTTGACTTAAATTCTTCAAAATTCTTTGTCAGAGAGTGCAAGTGAATATTATGGTATGTCAAATACTTCAGCAGATAATTTTGTTTTCTCACTTAAGAATTAAAGGGATTTATCATTTCTTCTTGCCAGCGATTTATTTAAACAAATCCCACTTTCTTTTATTTAGAGATTTAAAAAAAAAAGATCTTTTATGGAAATCAACAAACAATGCAGAGCAATCTTTTCATAAAACCTGGTAAAAGGTCAGGATATAATAGGAATGTCATATGCCTGAAAACATTCATAAGAAAATCATTACAATATGATTTTTAATGTTAACTCTATATAAGCACAAAGAAAAGATTATTATTTTACGTAATCTGAAATATAGGAAAACAAAATCTCCATGGTTTAAGAAAAACAACTATATAATCAATAAATCATTAGCCAAAAGATTTACGGTCTGTGGGAAGTGCAAATCCCTATTGAACTAATTTACAAAACAATAAAAAGGGGGTAGGTGATCTAAAAAGGAAAACTACTATTAGCTGCCAAAACTTTTAACAATAGTTACTTTTAATAATAAAGAAAAATAATGATTATAAAATATTAACTCACTTCCTGACAAATTGACAAAAGAAAATATTAATTTAATTACTACAATTTATAAGTTTTACACAATATCCACAAAAGAAATATTAATAATATCAAAATTATTATAAATCTATCTATCATATATTCATAAAATTTAGAGATTTTATCCTGGTTAAAATAGAAAATGTTCCATTTACCGTTGAGGTGAAATGTTCTGTTCGGCTGATTTCTATCTAGAGTTCATTATGAAGGTTTTAATCTCTAGTAATCTGGTCTTGGGAGGATGAAGGCCATATTCAGGATCAGTTCTGGACTAGGACATTAGGGCATGTTATGGTGGATGCAATTTCGAGCTCTGGGATTTGTCTTTAGATGGCTTAGCACTCCATATTTTTAATCTGGTTTTTCAAGTAGATAGTTTCTGCATTTTGAATGAATGGTTTCCTTTAGCAGTTGTCAACCAGAAATATCAGCAGTCCGCACTTTGCAAATATAAAAATTCTATATCACATCAGCAGTCTGCCATTAATGAATATAAAAGGTTATAATAACAGCAGTTCATCTCCAGTGAATATAAAAGTTATAATAATAGCAGTCCACCTTTAGCAAATATAAAAGTAGATTATTCTAAACCGACCTAACCTCTGTCATCTTTCTTTCTTCTAACTATTTTCAGAGCTCTGGTAATATAGGTTACTTTCTTCCCTTTGCCAGTTTCATGTTGTATTTTGGAGGTTTTCTTACCTTGAACTCAGCTTTATTTCCTAATTCCAGTGTTATCTCTGGTTCCAGTTTGTAGTCTGCAACTGAATTTTTATTGTGAACATATTTCCTCGCATTTTATCCACCTTTTCCTTACTATTATTGTCTCCACCAATTGAATACAATCTCATTTTGTTATCTTTTTTTCTTCCTTAAAAATTTTCTTTTTGTTGTTTTACTTCTGACACATTTTTATTTTCACATTCGTGGTTATTGTTTAAGTCAGAACTATTTTCTGCTTCAATTTCCTTTGCTGGTTCAGGTTTATTCTCTGTCTTAGATTTATGTATTTTTATTCCTTTTATCTTCTCCTTAATGTCTACCTGTATTATTTTTATTTCAACCTTATCTGCCCTAATCCTATCTTGTTTTAACTCCTCTCTCATTTCTCTCACATCTTCTTTTACCATCTTAACTTCCCTTTCAATTTCCTTTTCATCTTCCTGAATTTCTTTAGTCAGATGTTTTTCTATGATTTCTTTGCTTTTCTCCACTTTTTCCACGGTTTCTAATCTCATTCCTTTCATTTCAGCTTCCAAGTCTTCCCACATCACCTGCTGACTTTGTTTCATTTCCAATAACTCTTGTCTTATTTATTTATTTTCTTCCATTATTGCCTGCGACTTTGTTTTATTTTTTGTCATATTTTTGTCATCTTCGCTTTCATACATATCCATCATTTTCATCAGCAGCTGAATCTCAGTTACTTTTTCACCTACTTGGGGATTGTTGAAAGAAATAGGGCTTTCTTCCAATGGGATCCCTACCAATTTCTACACTGGATTCCATTTTTGAAAATAAGATCAAACCCCAATATATATGTATTTCTTAACTTATTTTTTGTTTTAAAATGTTTTTTCACTTTGATCACAAAAAATATATACTAATATTTATTATTTATTTATCACTCTTTCTTACATTCAAAATCAAAAAGAAAAATGTTATTTGTATATTTATTTTTTTCATAATAAAAGATGAGTCCCTACTCCATCCTGCTTCAACAATACACCAATTAACATAACTGATCACTAATACTAAATTTTTCCTCTCTACCCCTAAAATATTCCTTAACCATTTTGAACAAAATCTTATGTGGGTTTTCAAATTCGAAACCCCATGGGTGCAAAACTTTCTACCCATTGTACTGGAAAATATTAGGCATTTGTTAATAGAATATAAATGCCCCAAGCAGAAAGTGTACAAATAATAAAGTCGTGGGAGAATAAATATAGACTAAAAGATTATACAGAATTATTGATCTTTATGCTAGGGTTGGAAAACGATAAGTGGGATCTAAATATAGAAGCCATGAAGTGGACAAAGATGATGTTGCAGAAATGGATAGAGCATGGTAGAGTAGAATATGGGAAAAACAGTGGGAAATGGAAAAGGAAGGTAAGATGGCTAACAGGTTTTTCTTAGACATATTGGCTAAGATATTCCTGACTTCGATAAAAGAGTAGCCATATGACATCCCATCACATAGAAATAAAAGTAGAAACAATACTGAAAGATGTGGATGGAGAGTGAATGATAAAAATAAGCTGGAAGAGTATAAAATACAAGTTGAAGAAACCATGGAAGGACTGGTGTGATGAAATAAAAAAAGTAACAAATAGGGTTTTAGATGAGAATATTCAGAGGAATAAAAGTAATAAAAATAAGAGTTAGTAAAAGTGTAAGAGAGAAAGAAAAACGCATGCAGAGAATATAAGTGTGCTATTAAGTCAAAGAAAGTGAAAAAGATATTATTGCTGAATGGGAAAAGTACTTAGAAAAGAAGAAGTTGGCTAAAATAGATAATTATAGAGAGAGAATGAAATTGAATAGTAAATTGTTGGAGGATATTAATAAAAATGGAAGAGATGGGAGTAAAAAAATTTGGAATTATATTAAAAGAAGAAATGTAGGGGAAAGAGAGATAGTATTACTAGATGATGAGAGAATAGAGTATAGCTCTAGAGAAGAATTAGAGAGAATCTTAAATAGGTATATAATGGATATAGAAAATAACATTTAGATTGTGAAGGACAGAGTGATAGAAAATATGAAAGCATATAATAATGAGAATATTAGGTTTACAGAAAATGAACTGAATGAGGCAAGGAAGAAATTGAAAACTATAAAGGGAAGAGGTTTAGATGGATGGGTAGCAGAGATAGTAATGAATTTAGGGTATAGGGCAAAAGTAAACCTATTATCATGTTTTAATAAGATAGTACAAAAGAGAGTTTTTCCGGGTAGTTGGAGTAATACAAGAGTAAGATTACTATTTAAAGGAAAGGGTAAGGATCATAAACAGTTACACAATTATAGACTGATAGTGGTAACATCAATTTTATATAAAGTTTTCTCATATATGGTGGCTGGAATGGTTGCAAAATGGACGGAAGAAAATAATGTAGTGGGGGAAATGCAAGGAGGTTTTAGATCAAGTAGGCATATAGGAGATAGATTATTTGTAGTTACATAACTTATGAATATGAGTAGGAATTGGGGTAGTCAGTTATATATAATTGTTATAGATATAGAGAAGGCATATGATAGGGTAAATAGAAATAGATTATGGGTAAGTTTAGCAAATTTGGAATGGATAAAGCTTTAGTGGATATTATTAAGAAATTATATGAAAATAATTAATATACATATCAATTAGGGGATATAGAATCAGTTAAAATTAAAAATAGGGTGGGACTAAGGCAAGGATGCCCTATGTCATCTATTTTGTTTTTGTTATATTTGAGTGAAATGAAGAGAGCAATAGAAAGACTAGGAAGAGGGATAGAGATACCGTTAATAGGTGGCAAGGGAGTATATACTTTGTCGAATCTTTTATTAGTGGATGATATTTTTTGTGTGCAGAAAGAAGAAAAGATATGGAAATTATGCTGAGGACATGCACAAGGGTGGGTACAGAGATGGGGGTTAAATTTAGTGAAGAAAAAGCAAATATAATAATGGTTAATACTGGGGAAAGAGAAGACGAATAATTTTTATTGGGGGATATAAAATTAAGTGTGATAAATAGATATAGTTATTTGGGAATAATCTTAAATAATCAGAAAAATTGTTTGGATGAATGGGAAAAAAAATTGATAAATGAAGCAAAGAAAAGAAAGGGATTGATAAAGAAATTAATAGTGTTTTCATATAATAAATATGATGTAGCTAGAAGTGTATGGGAGTGGCAGTAGCAGGGTTAACATATAGCAGTGATGTGTTATGTGTTAGTAAAGGGGTGTTAGATTACTTAGAAAAAGTACAAAGGGAAATAGGAAGATGTGCATTAGATGCAGTTGTGTGGACAGCAAAGGAGGCAATTCAAGGAGTCAATGGGATGGTCAAGTTTTTATATGAGAGATGGAAAAAGCAAAATGAAAATTTTCGGTAGATTGCAGTTTATGGATAATAAAAGAATAATCAAAATAGTATTTAATTGGGTAATGAGTAAAGGGAGGCAATAAGATGGGTGAGAAAGGTAATGCGGTATGCAGAAGATTTGGATAAAGAATTTATGTCAGTATACTTGTACAAAAGGTGGGATGATTGTGTTAGGAGGATTGTTGAGTGTTATAGTGGTAAGGAATGGATTAGAAGAATAGAAGCATTAATAAAGAATAGGGAGTTGGAGGGATGGAGAACTAGTATGGAGAGTAAAAAGAGTTTAAATATATATAGAAGTAAATAGAACATTGTGTGTGAGTCAATTTATGATAATAATAAGGAAAGTAGTTTACTGTTTAATGCTCAGACAGGATCTTTAGCAACAAGAGAATATACACATAAATGGAAAAATATGGTTGATTTAGTCTGCAAGTTGTGTAAGGAAGATATAGAAAATATTAGGCATCTGTTAATTCAATGGAAATGCTTGAAAGCAGAAAGGGTACAAATAATGAAGTTATGGAAGAATAATTATAAACAAAGTGATTATACAGAAAATAAGTTGTTGGTTTTTATGTTGGATTTGGGAAAAGATAAGGGGGATTTAGGTATGAAGGCTATGGAGTTGATAAAGATTATGTTGTGGAAATGAGATGAAACAGGATATGGGAAAACTTAAAGTGGGGAATGGAAAGGGAAGGTTAATGGCTAACAGGCTTCTCTGGACATAGTTGCTTGAGAGATTCCTGATTGCGTATAAGAAAAAGTCACAGTGCATCACATCACATAGAAAATTTGATTTACAGTGATCAAAATGTTGATGGTGATAAATAGAAATTACAAAATGAGTTTCTGCTTTTTTAAAAAATAGATTCAAACAAACAAACAAAAGAAAACTTATCTCAATCAAAACTTTTTTAAAATTAAAATGTTTTTACAATTTCCATTTATAATTGAGTATATGTGTTATGGCACATACTTTTAATAAAAAAATAGCAAAGTAGGAAATTTTTAAATAAAATTTTTTCTCATTTTAAAATTTCTAAAAATATACATTTTAGTTTTGATTTTCCGATTGTTATCCTTGAAGCGGATAAGGTATCCGGTTTAATATATATATACATCATTTCATTATTTGCAGTTATTATCAGTTCATTACAGACTGAAGGTTTCTCTAGGTTTAATCCAGTTTTTTTCAATCCATAATTTTTCTTTGTCCTTCACTAAACTTCCTTATATCATTCATCTATCTCATGTATAACTTTTTAAATCTTTTCCAATCTCTTGGGATTTAGATATTGAAACAAAATCAGTCTCAAGTAATTATTTAAGTGATTAATATATATTTAAATAATTTGAATAATTTTACATTTTTATTTAGTTAATAAAGAATGCACTTTTATGCATTTTCATTATTGTTATAGTTCAACTTACCTTCAATTAATGGATTTATTCAGATTCCATCTTATCTTGATCACATTGAACATTTATCACTGCATCAATGGATATATAAATAGATAAGATATACCCAATGGCAGAAACAGGCTAATAAGTGAAGGTGTCCAGCGCATCCCATTGCTCTCATTGAGGAAGACGATATGGTTAAAAATAGATAGTCCATTTGGACGTAAAGTAATAGTAAAAATATGAGTTTTCTAAGGATTGATTGATGAATATGAGAAAAATGCATACTATTGAGAATCATCGCAAATATTGATCTTAAATGACTAAAAATGAGAAGTGTAAGTATTATAGTATATATTTACTAAACAATTTCTGAATCGATCATAATTAAATTTTACCAAAGAATGCATTTGAAAAGCACACCTTTTGAGTAGATAATGACTGAATTAAATGTTCTAAATTTGTCTATTGTAATGAAGAAAACATATCAATAATTCTCAATATATGTTGTAAGCTAAAATCTAAGCTTATTTATTTTCCAAAAAAAAAATTAAAAAACTGAACTGGATTATTTAAGAAATTGTATTTTGTATAGATTCAGTAAAATAAAAAAAAAAGATTATATGTCAAATGTACTAAAAAATTTCTCAGGTAAATAGTTTACATCGCTCCTTATTATATTTTTTATATTGTTAATTGTATGAAGACCTCAAAGACTAGTGAATGCTTTTACTATTCACAATTAAAAAAGAAAGGTGATCTATTCTGGCTTGCAGATTTATGTAACCTTTTCTTTTAAATTTTTTTAAAAATAATTAATACATTGCTTTTAATAAAATAAGCCATAATATAAATGCATTATTCAGCTTACCAAAATTCAAATATTCAAACATAATAGTATATAATTAAACATATAAGTACATAGTTAAATAAACAAATATTTTTAAAAAAATTGTAATTAACATGATTTTCATAGAGGCTAAACTTACTCTGGCTTGCACTGAGTGGTGCTACTATATGGAGAGTTTAACCTCTGTATAAATAGCTTGCATAAGCATAAAGATTGTTGAACATGTGATCTGAAGGCTTCAAATAATTATTTTGATTGAGGTCAATTATAAAGTAAAGAAAATCTGTAAATAAACTCCTGTCATTTGAAACTATTAAACATTTTGGAAATTAAAAGCAGCATAGATAAGTAAACTATATATTCATCTTTTTGAGACAAACTTAGTTTTTCTATTATTTAAATTATTTCATGATATTTCTTATTATATTTATTCCCATAACTGTAACAAAAACGATTCAGTAAGGAATCCTTTCTATTTTATGCATTTTGTATTAAAAATTTATATTAAATTCTGTTCTTATTTATTTTATGTTCAAACAATAGATATTATCAAAATGTAAAGTTTTGTATTGTAGATAATAGATAACATATCGGCAACTATACAGAATTTACTTAATGAAATGGAGTAATTTAGATAAAGTGCTGATAAACCTACATGGGGAGACCCAAAACTAATCAGAATTTTGTAATAAAAAATTGTATATTATTTTTTAGTTGTTGCAAATTAAAACACTTTAAAAAGTATATTTTATTTAATGCAATGCACTGGTTTAAAGAAACACTTGCAAAGTGATGCGTTTTAATGCTTCTATCATCCCCCCACCCTGAGTTCTTAGCCCACAAAAAAAATAATTTAGACTTTTTTCATTAAAGTGGCTAAAAAAATTGCATGAAGTGAGATCGAGTGAATACAACTGATATTGAAGCTGGGTCATGATGAATTTAATTAAAAAGTGTTTCATACTCAAGTCTTTGGGAGATGATACTGTTGGGTTGAAGTCTGCATTCTTTTCTTTGCATGAAACAGGATGTTTATCTTTTTCTGCATCAAGTAAGTATTTCAGAATTTGCAGATAAAATGTCTGACTGTTACGAATTAAATTTGAGAGAAAAATGTCATTTGCGTCAAAAAAAAAATCTTTAATTCGAATATTTCAGCCATTATAAAAAAATTGACAACAATGCAAAATGCATTTTACAAAACAATGTGTTACATGGTGCCACAATTTCACACAGCTTATATCATTTGGCAGACTGATCCAGAAGAGTTTCTACAAGAAGTATGTAACAGCAAAAGTATATATTACAACAGCACGCTTACCAGAGAATGATTCTGCTTATTTTTGGGTCTCCCCTCATATTTACACTTTTACTTTTTTTCATTAGTCAAATCTGAAAAACAAGTAATTCTGCTTAGCAAGATAATTGAGAACATTTCCATTTCTGTTTAAATAAAGATTACAAAATAATAAACCTTTTGAGATATAAACAATCAAACATTTTTTTTAAAGATTCATTTAATTTAAACTACAATTTAAGCTGAACTATTGAATAAATTAATATTAATTAAATATATCAACAAATTAAAAATCCATCTTTTTCTTTTCAAAAACTTTATTTTCTAATATCAATACTGAACATATACATAAACAGTGAGGATTGCCAATTCCTCTACAAGCTTTATGATAAATGCTTAGCCAGAGCCAGCACTTAAAATATCTCTGTCAGGAACCCCTCCCTAAACCCCTGACCATGGTTTCGTGCTGTGTCAGGGTAGGTTCAGACACTAGATCTAAAAATACCAACCGAAAGCTAAGCACTTAGCTAAAAGTTATCTATTGAGTGGAAAATCTGAAATTTTCATACATCTATATGTCTTCAAACCCAGCTATTCAACTCAAATAGCTATATGGGGCTGATAGATCTTCAACCATACCATATATTAGTAGTCATAGCAATATAAAATTGCATAAGACTTTTGGCAGAGACTATAAATAGTCAAAATAAGAGTCATAGATCAATTCATAGATCACATGACCCTATCTCTTAAGCTAGTAAGTTATAAACAGTGAGGATTGCCAATTCCTTTACAAGCTTTATGATAAATGCTTAGCCAGAGCCAGCACTTAAAATATCTCTGTCAGGAACCCCTCCCTAAACCCCTGACCATGGTTTCGTGCTTTGCCACTCCTCAGAGAGGTGTCAGGGTAGGTTCAGACACTAGATCTAAAAATACCCACCCAAAGCTAAGCACTTAGCTAAAAGTTATCTATTGAGTGGAAAATCTGAAATTTTCAGACATCTACATGTCTTCAAACCCAGCTATCCAACTCAAATAGCTATATGGGGTTCCTGACAGATATTTTAAGTGCTGGCTCTGGCTAAGCATTTATAAAGCTTGTAGAGGAATTGGCAATCCTCATTGTTTATAACTTACAAGCTTAAGAGATAGGGTCGTGTAATCTATGAATTGAACTATGACTCTTATTTTGACTATTTATAGTCTCTGCCAAACGTATTATGCAATTTTATATTGCTATGACTACTAATATATCGTATGGCTGAAGATCTATCAGCCCCATATAGCTATTTGAGTTGGATAGCTGGGTTTGAAGACATGTAGATGTCTGAAAATTTCAGATTTTCCACTCAATAGATAACTTTTAGCTAAGTACTTAGCTTTGGGTTGGTATTTTTAGATCTAGTGTCTGAACCTACCCTGACACCTCTCTGAGGAGTGCCAAAGCATGAAACCATGGTCAGGGGTTTGGGGAGGGGTTCCTGACAGAGATATTTTAAGTGCTGGCTCTTGCTAAGCATTTATGATAAAGCTTGAAGAGGAATTGGCAATCCTCACTGTTTATAACTTACAAGCTTAAGAGATAGGTTCATGCGATCTATGAATTGATCTATGACTCTTATTTTGACTATTTATAGTCTCTTCCAAAAGTCTTATGCAATTTTATAGTGCTATGACTACTAATATATGGTATGGCTGAAGATCTGTGAGCCCCATATAGCTATTTGAGGTGGATAGCTGGGTTTGAAGACATGTAGATGTCTGAAAATTTCAGTTTTTCCACTCAATAGATAACCTTTAGCTAAGTGCTTAGCTTTGGGTTGGTATTTTTAGATCTAGTGTCTGAACCTACCCTGACACCTCTCTGAGGAGTGCCAAAGCATGAAACCATGGTCAGGGGTTTGGGGGGGGGGGTTCCTGACAGAGATATTTTAAGTGCTGGCTCTGGCTAAGCATTTATCATAATGCTTGTAGAGGATTTGGCAATCCTCACTGTTTATAACTTACAAGCTTAAGAGATAGGGTCATGTGATCTATGAATTGATCTGACTCTTATTTTGACTATTTATAGTCTCTGCCAAAAGTCTTATGCAATTTTATATTGCTATGACTACTAATATATGGTATGGCTGAAGATCTATCAGCCCCATATAGCTATTTGAGTTGGATAGCTGGGTTTGAAGACATGTAGATGTCTGAAAATTTCAGATTTTCCACTCAATAGATAACTTTTAGCTAAGTGCTTAGCTTTGGGTTGGTATTTTTAGATCTAGTGTCTGAACCTACTCTGACACCTCTCTGAGGAGTGCCAAAGCATGAAACCATGTTCAGGGGTTTGGGGAGGGGTTCCTGACAGATATATTTTAAGTGCTGGCTCTGGCTAAGCATTTATCATAAAGCTTGTAGAGGAATTGGCAATCCTCACTGTTTATAACTTACAAGCTTAAGAGATAGGGTCATGTGATCTATGATTTGATCTATGACTTATTTTGACTATTTGTAGTCTCTGCCAAAAGTCTTATGCAATTTCATATTGCTATGATTACTAATATATGGTATGGCTGAAGATCTATCAGCCTCATATAGCTATTTGAGTTGGATAGCTGGGTTTGAAGACATGTAGATGTCTGAAAATTTCAGATTTTCCACTCAATAGATAACTTTTAGCTAAGTGCTTAGCTTTGGGTTGGTATTTTTAGATCTAGTGTCTGAACCTACCCTGACACCTCTCTGAGGAGTGCCAAAGCATGAAACCATGGTCAGGGGTTTGGGGAGGGGTTCCTGATAGATATTTTAGGTGCTGGCTCTGGCTAAGCATTTATCATAAAGCTTGTAGAGGAATTGGCAATCCTCACTGTTTATAACTTACAAGCTTAAGAGATAGGGTCACATGATCTATGAATTGATCTATGACTCTTATATTGACTATTTATAGTCTCTGCCAAAAGTCTTATGTAATTTTATATTGCTATGACTACTAATATATGGTATGGCTGAAGATCTATCAGCCCCATATAGCTATTTGAGTTGGATAGCTGGGTTTGAAGACATGTAGATGTCTGAAAATTTCAGATTTTCCACTCAATAGATAACTTTTAGCTAAGTGCTTAGCTTTGGGTTGGTATTTTTAGATCTAGTGTCTGAACCTACCCTGACACCTCTCTGAGGAGTGCCAAAGCATGAAACCATGGTCAGGGGTTTGGGGAGGGGTTCCTGATAGATATTTTAGGTGCTGGCTCTGGCTAAGCATTTATCATAAAGCTTGTAGAGGAATTGGCAATCCTCACTGTTTATAACTTACAAGCTTAAGAGATAGGGTCAAGTGATCTATGAATTGATCTATGACTCTTATTTTGACTGAACATATACATATATATATATAATACAAAACTCCGTTTCAACTGTTTTTAATCTCTATACAGCCATTTTCAAGGATCTGCAACAACAATATGAAATACAAATTTATAAATAATCCTCAATTACATAAATACGTTCATTTTACATTAACATAAACAGTAACAAACATATTAAACATACATAATTATATTTTACTTACATCTCTCTCCACTGCTATTTTTTATTACTCTTTCTTTTACATTATTTAATTACAAATCTGTCTTAAAAACATCCAATAAACTTTTTACACAAATTTAAACACCAACCTTAATTTTAAATAACCTTTCCCCTTTTTAAATCTTATCTAAAACCCATCTCAAAACTACATTCCTAAACTATAGCTTTAAATGAATATAAAACAAATATAAACACCTTTTTTTTTATATACAAGAAAACTTTTAACAATTTACCTAAACCTATTTAAACATTCATTTTAATTATACATTATTTTAGTATCTTTATCTACTCCATTAATTCTATTTAAAATAGGATTATATTGTTTTATGTAATGTACCGGTCGGTTTTGTTTGTTCACATAACAAGATCTAGCATCTAGGCAAAAGTACATCGAGTCCAATCATGCACAAGATACATAAGTCAGGAACACTCAAGAACTCTGCCCTATTTGCCTATTTTCCAGATCTACCAACTTATGAACAACAATCCCAGTGATATCGATCTAATTTTCATTCTCTCCACCGGCATCACACATCGGAGATACAAAGAGTCTCTAATTTATGTTTAATGATGGAACAACTTAGTATGAACTATAATTTGAAAGCAATTAAAGATTGTGACTTTTCTTATTAATTATATATTAGCGGAGATCATCTGGTTAATACTAGCATAAATTATTAAATAAGATATTAATTTAACTAAAATAACACAATGATTTTGAGATGTATAATATATATATTTAAGATTTATTAATTTGACAAAACATAAATAAATGCATGGCATTGTTTATTAATCATCGGCCTCGTAAATATTAGATCACATTTGGTTATGGAGAAATAACATTACATTTTATTTATCAATTATGGAATTAGATTTAATAAATAACTTTGTTTATAATTGTGGCTATGCCAATAATATATAATTCTAACGACGATTACAAGACTTAGTGCTGTTTAGAAATATAATTTTGAAATCCTACTCCACCCCCAGAAGAAACAAAACAAACATTTAACCGATTTAATTATCATTTTCTATGAAGCCTTAAATTCATACAAAATACATTTTATTAATATTTAGTTTATGGAGTGATAAACGTGTGTGGGATAACTAATGAATATGTTAATAATAATGTCGTCGCAAAGACGCACATTTAAATAGTGGAAATAAATTTGTTTAGCAAAATCACAACATTACGGCTTATGGATATTCATAGGTTTATTAGAAATACAACTTAGGTGGTGCGTGCATGGCGTCGTATTTATGTGATCCAGTCACGGATCCTAGCGTGTGCTTCAGAGAATTCATTTTGAGAAATAGACCGACGTAAGTCTGCGATGTTAGCAGAATCGGTTCATGAACGAAGAGCGGTCGGCTATGCATTTGTTGGGCTGATTTTTCCAGAGCGATCCCCATATAAAGCACGCACATACGACCAAATGAGTCCCCAGGGGGTTAAAGGCTGGTTCTTGGACTTTGAAATTTCAATGGGGTTCGACTTTGTGATACCTCCAGAGAAATGAAGCACGAATATATATATAAGATAAAAACGAGGATGCCCATATGCATGCAACGCTTGGAATAATAAAATATAGCTTTAAAGATTTTAATTAATTAATGCCCATAGATTATGGAATATCCCACGTAATGGTATGACCTAATTGCTAAACAGACATGGATGATTTAAATTAATGAAACTATATAATTCTTAAGATATAAAGATTCCCCTTTCCCCTTACTTTAATTTATCTATAACTTCCCCACTCCGTGTAATAAGTATAAATCTCGGTTAATAAATGGTATGATTAAAATAAATATGTTGATACAGAAACAAATGGGGTGGTAGTAATAACTGGGATAATACATAAAGTTACATATATAGAAAACGTTTATGTTTAGAATTAGTGCATTATGATTTAAAAGGGATAAAAGAAACATTTTTAAAAAAACAGATGTTGATCTGTTTTTCTGCAACAATTTTATAGCATAATGAATTTGTTTTTCCCAACTCGCGAACACCTGCATAAGTCGTATAAGGCTTGTTTTTAATTTAAGCTAAATTTAATCACCCCGTAAATGGTGGGAATAAAATAAAATAAATCTATTATATGCTAGCGAGTTGGAAATGTTATTGGCATATTTAAAATACAAAATATATAATAAGAGAATAAAAATTATTGCAGCATGAAAAATAAAAATAACATTAAAATAGAGGCTCAATGATAGTGGAGGTTAAGATATATAGAGTTAGGATAAATTAGAAATACATAATCATAAATAATTTACGTGAGATTACATAGTAGAGTGTCAGGAGTATTATTCTTATAGAAGGCTGAGGTTAAGAGAGTCTTATAGCGGCTAGAGTTGTTTTACCTTTCATAAAATGGTGGCGGTCTTTGATGCTTTTGAAAGTTCATCAGAGTTAATATACTAGATCTAGGTTTTGGCAGCAGGCACACAGGTAGCATTTTATTTACTTAATTTATCAGCATTGGAAAGTTCATAGGTACAGGATCCAGAGCTTTTATTACGGGAACGAGCATGTTGGAACAGAGGGGAAGGTGAAATTTTCCCTATTCACTGCACATTGAATTGAAATTTAAACCAGTGTGGATTAGGTTTACCATTGTTAAGTTATGGTTGTCTCTTCTCTTTTGGATTCAAATCCAGCAGTATTTATACCCTTTTTCTTGATGATGTAGTGGAGCACTTAGCTGCTGGACCTGAGTCTCTCAAACGATTGTTTTAAAAATAAGTCTTATGATTTTAAAACAAGTTGGAGTGGATAAAATTTCCACTAATGGATTTTTACTTTACTATTACAAATTGTAACATTTTAATTCTAACTAATGGGCTTTTCTGGGTAATTGTTTTCAAGAAACTTCTTAAAAGAATTGCATCATTTTCTAACTGCTAATATTAAATATATAAATAATAAATTACATATATGAATTTTAATATACATGAATAATATGACTTTATTTGATTTATACACAATCTCCCCACACTGAAAAAATATATATATCCATTACGCATGTATACACATTAAAAGAACATTAAATATTTGTTAAATTTATTTGCGTTAAGATATAAATATAGCTACATCAGTTATTTTAAATGGTTAAGCAGAGGCAAAATATATATTAGTAAATATGTATATGTGCGTAAGGATGGACCTTGATTTTAAAAATACGGTGACTTTTTTTGATCTCTTAAATTTTTTCTACTCTGTCTTTTAATATTTCATTTTTAGTGTTTTTTTTTGGTTATACGGCGATTTTTTTTTTTGACTTTAATTTTTATTTTTGAAATCAATTTTTATTACCTTTTTTAAAAATAAAAACCAAAAAATAACTTCTGTCTCTAACTTTTACAAAGTATTTCTTAATACACCCCCCCCACCCCAAACTAAAGTAAGATCAAAACTTTTGACTTTTTCAAGTTTCAGTTATTTTTTTTTTTGTTTAAAAATACGGCCACTTTTTCTTTTTGCCTTTATTTGTATACCACTGATATACTAAAACTTATTTTTAAAACCAATTTTTATTACGATTGTTTTAAATATAAAAACAAACCAAAAATATCTTTTGTCTCCATCTTTTGTCTCAGTGAAGACAAAGTATTTCTCAACCCACTACCCCCCAAAAAATTAAAATAAGATCTTTTTTGGCTTTAACTTTTATTTTTGAAATCAATTTTGAAATCAATTTTTATCACCTTTTATTAAAAAGAAAAACAACCAAAAAATTTCTGTCTCTAACTTTTATAAAGTATTTCTCAATCCATCCCCAAATTAAAATAAGATCATAACTTTTGACTTTTTCAACTTTCATTGTCTTGTTTTTTTAAAAGATGGTGACTATACAGTGATTTTGTTTTGACTTTATTTCTATTATGCGATGTCTATTTTGCCATTTAAAAAAATTTTTTTTCCTGTTAATTACATTTTTGATCCTTTCAACACACCATCACACAAAAAATTACAATAATATCAAAACTTCAGACTTTTACATGTTTCGTTTTGTTTTTTCAGATTTAAAATACGGTGACTTTTTTTTGGCTGTACGGTGGGTGATTTTAATTATGTTATTTCTATTTTGCCCTTACTACTATCCAAAGACAACCTCCATATATACAATTTCATCTTGTATATTTAACATTAAATACAGATATTACATTTATCATAATCATTGTCATGTAATTACACTAGCTGTGATACTTCCCAATATTCAGGTGAATAACATTTTATTCTTGCATGTTTTAACAATGAAATAATAAACGTAGAAAGGCAAGCACATTAATGAGAACGATTGTTATTGTACTATTTTCTGTAGATTTGAGAAAGAGTGTTCAGTGTGTGAAGGTAAGCAAACACCATAACAATACGCAATAACTAATGTGCTGTTTTGGTCAGTTATAACAATTATGCTCATCTAAGGCTAAGCAGATTACATCTTTAAGAAAATTTATCTGCAAACTTTTGGCAGACTGCGAAATCTTATCCTTATTTTTGCCGGTCTGCAAGTGTAAAAAGATTGAAGACCATTGTTCTAGAATCTCCCAGGATATTAGTCATACATTGGTAACCTGTTGATTATTATTGCTATTCTGTTCATATTATTGAATGTCATTCATTTAACTTGTATATTGTTTTAGCAAAAGACACTATAATTAATCTATATGCATATTTGATAAGTGCCCAGTATTTTATTATTACTTTTCAAGAGTAGAGTATTTAAATTCAGGCCTTTTTTTGACTTTCTGATATAGCAAATATTAAAGATTAAGATATTTTAAGATGAAGAATTGTGTAAAATGTTTCTGTTGGTGCAGATAACTTATATACTCAGAAAATATATTTTGATAGAGGGGAAGTCATAGCTTAAAGATATTTTATTGATAAGAGTGAAGTTTTTCCTCTTCTTAATTTCATTTGTAATTACATAATTGTGTAATAGATATTGTTATTATTACTTTTAAATTTCCCTTTGCCTTAATAGATGATTCTGAAGTATTCTTTCTTTTATTGTAATTACCACTGAGTTTAGTCCATGCTTCAAACATGAGTCTCTCCAATTAGTCATTATTTTGTAAAGAGAAATGGTCATCATCATCATCATTTTATCAATTTTTTTGCCATAAAGGTTAAAATTGGCACTCCAACTCTCCCCACTCCCTCCCAATTTTTACAGGTTACAATATTTCTATATATATATAAAAGTCATTCTTGTTAAATCAAAAAGGATATTATTGATATATTTCTCAATCTTCTCAGGGTTCAAATGTTTTCATTTGGAGCATATACCATAACTCAATATTTGCCAGGAAGGATTTCAGTGTGAGCTTAATTGCTATATCTATATATGATTTGATTATAACATGTGCATCATACAATACAAATGTGTAGTGATAATATGCAGTGATAATTGAATCAGTACTATTTTCACAACTGAATGTATATATAATCATAACTTGAGAGTAGAAGATCTTTTATATTTTTACTTTTCACTCAACATAGTGAGTGAATATTATATTTGAAGTGAATTCTATATGCACAAGTACATTAGCATGAATTTCAGCAATATTTATATTCAAAAATACATAGATCATTATATATGTACAGTGATTGCTAAAATTATACAAACCACCGGGTCAGAAAAGTATTTCTTTTTCATATGTATATTGCAAAATGGATTTTAATTATATATTAATATTCACACATTCATATTTATTATTAAATATTTTAATTTGGTTAATTAATTTTTAGCATAATGTATTAAACTTTTTATTATAAATTTATTTAATGCACATTGATTAAGTATGTAATATTTACTAAGGCAATAAACCTCAAGAATGTGCGTGTACTGTGGCTTCTCCTTAAACGAAGTCAAGAACATCTCAGCAGTTATACCCAGATAAACCTGTTAGCCACTTTATTTTCCATTCTCCATTCTAAATTTTCCCACATTCTGCTCCATTCCATTTCCACAACATAATCTTTGTCAACTCTATAGCCTTTATATCTAAATCCCCCTTATCTTTTCCCAAACCCAGCATAAAAATCAATAATTCAACTTTCTGTATAATCACTTTTTTCATATTTATTCTTCCATAACTTCATTATATGTACCCTTTCTGTTTTCAAGCATTTACATTCCATTAATAAACGCCTAATATTTTCTATTCCTTCCTTATATAATTTACAAAATAAATCACCCATATTTTTCCAATTACATGTATATTCTCTTGTAGCTAAAGATCCCGTTCGAGCCTTAAACAATAAACTACTTTTTTTACTATTATCATATATTAACTCACACCTAATATTCTGTTTATTTCTATATATATTTAAACTCTTGTTACTCTCCATACGATTTCTCCATCTCTCTAACTCCCTATTCTTTATTAATAAATTTAATTTATTCTTTTATCCCATTCCTTACTACTATAACATTCAACAATCCTCTTAACACAATCATCCCATCTTTTGTACAAACATATTGATATAAATTCTTTATCCAAATGTTTTGCATACTACATTACCTTTCTTACCCATCTTGTTACCTGCCCTTTACTCATAACCCAATTAAATACTATTTTGGCTATTCTTTTATTATCTCTCATATGAAAACTTGACCATCCCATTTCTCCTTGAATTGCCTCCCTTGCTTGAATTGCGCTTGAAAATGCGAAGGTAGGGACCTCTATAGGTCTCCACCCCAAGCTTTTCTTCCAAAGTGTAAGCTTGTGGTTAAGACCTGTAGAGGTCCCTACCTTCGCATTTTCAAGCGCACATTCTTGAGGTTTATTGCCTTAGTAAATATTAAACTTTTTATTGTGTATATATATTAATTTGAAATGTTGCAATACATTATAATAAGTTTATTATATTGTTTTTATTATTATATTCCACATTGAAGTAGATATATTAAATTATGTTTTTCTAGAGTACTATGGATACAGACAGACTTTTGTTTTAATCAAATTTATGTGCCTAATCTAAGAATGTTCTGTACTATTTTGTAATTTTCAAACAAATTCAGAAGGGAAGATTTGAAATTCATAATCAGCATATATGCTATAGTTCTGCTGTATCCCTAATTATGACTAGGCGGCCAGAAAATATGAATACATAATTAACATTAACAGACAAAACATATATTAGTAGTATTAAAACAATTTATTAATAATTAAAGTTACTAATCAAATCTTCTACATACATATAAGTTCGCACTTGTGCGAGCATAATTCATGAAGTTAAATAATGAATAGTCTTGTAAATAACAAAACCCTTGATGAGCCTCTTGAGGTGTTTCATAAAATAATAATGGATGGTCTGCTTAAAAGTCTTAATCGTCTTGGGTACCGACAGAAGCCAAGATCCTGGGAATGAAGTCTACCAATAATGATCTTCACTGCAACTTCAACTCATGCTATCAGCACAGCAGGCAGCAACCCCAAAAGACCACACAGTCCTTTTTCTCTAGCTTTTTATATACCACCCCCTCTTTTTTGTTTTCTTATCTTTTCTAGAGTAATTCAACTTTTACTTTAATTAATTCCACTTAACCTTTTAATTACACATACTAATTCCCCATTTATCTTAGGAATTTATTTCTGTATAATCTAAGTTTTAAGATCTACATAATTAATTAATATATACATGTCTCTATTCAAAGCTTTTATTTTTAAAACTTTGTTTAATTAAACATTTATTTAATAAATTTATTTTTGAACACTATAACTCAATTTCTTAAATCTAAATTGAATATTTTATACTCCTCCTCTTACTCTAGAAAATTGTTTAGGTTTACATATAGCCCTTGAATTTAACTGGCCTCCATATCTGTCATCTCGGTCTGGATGATTTAGTTGTTACTATGTTAGGTTTCAAAGTTGTTGAAGTTTGTATGGTTTACACTCACTGCTTACTATTTTTTGATCCTCCTCGATTACTCTTTCATGTGATGTTAATTCTGCTAATCTCTTGTATTTCATGGCTTTTCTCTTTTGGTATGGCCACTGAAATTTGCAAGCCTTCCTCGATTTGATGGCGGACATGATTTATATGTCTTCTGTATGTTGTCCCATTTTTTAGTTGGATGATTATTACTTTTTTGATAATTTTATGATTACTCCTTGATCTCATTTCTTCCTGATCATGTCTAAAATACAAACTTTTGTCACCTATTACATATGTATTTTCCCTTTGTCACTAGTTACATGTGTATTACAAATAAATTCTTGTTCAGCTTTTGCTTGGACAGTCATACTAGCTTGTTGCGACCCTCGGTTTTCCTTTTGTAAGGAATTTACTCTTGATTTATAAGTTTCTAAATTATATTTTTATAACTCTATTCTCTTGTTAAACTGATTATATTCTTTTCTGAAACTGTTTTCTTGTTGCTGGTGAAGATGGCTTAATACATGGCTCACCATCCACAGAATTACTATCCCTTTTGCTGGCATTTATCTGCCATTTCTACAGTTTTTTGAGTAAATGGGATTTTCTGAGATTTATTCATAATTGGCTGCATATTTTCCAGCAACTTTATATCATCTGGGCTCGTATTAATTAATCACAATTTTTTATTAAACAAATCAGGATTTTTGTATGCCATTTTCCAATCTGGAGCGATTTTTTTAATGCTATTAATTTGGATCCTAATTTGTGGAACCACTCCATCCCAAGGATGGGACTAATCTTTCTTTTTACTATATATAGAGGTAAATTCATTTTTTTACCACCCTGGTTGATGGGTGCTGTCACACAGCCTAATAAGGTTAGCACATTTCCATTTATATCATGCACTCTAATGTTCATTTTCTCTAATTTACTTTCTGCATTATCTGATGAAAGTGCTGTCTAATCTGTTAGTGTCATCAGAGAAATACCTGATCCACTATTAATCTCCATCAACAGTTCTTTTCCCCAAATTACGAACTTAATCGTAAACTGATTTAACCCTTGGACATTCATGTTTTTAACCATGTGGTTACCTCAACTATTCGCTTGTTTTGGTAATTTAGTTTTGCCTTTATTGTTACCTTTCTGGTTACACATCTGCACTAAATACCTCTTTTTACCACTTTTAAAATATGTTTCTTTGAGCCACCTGCATTTTTTTGCCATCCACAGCAGAAATGTTACTGTAGAATTTTTACTGCACTCAATTTTCCACACTATGGTACTCTCCTTTTCTGTCTTGAACACTCACATTTTAGTGTTTCCTCAGTTTCAGTCCTAAAAATCTGAGCCTGTTCAAGAATTAAATTTATATGCTATACCTTTCTTAATGGCCATATCATATGTGATATCCAGTGCTGTTAATAATTGTTGTCTGAACCTATCGGCAGACATCCCCCATAACAATTGATCCATGAATATTTCCTCAATAAAATCCCCATAGTCACAATCTTTAGCTAATCCCCTCAGAGCTGAGTTATAATCATTAATTTTTTTCCCATTACTTTACATTCTCTGTAATAGGTATCTCAAATAATCTGCTTACAATTTCTATTACTTTTTTACCAGTGAAACAGAAGTGTGTCTATTTTCCATTTGTTATCTTCGATACCATTCAATGTAAAGAATTTCTCTAGCTGCAGAATATATAATGGCCATTCTGACATGTTACTGACATCAAATTTCACCATGCTATTTTGACTGAAGAACTCATTTTTGTCTACTATTAATTGTCCTTACTACTAACTTCCATATGTTTGCTAAATTCCAACACTAATTGCCACTAACTTACTAATGATTTTAGCTCTCTACTTTTCCCCTAAATTCAAAATGACTGCACCACTAATTTGCTGTGTCTCCTCCTATGACCAGGTGGCCAGCTAACATGAATACATAATTAATGTTAACAGAGAACAACATATATGTAGTAGTATTAAAAGAATTTATTGGCAATTAAACAGTTGCTAATCAAATCTTCTATATACATATAAGTCCGCACTTGTGCGAGCATAACTCATCAAGTTAAATAATGAATAAAATGTTCATACAGTTTAAGTAAACAATGATGTACTTTACCTTTACTACATAGTCTATAGTCTTTTAAAAAACAAATAATAATGGGTGGTCTGCTCAAAAATCCTAATTGTCTTGGTTACCTACAAGGTCTGAAATCCTGGGAATGAAGTCCATTGATGATGATCTTTATTGCAACTTGAACTCATGGAATCAGCATAGCAGGCAGTAATCCCAAAAGAGCACAGTCCTTTTTCTCTAGCTTTTTATATGCCCTCTCTTTTTTTGTTTTCTTATCTTTTCTGAAGTAATTTGACTTTTACTTTAATTAATTCTGTGTAACAATTTAATTATTATATTTAGGAGTTTGTTATCTGCCCGAAAATCAAACAAAATTTATCTTAACCTTTTAATTAAGCATACTAATTCTCCATTTATCTTAGGAATTTATTTCTGTATAATCTAAGTTTTAAGATCTACACAATTCTTTAATATTTACATGTCTCTTTTCAAAGTTTTTATTTTTAAAACTTTGTTTAATTAAACATATCTTTAATCGATTTATTTTGCAGCACTATAACTCAATTTCTTAAATATTTTTGTAATGTAATTTTCACTATACCACTCTCAAGATGGGGACTGGTTTCTATTTACTTTTAACATCTTGGGGAGGGTGTAATGTTAAACATATGACTAAAGATGTATGATTCCCAAGATGCATGAAATGTGTATCTTGGGAATCATATATTTTTTTCATGTCTTTGCTCTTATGGTTATGATTACAACCCTCCGGAAGGTGTAAAAGTGGAAAGAAACCAGTCTTCACCTTGCCTGAGAGTGATGTAAAAATTACATTACAGAAATATTATTCATTAAATTGTTAATCTCTAACGAATGATTAATAAAAATTATTAATTTAATTTTATTGTTTGCATTAATTTTAATCTTTTTTTGCAATATATGCTATTGATAAAAATTCTTCAGAAGTTAATAATACTGAATATCTTACAGTCCTAATAGATGCTGTCTTTTCTTGGTAAAGATGTAGCTTATGCTGCTGTGGATATTAAAGACTTACCTGTTTGTGTATGTTTTTTAATATTATTATACATTTTTCAGGAGATCTTGTATTTGACAATTTCTTGGTAAAGACATATTTTATTGAATAGCTTTTTGCTTGATTCCTGTCTAAATTTGCTGAATTATTTTTTGGATCACTGCAGTTTATTTATTTACACAATGCTGCACGTTTTATATGCTGGTTTTTTATTGGTTTAATTATTTCTCTCAATTTTCTTTATAATAATAAATGCTCTCATTTTATTTTTAAGTTTTTGTAGAATGAAATATTATGGACATCATTTTAATTCTAATGATTTATATTCATAATTCAGTATTGTGCTTTTTGATTTTTAACATACAATAAAATAAAAACAAATGCTTTCTCTTAAGAGTTTGCAATAATATTCATGGTATTACCTCACCTGGGCCTAAGATTATAAGGTGATTTATACTAATTATTTTAGCCATGTAGTACATATTTTGCCAATATTTTAATGTTTCTCATCTTTTGATTTTTTTTTGTTTTTATTTATTTATTTACTTTTTATTAGTAAAAATGAATACTTTAGATTTATTCCATTAGATTTATAAATAAACATAATTCATATACACAAAAAATAACTTATGGTGTGAAGGAACAATCTAGAATTCATTTCCCACAAATGGTTCTTTGGAAAGCTTTTTTTTTTTTTTTTTTTTAAGAGAAGTAATGGCTTATGTTCTGATTAATGCAAATGAAAAAAGGAAGAGCAAATATCCCAGTATAGATTTTTGAAATTGAACTAATTTATTAGATATTAATTATAAAAAACAGACACATGAAAAAAAGTAAATGTTTATAATCATAACAAATTGATAATGCTATTAATAGACAAAAGATGTAAATAAATGACATAGTAAAGCTCAAGATCATAAAAAACTGAAATTGTAAACCCTTCTAATGATCATTTTATTGAAATGCAGAAAACAAAAAAATTGATTGCCCACTCTACATATCTTTAGAAATAAATATATCTTGAGAATTTTCAGAATTGAATGATTAATCAATCACTCATAAAATTAAACTATAAATCAACGTTAAAATAACACATCATTTTTGTTTGAAATTATTATTTTTTAAATTTATAAGATGTAAAATATGTATAATTTTGATAATCAATCAGTATCAACTTATGAAGTATCTTTTCTCTTTTAACACTTGCAAAATATATAAATGAAAACACTTTTAAATGTATATTCTAATCCTTAACATTTTAATGTTGTTATATAATATTTTTAAGAATGTTTTAAATAAAATATTTTTTTTTTTTGTAAATCAAAATCCTATTTGATGTGTTATTTATGTCCCTTGAATAATTTGTCTCTTTTGTAAATAATTGTTCACCCTTTGACAAGTTATTTCTAAATAATAATTATTATTTTTTTGACAAATTAAAAAGATGGTTCTGGGTCAAATATTTTGATTTGTCATTTATTGTCAGGTCTTTTAGTTATATAAATTTACTAAAATCATTATCTTAAGTTTAATAAATCATTGCATATATCACTATTTATTTTCTCAATATAATTTTGTGATAGTGAAATCTACCTATTAATTTGGATTAGCTTAATCAACTCTATTAATTATGATTGAAATCTCAGAAAAAGTGAACCATCAAAAGATCTATGAAAGTTTTTTTTTAAGAATGAAGATCCTTAATCTTATGCAAGGACTTACACCCATAAATTTAAGCCAAATTTGATCTACAAAGAATAAAAATTATAAACTGAGGTATAGTAAGTTATTTAACAGTGCAGTAATCTTCTCTTCTCTGTCAACAATTCTAATTTAAAAAGTATTGAATAAAAAAAAATTAAAAATTAATACCATTTTAAGGCAATTACTTTCTATAAATGATTTGCATGTAAACTTATAGAACCTTTTGGGGGGGATTTAAAAGTTACAATTTTTATGATTATATTTCTTTTCCTTTTTTATTTAAAGTTGATAACCAGAAAGCATAATATATTTTTTATTAGCAACTCTTTTTCAAAAATTGATAAAAAAAAAAATCTGTTTTTTAATAATTTATTTATTTTTTCTCTTTATAAATTGGAGTATGATAAAATAAATAAATAAACTGGCAGCTTACTGAAATTAAGTTTGCTTATTTACAGATATTTTCTGATTTTTTAAATTTTTTTATATTTTAAATGTGTATTACTAAGAACACATAAATATATACATATATATGAGTATAAGTTGCATATCAACTGTACATAAACTTCAGAATTTGTGACATGACTTGAAACCAAATGTTGCAATTATGGGAAGACTGCTGCAATCTTATTGCTTATCAACTAATTGATGAAAAGTAGAACGTTTAAAGACAACATAATTTTTATAAAAAACTAAGTCATTTAGTAAATAAGAATCTACAAATATTTGAGTTTCTTTTCAATAATAATTAATAAAAATCATACTTTTAATAAATTTGTTATTTATACATATTTCATTCACTTATATTTTATTGATCTCATTTATAATTTATTATATATGAAAAAATGTTGTTTTTTAAAATATATATATATATAAGTTTATATATATTTATATATAAGAATACTTACGCTTAAAATGCATTTTTTTAAGATAAATGTGGTTCTCCAAAGAAAATCAAATGGGGTGATATCTCATTTAAAGTTTCTCCTAAAAGTGGTAATGGTATTGTAACTTTTACCTGTAATACTGGTTATCAACTAATAGGAAATAAAATATCTACATGTGGAGAAAATAAAAAATGGGATCCATTTCCATCTTGTGAATGTAAGTTTTATACTAATATATTTTGCAATAATAATAAAATTATTTATAACGGCAACAATTGAAAGTCAAAGCAGTAGTTAAAATATTAAAACATTTTTCTAATAGTAAGAACATTAAAAATTTTCAGATGGAATATTTTTTTTAATACATTGCTACAGGTACCTCTTACATCCCTCTAATACTAATTACACACCTTATGGTCTAATCTGAATCCAAAATCTATGATATTAACATTATTTATTAATCACTAGACTAATAAAAATTAAAGCGCTAAAATTGACAAACCATTAATTGCAACACACATTTTAAACTCCAAGTTGATTATACTGTAACATACATGGCAATTAACTTCTAGGAATTATTACCTTGTTAAATGTGTCTTAACTCCAACACAATATAACAATGCATGGTAAATAAGAGCAGATAAAATGAACGCAATCAAGAAATGAAAATTAATGTAAAGAAATATCAAATAAAAATTTTATTGTTTTACTAATATTCTTTTCTCGAGGGAACATGCGCCATCACTTGTCCTACTTATGACAGAAACCCTGAACAAGTAGGTGTGAACACAAGGGCAACTTACTAATGAGAGTGTGCTGAATGGCAACACTCAGACCCCCTCTTTCTAATGTTAAACAATTATTTTAATCTCAATGTACGGTGTAAGCATCATTCGTTTGCTTCCAGCCATCAGGGCTTCCATTTTTTCTACACCATGTTCTGACATAAGGTTCAAGTGTTGCTTATTGTTGAACATACAACTGGCCTAAATCTTTCCCTCCATTTGTCTTTCAAGATTGAGCAGTTAATATTATCTAATCTGATTCACACATGAATTATAATAAAATGCATATAATAAAAAACATATTTAAAGAATATATGAGTTTAAACCCTCTCCCTTTTATTTTAACTAATTTAACATAATATAATTGCAGTATTCAAGGTCAAGGTATAAACATATATAATGTATAATGAATATGTAAATAATAATAATTGTATAAATATAACGAATATGTAAAACAATAATAATAATTGATAAATGTAGAATAAAAGTAATAACTGTAATGTATAATAAATATGTAAAATAACTGTATAGTAATTAAGAATAATGATTGTGTAAAATTGCAATGTTATTAAATCATAGAAATAGAAAGCCCAGCTGACCTTATAGGGTCAGAAAACTATGTAAAATACCATATATGGTGAGAAACGTAAAAATACTGTGTGTATGTGAAAATGTAAGTGAAAACACCATATATGGTTAGGAATGTAAAAGACTCCAGAAGTCTTGAGAGGTTTATAAACCCCCATAACCTGATCTAATTGTTCTGAGTATGTTCCGAGTTTTAATTATAGTCAGAGACTCCTGCCTCTGTAAGTCCAAAAGCAGGACTAGGGTATTTATATGCAGGTCACCACGACCTTTTATTATTTTATTTCGCCTTATAATAGGCTATGTATATAGTTAAAAGTATCCGTATTAAACTATAATCTTACCATCTTAATTCTGCCTTTGTCCATTTATTTACTTGCTGGTCATAGACACAGCATATTGGCGCAGTAACGACAGGAATAGAACCTGAAAGCATATCGGCGCAGTAACGACAGGAATAGAATCTGAAAGAAATTGGCGCAGTCGGCACAGGAATCGAATCAAAGAAAGTGGCAGTTAATACAGGAACGGAACTGCATTAAAAATTGGCTCGGTCATCATAGGATCGAATCTGCAAATAATTGCCTAAACAGCAAGCTGAGACAAAGCGTAAGTAGATTCGAATTAATAGAGAAATGGCGAGCATATCGCAAGTTTCTATTTGTGAATTTAATGTAAAAGATCTGAATGATTGGCCACTGTATGTTCAGAGAATAAAAAACTACTTTATACTAAATAGTATTATGGAGAATACTGTAAAAGTAGCCTCATTACTTTGCTTTGCAGGTGAGAGAGTAATCAAAATAGCGAACAAACTATGTGGAAATTCGCCGGAGACATAGAAATATGATGAGCTCTTAACACAGGTAAATGAATATTTTAATCCCTAGCCATCCAAGTTTATTGCTCGATTGCACTTTAGAGGCAGAAGGCAACAAAGAATGAGAAAATAAAAGAATATGACATTGGTTTAAGAGAGATGGCAAAGCCATGCCTTTACGGTAAATATTTAGAAGAAGCCCTTCTAGAACAACTATTATACGGAATAATTGATGACCAGTTTAGACAGATCTTACTGGCAATAAAAGATGTAACCTACGAAGAAGCTATCAGACGTGCAACAGCTTATGAATTGCAGCTTGACCAAGCAAGAGAGTTCAGAAACTTCACGAGAACAGAACCACTTCAAACTACAAATTTTAAAACGTTTGGAGTTAAACCCAAAACCGATAAACAAATTAAATGTTATCGATGTGGAAAAATCGGTCACAAAGCCCGTGATTGCAGTTTACCAGAAACTGAAAGTTATCGGAAAATAACTGAGTATCCCAAAAGATGGTACCACCATACAAAATCGTGCAGAGCGATGGAAAGTAGCTACATAAAAAGTGCTACTATAGACGAATCTGATCGGAAAATAACCGAGTATCCCGAAAGATGGCACCACCATAAAAAGCCTAACAGAGAACTGACGTGCGAAGTGATGGAAAGTAGCTACATAAAAAGTGTTACGATAGACTAATCTGATCAAATTATGATAAAAATAAAAAAAATCGACATAGAATCGCAAATCAAAAATAATTATCCCAGCTTGTTCAAAAAAGAACCAGGAAAACAAAAACCTCGCCTGTAGAAATAGAGTTAAGAGACAGAGGGAAACCTATTGTAACAAAACCTTGGAAACTACCTATAGCACAGCAAAAATTGGCAGATCGAAACCACCATCAACAAACAGTAAATTAGCGAAGGACAGCAAAGACCGCCAGCAACCGGCAAGGAATAAAAATCCACTGTCTAATCTCAAAGACTATGTTAGGTGAAAAACCATACTTCTGGAATGGGGGAGGAGTGCAGTATTCAAGGTCAAGGTATAAACATATATAATGTATAATGAATATGTAAATAATAATAATTGTATAAATATAACAAATATGTAAAACAATAATAATAATTAATAAATGTAGAATAAAAGTAATAACTGTAATGTATAATAAATACATAAAATAACTGTATAGTAATTAAGAATAACGATTGTGTAAAATTGCAATGTTATTAAGTCATAGAAATAGAAAGCCCAGCTGACCTTAAAGGGTCAGAAAACTATGTAAAATACCATATATGGTGAGAAACATAAAAATACTGTGTGTATGTGAAAACGTAAGTGAAAACACCATATATGGTTAGGAATGTAAAAGACTCCAGAAGTCTTGAGGGGTATATAAACCCCCATAACCTGATCTAATTGTTCTGAGTATGTTCTGAGTTTTAATTATAGTCAGAGACTCCTGCCTCTAAGTCCAAAAGCAGGACTAGGGTACTTATATGCAGGTCACCACGACCTTTTATTTTATTTCGCCTTATAGTAGGCTATGTATGTAGTTAAAAGTATCCGTATTAAACTATAATCTTACCATCTCAATTCTGCCTTTGTCCATTTATTTACTTGCTGGTCATAAGACACAGCAATAATAAAATTCCCAGCAATAATCCCGCACTCTGTTGTTGAAACATTAAAGACACTTAATAGTATATATATATATTTCTATTATGCAAAATGAAATGAAAGTTTACTCAGAAACAGTTTAGAGCTACTCTAATCGATCAGTGATGGTCCTGTGGGAGAAGTATTTCATTCTCTGCTTGTCGTGGTTTGTCTTGGATTCCATGTTAATCCACTTTCCTTGGCTAGCTCTACTCATCCTATGCAAGGTCAGCATTTCCAATGGCAGTTCCAGGTGATAAAGGAAAGAGAGGTTCCCCAAAGGTGGAAGTTCTAGTACCTCTAACCACTCAACATATTCTCTACACTTTTTTATATTTAATTTCACATTGCAGGTTTTAAATTGTCGAAGAGTTCAAGCCAAATCAAAACCAACAGACCAGTCACTAACTTTGGCAAAATTCCAATTAATTTCAAACAAAAGACAATTCTGTAATTTATAATTTTTTTTCAATCTTACTTATAATCCACATTCCAAACTGATGAGCATAATAGATAACACAAAATATCTCCATTATGAAAGAATCAACAATAGAGCTAATTGCAGGAAAATTCTATACTGTACTTTCCCCTTTTATCTTTAAGAATTACTAAGAATTAGAAATAAAACAAAAGACAAACTTTTTATAAAAAAAAACTTGCAAGATCTTATGTTTTGTTTTGTTTTTTATCTCGATTTAATTAATTTCAAAACTTTTAGAATTCCATTTCAAAAAAATAAGTTTTATTATTTATTTTTAGTATAAAAAATATAAGTTTTATTATAAAATAATATATACACGATTTTAATAATATATATATGTGCATAATGAGCTGCAGAAAAATATCAGCTCAATGTGTTGTAGGACTGGAATGCTGCCTTAATTTCTATAAAGCATGATGATTAAATTCATTTATTAAATAGTGCCTAGAAAAATGTCAAACTCATCTGAAGTGTCTGAGTGACCCAGGAAGGCAGCGACATCCGAAATGGAAACCTCGTTCAAGCACGTTGCCAGAGAATCTGAGTGAATGGCAGGATTTATTGGAGTAGACTGATAAGATAAATAGACTATATCCATGAGGGACGTCAATGTTAAAATTATAGACTCTAATCAAGATTTGAACAAAATCAAAATTATTGTGTTATTTATTTTTTTGCTTTGTACATTTATAAAATTCTATCTTCATTTTTCTCTCATACTTGGAAATTTCATCTTGTTTGCAGTGGGAATAGTCCATTGCAATAAGAAGTAACAATGTAGAAAAAAGATTTATTATGCTAGAACATCTTTCTTTTGTAAATTAAATTTAAGTTAATTCTCTCCATAGTGATGTGACATCTGATCATCATCATCACATAATATGGGATGAGATAAGATTTTTTGTTAGTCTTTCATATTAATTACATGCACTGGGACAGGACAACGTTTGTGTTATTTGTTTATGTTTAACTAATAACCATTATACTTAGTTTATTCGGTATGAATGACTAATGCACTGTGTGAACATTATTTTCTATCAACATTAGGAAACTTGTACATAGTTAGGGGGGTCCCTAAAGAAGATGGAATCACTACAGCTGAAATTGGATAATGTAGCTATTGTAAATACAGTGAAAGAATTTTGTAATACAATTTTCTTCTTCCTTCTTTCTTATGTATTGATTTCTATATTTATATATGATACCATTTCCAACTTTCTTATACGCTTAACAATACTATTTTTTACACCAAAACTTTACTCTTACAGTGTCAACTGTCCTGCAGTCATCATCAGAGATTTCTGATGATGACTGCAGGACAATTGAAACTGTAAGAGTAAAGTTTTGGTGTAAAAAATAATATTGTTAAGGGTATAAGACAGTTGGAAATGATATGGTGTAAATAATTTTGTAAATAGTTAGTCAGCTTCATGATCGTTATGATGATGAACTAATAATTTCTTTTTATTTTTGCCAATCTTATTTCCTTTGTAAAAATGAGTGTCTATTGATGCATACCTACCGTGGGTAAGGGTTGGAGTAATAGATAATTTTAATCATTGATATGGTAGAGATGCATTGGACATATATAATTTTATCTTTTACTATGTTAATAGTTTGCATTTTTTATCTGTTATAAATAAAATTTTTAAATCAAATTGATCTCTGGTTTATCAAATTCGTTCATATACTCACTCATCAATTTAATTGACTGCATATGTATATGCATACTCCTACATATTATAATATATAACAATAGTGTTGGAGATATCTTAAGTCAATAGAAACCTATATAGAGGTGCAATAGTTGCTACGCAAAGTAAATTTACCCCTGAAGAGAGCCGAAGGCAACATTTCTCCCTGGGTTTGATTACTGAGGCATAATGGAGTCCGAAAGAGGGCTGAGGTATGGATGAACTGGCCTAAATTATATCTATATTTAATGAGTAAACTTAGAGCTATCTCATTGGAGGTGAATATGGTCATTATTTAGTTACTTCTTCACGTCATTTACAGCATCCTACTCGAAGACCCTAGATCTGACCATAGTGAGATGCGCCCCACCTCTTGTGATTACCATTACATTACAGAACTTTTCATTATTTTTAGTGCTAATGCATTTTTTTTTCGTATTCTTGAAAACAACCTTTCAATATCAAAAATATTGCATTATAGTTTTTTACTTTTGTTCTTTGTATTTTTTCTTGCCGGTTCACAATGGCATTTTCTTATTATTTCTAGTATTAAAATTTTATAGGAATGCCCAAACATCATTTTTTTTTTTTTTTACCATTTTACAGAATCACAAATATTCAATTTAGAATTTCTAAATGGATTATTTCAAAATATATATATATATTAAAATGGGCCAGTGGATTTACTCAGCAGATGGGGGGGGGTGCATCTTACTATGGTGGGACTTTGGGTCTTTGGATAAGATGCAAATGATTACATGATGAAATACCTAACCTATGATTGTATCTACTTCCAATAGATTAGCTCTGCATGTTTTTGTTAACCTAGATACAATTTTGGTTAGTTCATCCAATTCTCACCCCTTTCTAGCCTCGTTATACCACAGTATTTGAACTCGGGAGAATAATTGCTTTGACTTACTTATCAGGGAATGAAATCACTAATTAGCAGTTGTCACACCTCTATACAGGTGATAATTGATTACCAAGACCCTATAAGCATATCCAAATACCATAAGATATAGAACAAAATGTGTATGTGCGTATATGTATATATTAAAGGTTATAACGATTGACATGAATATATCTATTTATTTCCTCTAAAATAATTGGGATAATATTAATAGGTATAAGAATAATTAAGATAATAATTCTTGTGATGGATATATGAATAATGATGAGCTAGAGACCAGATTAAAATGACAAATTATATCAGGGATCCCCAACCTTTTTGCATTTAAGAGCACATTCTATAATACCGGCCAGGTGGCGGGCACCATTTATTTTTTCAATGTAAATTTAAAGTTGGATATTGTTAATAATACACATAATGTACAAAAAAATATTTATTTCAAAAATAAAATTTTAACATCTAATTAATGTTTATATTTTTACGCTTTAAAAATATAGTATGCCCTACAATTTGATTACAATATAATACAATAATTTATAAGAAATTTTAAAAATTAAATTTATTTGTATCAGATAAAATTTTTTTTATTGTGTTTGGATAGCAGCGGGCATATGTAAAATGGTCTGCGGGCGCCATGGTGCCCGCGGGCATAGGGTTGGGGATCCCTGAATTATATTAACATTTATTAATTAACAAAAATAAAATAACAAATACTTATTCATTCTGAATCATGTTATCTATTATGTCAAGGATAAGCTTCTACCACATTGTTTTCTAATAATGATATATAAAAAAATAAAATCCTTATCCCTCAAACCAGTGGTAGAAATTCATGCACTTGACTAATTATTTACTAAGTCAAATATATAATATTGATATACACATGATCCTGATTCTAATTGGCTAATTAAATTTATATACAGACACCTTAAAAAAAGAAAAATCTTTGTTGTCCAGTTATATCGATGGTTGTGAATCTTCTTGGGAACCCCTCTATTTATAAATATCATTAACATTAAAAATACTTCAGCTTCAACCTGCCATATTGAATTTTTTAAAATACTGGCCTGAGACACAATTTTTACAATAACTTCAGTTTTAATTATGTTAGAGCAAAAACAATTACATTTCTAGAAACTAGAAAAATTAAGGAAAACAATAATCATAAAATAAATAGTGATAACTATATAAAAATAAGGAAAAAAAAGAAATTTTCACATCCAAATAATTGTTATTTTATTGTTTATTCATAATTTGGAAATTAACATTAACTAAAATTCAAAATACATCTTCAGTGATAATTTCTTTATATTCCTCACAAAATTATCTTTCTAAACATATATAACATGTCTTACCTGAGATAATCCACAGCTTCACAATCTCAAGTCGGATATGACTTCTTCATTTTTATCTTGTATCCCAAATGTTTTAAATGTCAAAGGCGTCTATAAAGAAAAAGATTCATACCAATAAAAGATACAAAAGAAATCATCATAGCAATTGGCTTCTTGTCTATCTAAAACTAGAAATTGTAGGCTACTGTCTATATCACTGATAAAATGAGTTTCATCTCTTCATTTTATATTTTTTTGTGTACATCCGTGATGTTTATATTCTTTATGGATACCAGTGATGTTTATATTCTTTATGCACACAAGTGATATTTATATTCTTTATGCACAGAAGGGATGCTATCTTGTTATATTTATCATACTACATAGATATAATTTATTTGCATATAGTCCATTTGTTAGCTATAGACTTGAAAATAATGTTATGAAACATATAGCAAAACCAAAGCATGAACAAGAATAAACACAAACAAGAATCAGAATTTGATTATATGCTTCGGTATGCAATCTTTGCATACATTTGATTATTAGTCTTATAACTAATGATTTTCAAAAAGTATAATAATGTATTATAAATAATACATTATTATACTTTTTGAAAATCATTATTTTTATAAAATAAGAATCAGAATTTGATTATATGCCTGCGTATAATTATAAATTATTATACTTTTTGAAAATCATTTTTATAAAAATAAGCTGATTAGTGTAGATAGAACGTTAGAAAATTACGATAGATATGAATTCTATATAAGCATAAATAAATATAAACTAACACACACTAATTTTTCAATAGATATAAATTCTACTTGAGCATAAATAAAGATATAACTACAAACTAACACACACTAATTACAAACTAAAATTAATAAAAAAGATAATTTTTTCAAAAAATTAAAAAAAAAAATTTTAAAAATTAAAATTTTATGCTTACAAATCATTATGTTGAAGCTCTATTGTAGACCTTGTTTGTGAATAACACCGGAGAAATTTTCACTTGCAACCCGTAAACCATTTTTTGTCTTTTATTGCTTCGTGATAAGTACAAAAATTATCAAAAAAATGAAAAAATTAAATTCTGTGGTCGATTAAAACTTCTGCCAAAAATCCAAATTTCAACTGATTTTTTTGAAATAGAGATCGCTGGAAAGCTATGTCATTAAGCTATAAAATGCCCATATTTTGGTTGGCATCATGCTTATACTTTTTACGCCAGTAAAGAAAGAAAACAAAACATCATCTGACAAGCCCACAGAGCTCTCGCAGCGCTCATGGATTGCAAGAAGTTGAGGAAAAAAAATATTCATGCAAGATTGTTAAATCATTTACACAAAAGAAACATATAAATAAGTTTAATTAACAATACACAAACCAACATCAACTCAGTCATAATTTATAGTTTACTGCATAATGTGAGATAATACTGAAAACTCTTACCTTTTTATTTCACATTATGCTGTCAAGGTCAGGTGGGTTGAGAAGTCAAGCTGCTCTAGGTTTTATTTAATAGAAATAAAGATTAAAAAAAATCATCTAGTTAAATCTAATCCTTCTTCCCCTCTCCTTTTGCTCTAATAATGAACTTTTCCCAAAAAATGTTGACATATTTGCTTCCAAGTGTAGAAATGAAAATATAAGAAAAATTTACAATATACAAAAAAAAAAAAAACAAAGATCACAGTTTTTATCCCACTATATTGGTTAAAGTTTGCTGAGTCTGCTGGAAATGTTCTTTATATCAGAAAATTATTTATTTGCAAGGTAAGTTTCTTTGGATGAAGCTGAAACCTAGCTCCCTCCAAGAGTGTCAATCTCTTGTTTGGATTAAAAGACAACGATCTTCTCCTGTTGATTTCTTTTGAATTTTAGTAGGAATTTTACCCAAGACAATGGATGTTCTTCAGGCTTCATATAAATGGGTAAATGAAATCTCTATGCTTTCATGGCTTTATTGATGATGATATATTCCCTATAGTATAAACTTTTTAGCAAGAACACATTGTATAATAATATATTGATTTTTTCGGATTTAATCAGGTATTTAGTAGCGATGTATATATATATAAGAAAACAATTATTTATTTTGTCTTACTTCTTTTTACATGAATAAAATTAAAGTTTCTTAAACACAAAATAATAAAATCCTTTTTTATTATTACTTCTTCAATTGATTTAGTTACTGTGAAAGTTTGACTTTTGATAATTTTTAATAGTGTTTTAAAAAAATTTAAATCCGAATATGTATGTCCATCTTTCCATTCAAGTTTTCAAACAGAAGAAAGTTAGCTTTTGTTCAGAAAAAATATTATTTTAAAAAGAAAAAAGTATAACGATTCATACTACTTTTATATCACATAAAGTTTTTTTTAGTACAGTATATTGAATCTTGTCATTTTCTATTCTTAAAGTAGACATGATATATATAATAATTGGGATTAAAACAATCCTTTGTGAAAATTTTTAATTTCGTTTCCACAGTTTGTTTGCTATGTGACTAGATTTAAATTAGGTCATTGTTTTGTGAGCTTTATGTATAAATCTTCGATATAGTTCTACTTAGTAACATACAACACGTTTTGACTTTAGTATTAGTATACATATATGTTTGATTGATTTTTTTTTAATTAGTGTTTTCCCTAATTGTTTAATGTTTTTATCTTTTTAAAATAAAACGATGTTTATTGTATATATATGCATTAGAAAAGAAAAATAATTTTACATGGCTCCAACTGGCAGAGTGCCCTAAACATTGGATGGTGTGTCAGGGTTGTAAAACATCCTTATAATATATTTATTCATATATTATCTTAATTAAAATTATCCCCAACAATTTTAACATGTTTAATCTGATAAAGCATATTGTATTTAATTTTAGAATGAAAACTTGGTGTTGCACACCAATCATAGAATTAATGTCAGAAAAAAATATTTTTGCTGTTATGAAGGACTCTAGTTCATTAGTCATTTATTCACTTATTGAATTAACAAAATATGTCAATTTTAATATAACAATAATTCTGACAAAAACTAACAAGTGTGACTAGAGATTATTAAAAGAAGCTATAGAAAATTTTAAAAAGCTCTGCTTACATGGATAAAAAGTCTAAATCAAATATGATCAATGTTATTTGGAAAAAATTATTGGAGGAAAAAATCTTCATTTAAAACTTTTAGTCAACAAATGAGACAGACATATTTTATAATATATGAAGTTTCAATCAATAATTTTTGAGAGTAGAAGGATAAGAATGAAGAATTTAAAAAAGGAATACATTTGTATAATTGATGCTTTGACACATGAAAAAAAAACCCTCTTAATCAACAAGTGAGGCATAATTCATAATATATGAACTCTTAGTTAGTAGTTTTTGAGAATAAAAAGACAAGAATGGAGAATTTAAAAAAGGAAACACATTTATATAATTGAAGAAAATTCTGATGAAATGGATTTGTGATCACATGGGAATATTAGTTAGTTTTTAATTTAAATTTTTTTGTTTTGAAAACTGTTTTATTTAACTTCCAAGATATTATTCAATGGAAAAGTTTTCAGTCTGCTCAAGCAAGGAAGCAAGGAATAACAAACCATTATTTCTTCCAGGCATTTGCTAAGTTTGATGAAGATAGGTTTAAACTATTTATTTAAATAAAACAAATTGTACCAATATATCATTATCAGTGGTAGCTCAAAATTAAATAATGATTCACTACCAATTGTATTTCCTGCTAAGAGTAGACTTCTGAAAAAATTAAAATACATGCACATACACACATTTAAAAATATACTCTTATTCAAAATTCAACCTAACTTTTAATGCATCCATAATAAGAGAATAAATAAAATGCATGTGTGTTTTTATGATAATTTATACCTAAGATATTTGCCTTTAATAGAAAACCAATTAGTAATAAATTTTTGATTAATTTCAAAATAGTAAGCTAATAATGAATATATGTAATATTTTATATACATGTGTATAAAAATGTCTGTTAAGAGGTCTTCAAAATCCTGTTGCACTTACTATAGAATCTTTGTTATATGAAAGCTGGTGCAATTATTGAAAGATCTTTAGTAAATGTGTCATGTTTTATAAAGACAGTGCTTTAAATTCTATTATAAAAGTAAGGATTTTTTTTATCACTATATTAGGTGGGTTAAACTGTTTTGAAAAGGGTAAAGGTAATATTATTTTTCTATTAATATATTTATATTTTTTATCTGAATATTTAAAAATTAGTGAAAATATATGGAAAAAGCAAAAGTGTTTGTTTAAAAAAAAGTGTTAATACTTAAGGAATTAATATTTCATATTATTTCAGTGGCGTGTGAAAAACCTCCAGATGTTCTCAATGCATTTTATACTTTTTCTACACCAGAAGGAAAAAAAAGTTTTGCTGTATATTATTGTAAAAATGGATATAAGTTGAATGGTAAAGCAGAAGTTTTTTGTACGAAGGGTTCATGGCCTAATTTGCCTTCCTGTGATTGTAAGTAATTTTATTGCATTTGTAATTATTAAATGAATTCAGTGTTAAAATTCATTTAGAGATTTGTTCTTGCAATTTATTTATTTATTGAGTTTTCTTATACTATTTATCTATTAATATTATATAGTTTTATTTATTTTTCCATCTATTATCCATTTATCTATGTCTACTAACGATTCAGTCCCCATCCAATCGGTTGTTCATATATAATAGATTAAATGCCTGTTATTATTATAAAAACACAAGAACAATGAATGAAAAATAAAATTAACTTAAATAACCCAGTATATTCAATAAATTTAGTGTCGAAATCATAATTGTCAAACAAAAATTTACTGTTAAAATACTGTTGCTTTTGTTTTTTGTTAGATAACCATGACTTTGACATTAAAGTATTAGAAGTATATTTGGTTTATTTAAGTTAATTTTATTTTTTATTCTCTGTTGCAGTATTTATTGTAATGGTCAGAATGAGCTGACAACCGCAAAAATCACCACCAGGGGGACTTAAACTACTACAACTCATTCCAACCTACATACCACTTCGTTTTTTTTTAGGCTCAGTAATCAGGGACATGTAGATACTCTTAAAATTAAATTACAAATATATGACTTCCCTATAGCAAAACAAGACAGTCATTGCAATGTATATATATAATACAAACACTTTATTAGTATTAAAATTACAAACAAGTAAACAAAAGAAATGACTACCGCTTAATTAGGTTGCTAGACTTATAAGATAGGAATTACATTAATTGGTGATTACATATATAAAAGTTTCAATGTATAATAGATATATAAATAAGGGATTTTGGGTGATGAATCTATTTGATCTCTGGGGCAGATATCCCTCAAGCAGGTACATAATAATAAATAAAGCAAGTTAAGTTTAATTAACTTTAGAAGAATATAGTTAGATAAATGCATAACTCTCATGATCCTGACTAATAAATGCTGAAATATCAGACTTTAGTATACACAAGGGATAAGGAAGGCAGTACTGAGTTGCTAAAGTAATAACTAAATAATGAAGTAGACTGGAATATGATCACCTCTGCCATGACATATCCAAGTTTTATAATAAGGCAACAATGGAAATATATTCACTTTTTGCGAAGTTAATTGTGTCATAGAATGAAGGAATGATCATCTTTATATAACCCTTAATAACTCATTACAGGTAGGAACGATCCACTGCACTGGTAACAAGAAATAAGAAGGGCCTGTGAATATTGAAAATGAAAGGAATGTTCCCGCATTTGTGTGGAACTTATTTAGAATGAATCCATCAAATCAAATTATCCGAAGCAGGGATATATGCCTGCTAAACAAACATAGTAAGATAATCATGAAATTAGACAATCTGGTAACACGATATTTATATACAATAATAACCAATTGGACTTAAATTTTAATCTATATATAATAAAATGTAAATGATCCTGTCATAAGATTGTAATATGCAGACATTATTATATAGGCTAAATCAAAGCCTACACTGTTGTTTTTTGTTATTAAATATTGATACGATAGCCTACGATGATAATATTAAATTTGAATTAAAAGTTTTAAAGAATAAACTATCGTATCATGCAGTATACAGATATATTTATCAAAAGTAAAGAAACGAAGTTTTAACTTTCAACTTTGAACATTTTATTTTAAAAAACTGCAAGTTGTTTCTAAATCACCTGTACACAGTATACATATATACTTGTCCTTTTTAAAAGAAAATAAATTTTTACTTTTAACACTCGGTCTTAATTTTAATTTTAAAGTTATATATAAAACCATGGTAACTGAGTTAATGTAAATATTATTTTTGAAAAAACCGATTTTAAATAGGCAAATCTAATACATTCTTACACTTCAAATGGTTTCTAAATAAAATAGACCCAATCTGTCATGCCTGCTCTAGAGGAGAGGAGACCTTTAATCATCTGATAAATATATGTCCAGGCTATAACAGTATTAGACGTGTCATCTCTCAACACTGCATTATAGCAGTGGATAAAATTTTGGACATCAGAGGTTGTCTCTCTTCTGGAGACTTTACGGTTATCAGGTTATCTATCTTCCTGACATATGCCCTTTGGTACACAAGATGCAGGACAAAGTTTACACAACCAGCACCGGACCTCAATGCTATATTTTTCGATAAGCTTAAAGTTCTTCAGAACAAGGACAAGATATTATCCTCTAGATTCTTATTTACAAATACATGGAACCTGCTAGTATGGCCTACGGACTCTACATTAATATTGGACCTAATATTTTGACATTGTAATGTATTGTAAATGAATTAGTCTATGATGCAACATGCTGGATTCTGCTAGAGTGGCAATGATTCCACACCACATGGATACCAGTTCTGATACATCAACATTATAGAACCAACCTCAAAAGGGGTGGACGATACCAACAAAATGGAATGCTACTTACTCATATATCAACCTGTTAATGCAGTTAATGGCTCTGCCATACATCTGGATCTAAGACACCCACATTACCAAGCCAACCTCGATGGAAGAAGCCAATATCAGCAATGGATTTGAGCCAACATTAGCAAAGTGTATTTAGTATTCATCTGTACAAATTTTTTTATGTCAATAAATATATTTTTAAAAAATAGGCAAATTTAAAATCACAAATAATAATAAAAAAAACAAATTGGTATCAGAGCGGGGGATTTTAAATATCTTGTTGTTATTTAATTACTGGACTTTTATTTAAATAACATTAAATATTTTAATCACTGAAATATTTTACTAAATTTATCTCCCTCTGATTCTTAAACAGTAGTAAGTCTAGCAAAATTTAAGAAAGATTGAGTATATATGTATATTGCAATAGGCGATCTTCCTTATTATATATGATTGATTAAGCGTGTGTTATAATACAATAAGAAAATATTTAAATAAGGCAATATAATATCTAAATAATACGATAATAAATATATTTTACAGAATGATTAATACATAATTGTTTAAAGCAAAGAAAAAATATTAGAGAGGCTTTTATCATTTAAAGTATATAATTAAATTAAATTAGTATTTTACCAGACCTTTGAGGGATTTTAATAAACAGTAGAATTGGCTGGTCACCCCATGATATTATACATTGGGGCTTTGTATTGATGGCAACGGCATAGCATCTCACCAACTCGATTGTTAAATGTAGGCAAGGGCTTTATCGGCACGGCATTCTATAATATGAGGGAACTCCATACTCAGCTGCACCGGAGCTGGGCAGAGCAATTGTGGCGATCTACTCATTCATAGCATGATGTAATTTAACAATTTAAAAACTTTACAAAGAAAACTCTTCCAGAAGTGTACAGTTACTCTACAAGAAGTGTATTTTTTCTAAAATTTACAGTAATACTAATCCTACAAGAAGTGTACTTTTACAATAACTCTCAAGAAACTTTTTTACAAATAACTAAAATTCTTCCCCCTGCTACCAATATATATCTAGCTCTCAAAAACAAAGCCATCCAGATCTCCAAATTAATCCATTAATTAAAATTTAAGGAAAATTCTTTTCTTTATTATCTAAAAAGAATATTACTGATTATAATCTTAATGCAATTTAATTTTGAAATTTTACTAATTACATTTCTTAATTAAATTCCAAATGTCTTTTGATTCAATCTAATTCCCAGTAATTACACTTTTGTCACCTTCTATTGTAATGACAATGCTACACAAAATATAAATTCTAAAATTAAAATTTAGTACCTACATTTTTTTAATATCAGCTGGTATTTTAATTAATTAGAAAGTTAAACTTTCTTTGCTTATTTGAAATCCCCATCTTTTTTCACACATACCAACTGATAATAAAATTTACATTTTAATAATAAAATTACCTTTTTTTATACATTATATTTTTTAAAATGTCTTAATAGCAAATACATACATGAAGCACACATATATACAAATGTATATGTATATATATGACGGGCTACAGAAAGGAGTTTGCTATTAACTGAAAGGAGACCTTTTGATTCCTCTTGAAGGTCTTAAAGGAACCGAGTAGGGCAAATTCCTAATGTCCACTCCATACTTTCTTGTCAGTATATGAACATGGATGAGCTGCTCACCAACATGCATTGGCTAGTGTGGTGAGTTTATTGGCTTCTTACCTCTGAATTTAAGATCAAGAAACACCATGGTCTTTCTTCTCAGTTGCCTGATAAGACAGAATGAATGTATGTGTAAATGATAAATATTTTTCAATAATTAAATAATTATGACAGACAAAAATACATCATGACCCTTATTCCCAGAAGGCTATAAAGTCACCATCCAAGGCAGCAGTTGGTGGCCGAAGGCAGAGAGTGCTAAGAATCCCCTGATTGCAGACCCAGGTTGCCAATTGATGACAACTTTTTATTTAAGTACTTACAACTGCAGATCATTTTCAAGTGAAGGAAGATTGCAAAAATTAGAAGAAGAACTGTCTTATATTAAATGGGACATTATTGGACTTTGTGAAGTTAGAAGAAAGTGTGAAGTGACGATTGATTTAAAAAGTGGACATGTACTCTATTATAAAGGCACAAATATTGGAAATACAAGTGGAGTAGGATTCATTATAAATAAAAAGTGGAAGAACAACATTGTTGAGATTCATGGTGTATCGGACAGAGTGGCAAGATTAGTTATACAACTTAATAGCAGATAGCAAATGCAGATAATTCAGATTTATGCTCCAACAAGTTCTCATAGTGATGAAGTAGTAGAATTTTATATGGATGTACAAAATGATTTTGATCAGAGTAAATAACATTTTAAAATTGTTATGGAAGACTAATGCTAAAATTGGTAAACAAATGAAAGATGAAAGTGCTGTAGGTAATTTTGGTTATGGTAATAGAAATGAGAGAAGACATAGACTTGTGGAGTTTGCAGCAAAAGAAAAACTTTATATTATGAATTCTTTTTTTGAGAAAAATGTTAAAAAAAAATGGACATGGAAGCATCCAAATGAAGGTACAGCAGAATTGGATTATATTTTGACTAACAGAAAATACATATTTCAAGATTGTGATGTTGTTAATAAATTTAACACAGGAAGTGATCATCGATTAGTAAGATGGAAGACGCATGTTAATGCAAAACTAGAGAGACAAAAATTATTACGAAAAACAGTATTTACAGTTGATATTCCTAATCTTCAGAAACATTCTAATGAATTTAAATTAGAACTTACAAATCGGTTTCAAGTATTAGAAGATTTTGAACATGGTTCAGATTTAAATGAAATTAATATGAAAATAACTGATACATTTTTAAATACTGCAACAAAGATAGCTGGTAGAAAAAAGCAGCAATTGACCAATAAAATTTCTACTGAGACTAGAGAATTTATGAAAAAAAGAAGGAATATGAAGCTATATAAAAATGATTCATTAAAAAGGATTGAATATCTCAAATTTTGTAAAATGGTGCAGAAAAGAGTTGAAAATTATATAAAAGTATAACTGTGAACTAGCAAGGAAAGCTGTAGAAGAGAATAAAAGTGTCAAGAGTGGAAAACAATATTTTGTTATTGGTAGGTAATTTATATCTGCAATAAGAAAAAAAGATGGAATTATTACTAAAAAGAGAGATGACATCATGAAATGGGTAGAAGACTTTTATCAAGAATTATATAGTAATAAAGAACAAGTACCTCCTATGTTTACCAGAATTGTGTAATTGTAAAGTATATCTAACTATAAATGTATTTTTTACATAAAGGTTAAGAAAAAAATTAAAAAAAAAAAAACATTTTTATGCGTAGTTTTGAGCTATGCATATGAGGAAATTCCTGAAAACAGTGGCATTTTCGTGCACAGCCCTAAATGCAATTTCCTGCAGGTAGGATCAAAACAAAGCTCTGCTGGTACCAAATTGGTATTTTAACTTACGCTTTGCTCTTATCCATATATTTTCCATATTAGTGTAGATAAGTTCGTTGTCCGGATCAACAATGTTGTCTTGGTGGATGATGAAGGAGTGAAGGTATATCCCATTAGCTAGACCACTTATATTGCTATATGCATGCCAGCCATCAGTGATTATATGTGTACCAGGTAAAATGTGTTGCTGTATGATCAGTTCCAGAGTGGCAGTTGATTTATCTTCATTTTCTATTAAAAAAACACTTTCTTGATCCTCTCTCTATCCCACTGAACACCTAATGACCTCTCATTGCCCCCTTTGGTGTTTTCGGTGGAAGAAATAGGACTCATCGATCTTCACTAGCTGTGATTTCCCATTGTCATCAAATCCACTGACAAGTGTTGGATTTCTGTTGAAATATGTAGCACTTTCTTTCCGGAAAAAATGATACCAGTCTAACATCAGTCTCATGAACATTAAAGTGCATTAGCAAATTATTTGCCCAACAAAACGTTATATGAACAATGGTGTTTAAAGACATGCTTCGGGAAAAAAATGACCCACTACTTATGGATATATGTTGGCAGCATATTCTGCATTGCCATCTAACACTATCTAAGCTGTCCGAATATTTGACCAGCAAACACTGAATATTGCATCACAGATATGGTATACTAATCTTTAATAAGCGCCTCCTGGCCATCTATTTCATGGTAAATTCCAGAGTTTGAAATTGTTCCAGCAAGTGGCATGTATTTCAGCTTTCTGCCAGAACAGCCACACCATCTAAAATTTAATTTTTGGGAACCAAAGAAGTGATAGAAATTTTCTATGCCATTCTTGACACTGCAATAGTTACATGTGGAAAAAGTAGTTCATAATTTTGACAGCAGGGACACTTGTTAAGTTTTCCCATATAAACTAGCTCAAAATTGCACATAAAAGTAATTTTTTTACATTTTTTGTTATTAACCTTCATGTAAGGAATACCTTTATAGTTAGATATTCTGGTACTTATTGAACAGACATGCATGCTGCTTGATGGATTGTTTATGTGCTAAAACAAATTAAAATGCCGTTTATGTGGTCCGAAGTTTACGGCCTATAGAACAGTGATGTTCATATTAGCCTTTGTGGGCCTATATTGCGTTGCACACAAATATTATGCCCTGCTGATGTGCTTTGTGACACTATGCAAATGCATACATTTCACAGATCTCTACTATATCATGTGAGGGTGTATGGAATTCAACTGACCATAACTTTTGTAATCTGCATTTGAATTACTGATCTTATACTCTACCAGACATACTATTATATATTAATAATTGTAAGCCCATCGCTGTGCTTACCTACACAGCTTTGGAAATGTGAAAAAAATTGTAAAGTGTAGGGACAAGCACACTTTCACGGACTTCACATGAAGAGGCACGTTTGCCCGAATACAGCTATGAGACAAATTAAATGGCTATGTTTGGACATTGTTTTGGAAATGAGAAGGTTGGTTTGATCACACTACTGCATCTTTTGGATGATCCTTTGGATTGTCGAAAACATCGGTCCCCGGATCTGCACATTCCAGCTGCTGACATTTGTAATGTAATTTAAAAATGTAAATAGTTATTTCAGAAAAATTTAATTCTTATGTTTTATAAAATAATGTTGGTTCTTAAATTGTTTACAAATACTTTGCAGAATGTCGGCCCATAATGTTTATAATAGTGTCTTTTTTTCAGATAAAGGACAGCTATGAGACAAGTAAAATTGCACGTTGTTTTGGAAATTCATAATGTTGGTTTGATCAGAGTACTGCATCTTTTGGATGATCCAAAGGATCATCAAAAACATCAATCCCATGTCCTGCACATTTCAGCGCTATGCGCTGACGTTTATAACATAATTTAAAACTGTAAGTATTCCATTTTAGAAAATAATAATTTGGTTCGAAAAAGTATCAAATCAATTTTTCACTTCATTCAAATTTTATTTAGTTTTGCATTATCATAGGGCACTGGTAGATTAAATATTTTATCTTTCTTTCATTTCCTTCATGTAAAGAATCAGTCTTTCTTTTACAAAGAAAACAAAATACATAGCTGAGATTTTTTCTTAATTTTCAAAGTAAACTTCATAACTGCTTTTAATATTTTCATCGAAAGTTTTTTTTTTTTTACTTCTGGAACATTTTTTTTTACTTCTGGAACATATCTTATTCATGATAATTATTATAATTAAAACATTAGTAAGAATGGATATTTGCAACATTTTAAATGTGAATAATTTGTAAATCTGCCTCAGATGCTTCATTTGCCGTGTGGTCATGGTACTGGAATTAGCTGTGCTGGAAATCTCGATCCATAATTAACTTTGGGTTTTAAAATTAAGTATGCCCAATTTTAGTGGACTATGTACACATTTTTACAGAAGACACTAAATTTTCAATCAATTTTTAGTCAGAAGCTTGGCAATCAAAGCGTATAAAAAATTCCTTACTTTATAGCAAAATGAAACTAAAAAAAAACTGGGAGATGTAAGTTCAGTTCAATAGAACAGTGACAAAAGGCTCTACCCAAAATTTGTGAGTCATTTTATAAACTCCAATTGCCAATCACTTCATATTCAACTCATTAACCTTCTGACTGGAATATTAAACTTTTGATTGGTTATTTTACTATTAATTTATTCACAATATTGAAAATCACGTGGTTCTTTCAATTTTCCTCGTGTTTGACTTGTAATAAAAAAAAAAAAAACATCTTGAAAGAAAATTTTAGAATAAAAGATAATAGACTAAATTTTAATTTTAAAATTGATGACTGAATATTATTATTGATCTATCCAAAACTGACATGAAATGATTATTCTTTCAACTCACCATCGAATGGTATATTGTATAAGATAACATTTTCTATAATTGTCCTAATAAATAAAATATACATGTAGGCCATGTACATACACACACACTACCTAACCCTACTAGACAATCCTATAAATTCCAATTAATATGATCTTTCATATAATATCTAAAATTTTGTAGCTATTTCCCTGAAAATCGACTATAAAAATGAGTATGATTATGAACAAGCCAAACTGTTACGATTTAAATTTACATCGATTTTTTTTTACTTACTCATTTAATATAGCAATATTACTAGTCAATCTTAATATTAAATCCCTTGATAATTAAAGCATAATTAAATGTACAGTGTGTGAGATTTCAAAGTTATCTCCACACAAACTTCTACATTAATTTTCTTTCAAAATTTTCCAGATACAGTTTTTTTCATATATTACCCAACTATTATAAACTTTCCGATTACTCTTTATTTTTAAAACAACTATTAGTTATGACTTTTTATTCGATTACTTACTTCTATGAAAAAATTTTTTTCTTTCTTAAACAATGGCATCTGCTGTACTCTCGGATGGTAAAAACTAAAGGCTACAATATATATAATAATAAGATTCACTATAGCAGTAACTTTTCTACATAACTTACTGAGATTGTTTTTCTTTCTTAAACAATGGCATCTTCTATACTCTCGGATGATAAAAACTAAAGGCTACAATATATATATAATAATAAGACTCACTATAGCAGTAACTTTTCTACATAACTTACTGAGATTGTTTTGCTTAGTGAACAAATGAACCTTGTCATTACTGCATTTTACAAATTGCAATAAGTATGTGTGACTTCACCTTTATTTGCTCATTTAAGAAAAATAGATGACATTACAATGGTTTATAGTTTGTGAAAATAAATACTGACTCTTCATGATTGTTCTATTTATTTATCTTTATAAAATAGCAGAAATGATATATGAATTGGTTGTAGCTAAATATATTTTTTTAATATTTAATATTTCATTTTCCACTTATATTGATTGGTGAATAGATTTAAATCCATGACTGCTGAGAATCCAGGGTGTTTTCTGAAGACATAGGCATTTTTTTTCAATTTGATATATACATTTACAATGAAACTTAAACCACCAAGTTATAGAATTGCTTATCTATTGTCAAATCTGTACAACTATTCAAGGAAATTGGCTTGGATTGAAAATCTTACATTTATTTGAACTTCACATAAGTACTTGATAGTAAACAAGGAATTCCAGATAGCTGCTGGATGCATGTATGCATTGATTTTGGTTTTGAGGACTTAAGTCACAGCAACAAGGTAAGAGATATATTCTTATTAAAGTAATAAGCTTTGAAAGTCAGATTATGTTACAGAGGTATTAATATATTTATTTAATATTTATAAAGGTTGATATTACTATATATAGATTTATTTACTGTAACTTGCCTAATGTCAAAATAGTTAGGATATTTATCTACATTTCTCAAAATGATGAAATTTTAATGCAGTCTGAGTGAAATGTGAAAATTGTTTCAGTTATAAACTTAAAATTTTCTTTTCATAATAATTGCCCCATTTCCAATTCATTTACCTTTCCATTATTATTTGGCAATTTTAAATTTAGTCATTTTGAGAAGATAAAATTGGGTAGTCTGTTAATAATATTTTCTTCAAATTTAATTTGTGCAAGCATGTTGAATAAGTACTTTGCATAAAGTATGTTATGAGTATCTTTCTTTTTTTGATTTTTTATCTCTAACATTTTATCAAACAAATTTAAAGTGATCTTTTAGATAATTGATATATTCCAAGTTTGCTTGAAAATGTCTGTGACACAATATTATTCTCATCACTAATTATTGTAATAATTCTAGCATATGACTTAATATACATAAATTCACTATTATGATACGGATTAAAATTTATATGAAGATGTTAATTTTTTTTTTTTGTTCCTGATTTTATTTATTTAAAATATATTTATTTTCATGATGTACAGTTTAATTTTTATAATTATATTTTTTAAATGTTTTATATGAAAATAAAAAAAATGAAATTTAGTTTTTACTGGGTCAAATTACATTCACTGCATTTCCTGATGTAAATTGTGTTCTTTTTAAATTGTGATTTGTTTTACTTTCATTTGATTTAGTATTTAGACTTATTTTTTAATATAATGTGTTTATTTTTCTGTATATATATTTAATATTTGGTATATTTAAAATTAAACCTAAACACTATTTATTAAAAAAATAAAATCATAGTGAAAAAGATGTCTTAATTATTTATATAACTATTTATTCTATTTTAGTGATGTGTGGAAATCCTCCAGAGCGTCTCAATGCGTTTTATAATTTTTCTATTCCAAATAAAACAAATGGAGTTATTATGTATCACTGTAAGAATGGATACACATTGAATGGAAAATCAGAAGTGATTTGTACTGCTAATGGTTCATGGACTGATTTACCTTCCTGTAATTGTAAGTCATTTCATTGCATTTGAAATAATAAAATTCATTTTTTTATTAACTCAAAAGATTTATTTTGATAATATTTTAAAATAAAACCTAATTTTTGTATCATGTTTTCAAATTATGTATAGACATTTATTGAATAATTTATATGATTGCAAGTTTATTTTTTGGCAATATCTTTTTCTTTACAAACACATATTCATATATGTAATTTCCATATTCTGCCATTCTAAATATTAATTTAAAAGAATACTTATACACAGTGTAAATATAAAGTTTTAACAATATTTATTAAACCAAGTATACTTTCGAAGTCTTCCTGTCATATTCATTGGTCATTTGGTTGAGAACATTAATTTTTTGCTCATTTCAATACTATTACTATTTTGATTCATTACATATGATATCAAAAGTATACTTGGTACAATCAATTTTATGAAAATTTTATATTTAATCTCTCTATGAGTATTATTTTACATTAATATCTTTGTATGTATATATACAGATGTATACTCTGTGTAGTTTCCCAGTGAGAGATAATTGCTCTTAGATTGATGGTCAAATGAAAAAATAAACATAATGTAAGTTGGGGTGGATGTATTGTGCTCAATCCATGTCATACAATTTTCAGAGATGACATTATAAATTCTACACATAGCCAGTTTTATATTTTTATATTAATTTTTCTTCTCTCTATGATTTAAATGTCTAATAGTGATTTTCAGAATTGTTTTTCTATTTTGTCTTGCAGACAGTTTTGTTTTAAATATAAAAAGGAGAGGAATAAAAAGTACTGATAATAAAGAAATTAATTGTATATTAAATTTGTAAACCAAAATAAAATATTTGCAAACACATTATGATTAATATTATTTTTTTGTGGTTAATTTGTTTTGTAGTATCATGTGGGTATATGCAAACTCCTATTCTAATTTTTCAATTTTCAAATGGAACTTAAGCTGTTATAATATATCATTGTAAAATTGAATATGTTTTAATTGGTCAAAAAGAAGTTCCTTGTAATCTAGAAAATAAATGGACAGAAATTCCAAATTTGTATTGATCATCACCATTACTGATAATGGCAATGATGAAAACATTCCTAACCATACATGCTATTGTATGCTACGATGGCTATATGTGCTAATGGCATATGATTGAACATGCTGATGTCTTATCATGCCTTTCTGATGCTAATGTATGAGAATGCAATCTTGGCCTAAATAAACTCAATTATGGAAATGTCTTCATCTATATCATTCTGAACCCAATTAATGGTTATATATTCTTAATAATTAAACACTCATATTCACAATGGATGGACTATAAAATAATTAGAAACACTAATGCAGATAGCACTATTAGAGTGCTGAAACAGATATTTGCAAATCAGTTATCTAGAGATTAATAACCACTATTTCCTATTGCATTGTCAATTGTATATCATATAATAATCAATTGATGACACCTTATTACTTTCACAATGCTTTTATTATCCACCCTTTCCTTCACTCGACAGTTTTGATTGCCCCAGCAATCTTCTTCAGAACCCTTATATCTGATGTGATGTATTTGGCTTCTCCTTAAACGACGTCAAGAATATCTCAGCAATTATGCCAAGATAAATCTGTTAGCCATTTTATTCTCCATTCCCCACTCTTAAGTCTTCCCATATTCTGCCCCATCCCATTTCCACAACATAATCTTTGTCAACTCTATGGCCTTTATATCTAAATCCCCCGTATCTCTTCGCAAACCCAACATAAAATTAATAACTCACTTTCTGTATAGTCACTTTGTTTATGTCTATTCTCTCATAACTTCATTATCTGTACCCTTTCTGCTTTCAAGCATTTACATTCAATCAACAGATGCCTAATATTTTCTATACCTTCCTTACACAATTTGCACACTAAATTATCCATGGTTTTCCATTTACATGTATATTCTCTTGTTGCTAAAGATCCCATTCGAGTCTTAAATAATAAACTACTTTCCTTACTATTATCATAAATTAACTTGCATCCAATCTTAAACTACTTTCCTTACTATTATCATAAATTAACTCGCATCCAATCTCCTAACTCTCCATACAGTAGTGCCACCTTGTGCCAATGAGAGTAATCAATTATGTGCTAGTATGAGATGGTGATCATGAGATATAAAAGTTCTGAAGAAGTTTGCTGGGGCAATTGAAACTGTCGACTGAAGGAAAGGGTGGATAATAAAGGCATTGTGAAAGTAATAAGGTGTCGTCAATTGATTATTATATGGTATCTAGAGGTTATTGTGTCGGATAATGGAACTACTCTGGCATCTCAGAAATTGAAGGATTTTGTAATAGATATGGGAATATGCCAAGTAGTTATAGTATCATGTCATCCTGATCTAACAGTCTTGCAGAAAAGGCAGTTAAACAATTAAAATCTACACTGAGTGAAACCCCTCAAAGGATATTACACAAGCATTATTAGATGCAATGTTTTTTCAGCACTTCAATCTATGCACAGCTGCCAATAAGAGACCAGCCAAATTGTTAAGGGCCGAAAATTCTGCTCTCATCATTCTAAATTTTTGCCAACTACAAATGAAAATATAAATGACTCCATGGATTGTGAAAATTTTAAAAGTTGTAGAAAGTATTTGGATATATGATATTTTAAAAAATAAATGGAGACAAGGGGATATATTGAAAATCTTGTCTTGACAAATAAGATTAATAAATAGAATAGCGGAAAAAAGTTTGATAGATATACAATCATTTATAGCATCGTAAAAGTAGGACACCAGTTGTAGATATTTGAATTAAATCAACAAATTATAATGAAAATTTTATTGTGAAGGAGGAAGACCAAATGGTGAATAAGCCAGAACCACAACCCAAATCTTCAGTCAAACTATTGAAGCAAGTAAAAGATTGTTATATCAAACTCACTCCAACTAGGAGCCTGAAATCATGATGACCCAAGAAAAGGAAAAGAGGCTTTTCCTCAGAAGAACACACATACACAAAAAACCTGCAAAATTAGAAGATTATTTGTAGAGTAGAGAGGATTGAATCGTTGTACATGTATATTATATATATAAATAAATTTTATTATTTAATTATGTAAATATGTGTGGATGTTATATGAATAATATATCTCATTATTATACTACTCTAATAAATAATATAAAAAACTGTCAGATAATGAAAATTATTTTTCATTATAAATCATGATAAACAGAGCAGCCAAAAATTGAAAAAATATTAATCACAATGAACAATTTGCTAAGCGCTTTTGGTACACTATACCAGAATCATGGTGACATATTGGAACTGAATGGTTAATTTTCCAGTGCATGCTCAGTGGAACACTAGTGTTACGCAGATTGATAATGTTTTTAGACCTCGCAATAAACCAAGCCTCTTTCAACTTTCTCTTTCTATCATTTGATTCATTGCACCCAGTAGTAATATTTTGAGGATAAAACTCATGTCCACAACTATTTTCATGACTAGAAAAAACAGAATTAACCTCTAAATCACTTTTGGACTTTTTATACTGATAAACATGCTGTTGTAATCACGTTAAAACATTTGCCTTCGTTTCCCGGTAATAAATAGCATTACAATCAATTTCTTTGCAGGAAATGGAATAAACCACTTCATATCTATTCATTTCTTCTACCCCATCCTTTGAATTATTTATTAGTCTATTTAAACACAAAGATGAATGAAAAATTATATTATAATCTTTACCAATTATATTTTTCCATTTTCTTAGTTATAGATGGCCCATAAGCTAAAGAAAACCACTTTTTGACCATTTTATTATTTACATCCACTTTATGTTTAGACTGCACATTATTATAAAACAAACTCAACTGTCTGTGTAATAGTTTTTTTTTGTATCCCACACCTATCAAGTCATCAATATAATCCTCAATATTCCTTTTTCTATCTGCTTCAAATTTACAAAGATGCATATTTCGATACAAAAAAGCACTTGAATCCAGCCATTTTATAATTCAAAGGAACATTCGATGATGGATGTATAAAACCTCTTACATTTAATGGTTTAACAAGCATTTTATACCCAAACATATTACAGCATTTATATACATTTACATCTAAATACTTTAAGACACCATCACATTCAAACTCAATAGTCCATGACAAACCAGAATTCTCATTTAATACATTAAACATATTCATTATCACATCTTTTGATCCATACACAAAAACATCATTCATATATCTTCTATACACTAAATCATTACTCCTTATAAATGGCTCAACAATATACTTTTCCATTTTCGAAACATGTAACTGCACACAATATCACTCACTGCCAACCCCATCGGCCAACCATTCTTCATTTGATAAAAATCCTTTATATCTTGCAGTAATATCACCATTAATCTATTCCAATACCTCCATGATAAATATGGCTTTACAAATGTCCACATTATAATCTAACAAAAGTTTTTTAATTACACTTATCGATTTATTATAGTCCACTGAGCCATATAACTCACATGCATTCAACAAGACCATATAATAATCATCCACCACCTTAGCGGACTCCAAAATCCAAACAAATTCAAATGTAGATTTAATTGTATATTTGCCAAAACCAACCAACTCTTGTAACCATTTTGCAAACAATTGCGATACTTTCTGATAATAACAACCCCCAGAATCTATCATTAATCTTAATGGAGCATTCTCTTTATGAACTTTAACATTTGCAAATAAATATGGAACAATCGCCGTTGATGGATAAATCCTCAAATATTCATCTCCTAAATATTTTACCAACATACAAATGTAAAACATTACAAAGAAACTTGTCCTTACACATTTTTAACTTATAATTTTCCACTTTTCAAAACTTAACTTAACAATTTGCTGAGAAATTTTCATATTATATACATGTCCATCCATTAATACAAATAGATTACCTTTATCTTCCTTCACACAAATAACAATTTTCTCTTGCAACAGCAATCTGAACTTATTAATCATTTTATACTAATTCTTACCCTCTGCAAAATAATAACAATCCTTTACAATGGAGCAATCTGTTTAATCACTTCTTCCTTTTCTGAAAACTCATAAGTTTTTTCAATATCTGCAATAATCTCCATATTCGTATCCTTCCAACCACAATATTCCAATAAAGATTTAAATTCCATTGACAAATTCACATTTGATAAATTCACAAAATTATCTTGTACTTCATTATAAATTATTACATTTTGTTTCGTCACTAAAATGTTAAATTTATTCTCAAATTTATGTTGTAAAAACATTTGCAAACCATTACACCTATAAACAATATTATCCGGTAATAAATAAAAGTTTAAAATTCTTCTTCTTTTTGCAACATTTAAAAGTATTTCTCTTAGAAAATAATTTATGCAAAATATTGCACATCAAAATCAGAAAGGTTGATGAATAAAGAATAAAATATATGTACTTTCAACATAAACAGAATATATTTTATTTATATATGTATAATTGTATATGGCACTCGGAGGAAAAAAGCTACTTGAACATCGTAAAGTTTGTGGATTTTAATGGTCTTAATTTCATCATATAGATTTTTCTTTGGTTAGTGTATAATTAGAAGTCACAAATTTAGATACAGTGTAGATTGCAGCCCCAACAATATTTAATATATCAATATCTTTGCTGTATTCTTCTAATCATGAATACATTTTTATTATTTAAACGTTTGTTACATAACTTTACTTAATAATTTCTTTACTTTTTCATCTGCTTCTTTTAAAATATTGATAATAATTCTATTATTTCCTGTAATTTTTCTATTCTTTATAGATTTAATTAAAAGTTTTATTTTTTAGTTACATTATTTGGCATTTCAAAAATGATTGAACATTGATTTTTGTTCTTTATTAAAAATAGTTCTTTATAGAAGTTTTTTTATGCCATTATTTTTGGTGCTAATGCTTTCTTTTCTTTATATTCTCGACAGTTTCCTTTCAATATCAAAATATTGTGTTATAGATTTTACTTTTGTTTTTTTTTCTGTATCTTTTCTTCTCAATTCACAGTTGCATTTTCTTATATCATTATTTATAGTATTCAAATTTTATATGGATGCCCAAGCATTATTATTTTTATTTTAACCATTTTACAGAATGACAAATATTCAATTTTTTTCAATGGATTATTTCACTATATATATATATATTTATTTATTTATTCATATATTATCTAGAATTAAAGTTATTCCAACAATTTTAACATGTTTAATCTGACAAAGGATATGGTATTTAATTTCAGAATGGAAATTTGTTGTTGCAGGTGAAACATTGAATTAATGTTAGAAAAAAATATTTTTACTGTTATGAAGGACTCTAGTTCATTATGCATTTATTCATGTATTAAATTAACACAGTATATCAATTTTAATAATTCTGACAAAATTAACAAACGTGACTAGAGATTATTAAAAGAAGCTATATAAAATTCTAAAAAGCTCTGCTATCATGGATGAAAAGTTTGAATTAAATAAGATCAATGTTATTAGGACAAAATTATTGGAGGAAAATCTCTTAGTCAACAAATGAGACTTATTTAATAAAATATGAACTTTCAATCAATAATTTTTGAGAATAGAAAAACAAGAATGAAAAAATTAAAAAAGGAACACATTTATATATTTGAAGAAGTAAATAAGTTCTGATGTAAGGGATTTGTTATCACATGAGAATATTAGTTCCTTTTTTATTTAATTGTTTGTTTTGTAAAACAGTTTTATTTAACTGCCAAGATCAGTGACTGGCCTAAATGTTATTCAATGGAAAAGTTTTCAATCATGTTCAAGCAAGGAAATAGACCAAACCATTATTTCTTCCAGGCATTTGTTAAGTTTGATGAAAATGGTTTTAAATTGTTTATGTGGAGTTTTCTATCAAATAATTATAAACAGTACATGTACAAAGAATGCTAAAAGCTAAACTATTTATTTAAATAAAACAAATTACACCCATATATCATTATCAGTGATAGCTCAAAATTTAATAATAGCTTGCTACCAATTGCTTTTCCTGCTAAAGATAGACTTCTGAAATATAATAAAAATACATGCACATACACACACTTAAAAATATATTCTCTTATACAAAATTCATCCTAACTTTCAATGCTTCCATAATAAGAGAGTAAATAAAATGCGTGTTTTTATAATAATTTATAACTAAGATACTTGCCTTCAGCAGGAAGATCAATTATTCATGTATTTTTGATTACTTTCAGGATAATAAATATATGTAATTTTTATATACACATGTGTGTATAAGGGGGTCTATTATAAATTCTTAAATGCTGGTGCATATATTGAAGATCTTTAGTAAATATATCATGTTTTATAAAGACTGGTTTAAATTCTATTATAAAAGTAAGCTTTTTTCTTATCATTATATTAGTTAGGTAAAACTGTTTTGAAAAATGTAAAGGTAAGATTATTTTTCTATTAATATATTTGTATTTTTTATCTAAATATTTAAAAGTTAATCAAAATATGGGGGAAAAAAAGCAAAAGTGTTTGTTTAAAAAAAAAAAAAAAAAAAACTTAAGGAATTAATAATTCTAAATTTGCTTGTTTTATACACAATTAATGAAGCTATACATGACAATATTTCCTATTATTTCAGTGATGTGTCAAAAACCTCCGAATATTCCCAATGCATTTTATAATTTTTCTACACCAACAGGAAAAAAAAGTTTTGCTGTATATTATTGTAAAAACGGATATAAGTTGAATGGAAAAGCAGAAGTTTTTTGTACATCCAATGGTTCATGGCCTGAGTTGCCTTCCTGTGATTGTAAGTAATTTCATTGCATTTATAATTATTAATTTAGTTTAGTGTTATAATTCATTTATGGATTCGTTCTTGCAATTTATTTATTTATTGAGTTGTCTCATATTATTTATCTATTAATATTATATAGTTTTTTTCTATTTTTCATCTATTATCCATCTGTCTATCTCTCTGCCTATCTGTTGTGTATATATAATAGATTGAACCTCTGTCATAAATAATATAAAAACAGTGGAACAGAGAATGAAAAATAAAATTAACTTAAATAACCCAGTATACTCCAATGCTTTACTGTCAAACTCATGTTTGTTATAGAAAAAAATAAAACAGTATTTTACTGTTAAAATGCTATTGTTGTTGTTTTTTTGTTTGTTTACCATAACTATGATGTTAAGATGTTAGAAATATATTTAGTTTATTTAAGTTAATTTTACTTTTTATTCTCTGTTGCAGTGTTTATATATATATTATAGTTAATGATTTCACGGTTTAACCCAAAAAATATTTTATTTACACATATATAAACAAAACAAAACTATTAAATGTTTGGATTTATTTATACAAGAGATAAAATGTTAAGTTATAAATTAATAAACTATTGTAAAAAAGGGGATATATAATTTGTAAATCAAAAGTACCAATTATACGTAAGATGACAAGTTATAGATCTTTTTTGTTTTGTAATGAAAAATTATGTTTTTACCAATGTGATACATTAAAAAATATTGAAATATTTGTCAAGGAATTGCTTGAAGTTAGTTATAAGATTGAACAGATTAATAATACTTTATGACAATTTAAAAAGTTATAATGATTTAAAGGAGTTGAAGATTGGTAATAAAAAATGGATATCTATTCCATATATTTCAGATGGTCAAGTGAAATTTTTTTAATGATATCTATAAGGATGTGTGTTTAATGTTTCATTTTGTGTACAAATAATGGGAATAAATTCATGAATAATTCTAAAAAGTGTCACAACTGTCAAGCAAAATAGTATTCAAATTTTTTGTTGAAGTATGTTATCATATATAGGTGAATCAAGATGCAATGTAGAGAAAAGATTAAAGGAGCATGAATTATTATACAAACTTGTGAAAAGTAAAAATAAGAATGATTTATTGACTGCTTTGAGTCATGAAAGGACGTGCAAATATAAATTTAAATTTGATGCTGAAAGTGTTAAGATTCTTCTTGAATAGAGAAATCATAATAAAAGAAAAATTCCGGAGGAAATTTTAATAAATAGAAATAAAATGAATATAATTAATAGACAAGGTGCTAATGTTAAAATTCGGCATTCATGGGATTTGAGGTAATTCGGCATTCATGTTATTTGAGGTAATGATGTTTGTTTCTCTTATGTTTTTTGAATTTGAGGGCAGTTGAGGAGGGTTAAGGAATTAACCAAATGCACGTCTGAGGATTTAAAGACTGTATATAATAGTTAATTACCATTATATTTATTATTTTTTTAGCTATTACAATATTTATTAATTAACAGACATTTTATTTGTATTACATTTATATAATATCATAACTTAATGTTTTATATTTATACTGATGTCTGATTGTAATTTGAATTTTGTAATGTATCTAGGATAAATGTAAAGCTTAAATTGTGATATTTGTTAGTTGATTCCATTACAATAATGTTATGCATATTTGGATTATATATATATAGTAATAGATAATGGACAATATTATTGATGTTAGAACTCGGCAAGACACAACAAGAAGAAAAGCTTAGACTTTATTTTTTATTTCAAGCCCATATGAAAGAAAATTAAATTTACTGGCAAGATGAATATCATAATCATTCATATTTTTTTTTAATATTCTGCTTGGTGTCATGGGATGGGCAGCTTAATAATTTTATAGATGTACCAATATATATATTGTATCAGTTTAATATGTGGAGTGGTGAACAGCCGGTAAAAAGTGATCGTGTGATCTGGTGAAAAAATAGGCAAATTTTTATACCGGGATGGCCGAGGGCAACAGGAGAAGTGCCTATATGATAAATCCTATTTAGCAATCCCTCCCATCATAGGTCTTTATGATTCACTGCTGGGAGGCATACCTTTAGGCAATATCATAAACTACAAATATATATGAATGACTATTTATTCTATTTACATTTTAGATTAATAATTGATATAATGATGGTGATGATCCTCCTATCTGCAGCTCTACAAATAATGCTACAACTGATATTACCACTGATATTACATAAATCATGTCTGTTATTAATTTAGAATTGAAAAATCAATACCATAGTATGCACCAATATATATTGCAATAATTTTCAATGGGTCAATGGATGTTCCTTTAACAATATGTTGAGATGTCTGGCCTCTTGTAAGTCATTTTATATTGCTCCTTTTTTCTAATTATTTATCAAATCATTATTATATTTTTAAACTATGGTTACTGCTGGGAAACTAATAGATATGGTGATTACTAAACTATTTCCATAAGAAAATCAATCAAACTTAAGAAACTTATAAACTTTCTTAATCAGATAATTCAATTTTATTCTGAGTTATTCATTAACATACACAGAAAAAAATTATATAATAATCAATAAAGATTGCTGATATTCAGTGATTAACAATAACAATAATAAATGTAACCGCCCTATCGCCCCTTCCCCCTGAAATTTATGATCAGTGGTTGGACAGATGTATTGTGATATATGGATGTTAATACATTCAATAGGTATATATAGAGATGTTTCAGATTATAGAAAATTTAGATTTCGTAAATACCCTAATCACAGCACACACATACATGTATAGTATATAATACATAAAATAAATATAGAATATTGAAAAATAGAAAGGTAGGTATCGATAGTTTCCCTAAATTATAAAGGCATGAGTGTCTAGCAATAGATTTGTTTCTAATTATACTCTCCTTCCATCCAGTCCACTATTAAATTAGGTTATTAATTGCTTTAAATTTAAACTAGGTTATTAATTACTTTAAATTTATTTCTCATTATAATAAATTGCTATCTTTCTTCTCTTTCTAGATTTGTGCATTTATACACATTTCCACACCCATGCATACAGATACTATTGTGTGTGTGTTAGTATTGTGTGTGTTTTGCTTTCCATTATTATAAAATCTTGTATTCGATTTTCATATACACCTGGGTCTCATTTTATGTGGTAGATAGGTTCCGCAAAAAATCGGCATTAAAATAAATCACACAAAAATAGACTTAACCTATTTTAAAAAATGGGGGATACATTCCTAATATTCAGAAATCGCATAAAAGCAAAGCAACAAGGAAAAATTACTTTAAAATTCGCATAAAAAAAAAAAAGGAAATAAAGTATGACTAATAGAAAATTTCAAATATTTGAAAAAAATTGATACAAGACAAACTTTCTTTATTAACTACATTATTTAATTTTATTCAAAACAATGTTTTTATGTGTAATTCATACATATTTTAATCATTATCGTTATTTGGCAATATGCAGTTCATTTGTAAACTGATAAGAAATCAGATTTGTCACAAGAGAAAGTAGAACTAATGCCAACTTCAGTTTTGTGTTGAGTTAATGGTTTTCTATCGACAATGTAATTGGTGATTAAACTTTGAGATGATGATTTTACTAATTGTTTATGAAGCTCGCGATAACAGTTAATTTTTCTTTTATACATGTATATATATATATGGAGAAACTTTTAGATAGAAAAAAGTGACAAGTAAAAATATTTAAAAACTTTTAAAGATGCATTCTTTTTAAGTAGAAATGAAAAGTTCTTAAATATTTTTACTTGTAACTTTTTTTAATTAAAAAAAGAAAATTTATTGACTTTGTTTATACATGACCTTCATTTTTAATACAGCTTGAGAAAATTTACTCTGTAATGCTGTAGAGTAGAGGCTTGGGGTGATGGAGTAAGTTCTATGATTCTTCTTCTATTAGGATGACTTTGGTCCATGTTTCTTTATGCAGCCAGTCTGGAGCCAACATTCTGTCTCTAATGCTGATGCTCTTAATTAATGTTTTGAAGGTATCCAGGATATTGGTTGTCATCTGGTTAGCCAGATTGCAAAGGAGAGAAAGATTGAGAGTCTCATGTTTGAGAAATTTATTCTTGATTGAATGTTGAATCGAGAACAAGTCTGCATTTTGTTTTCTGGCTTTATCATTAATAAATGTTTTTAGTGAGCTGAGTATCAGACATTTATGAAAGATGTGTTGGATCGTTTCATCCTCCATAGCACATAATTAACATCGTGAGCTAATTTTGGTAAATCCCCTTTTCCACACTAGAAAATGGCTGGTGGGTAATGAGCACAGATTTAATTTTATAATAAAGTTTATATATTTCGGTTCTGAGAACCAATATTTTGCTTTCTTAATCATTATTCTATTGTTGAAGCCAAGAGCACTTGGGAGTGCAGTAGGAGTGTTGATCTTGAGTTTGTACACATCCCAATATGACTTTTTGCTATCAAGTGTGTTTTGTGCTAGGCTAATGCAGTTATTGACATGATTCCATATTTGTCATCCATATGCTGCATTTAGGTGGTGGAGTGTCCGTGGGTGGAATAGTTAGTGTTATATTCAGGTGGGCAGATTTCAGGGAGAAGGCATGCAGTGCTGGTAATGATTTTTGCAGGTATATTGTGGAAACTGAGTGAAGGCCAAGACCGTTAAGTTCTTTGGGAATTTGTGTTTTTACAATGCTTATGGCGACAACCTTTCCTTTCCATAGTAATTTAGAACATAGTGAGTTGACTGCCTTTTCAAAGGTTTTGGTGGGTTTAATAATTGGTAGATAATAGTTTAGTCTGGAGAACACTAGCATATTGAGCAATGTAGCCTTGCCTGGAAGCGACAGTGAGATCCCAGAAAGTGATTTCACTATTTTCTTTGTTTTTTCGAGGATTGTGTTTTGGATTTCTTTGGTCATGGCGAATTTAGTTTTGGCTATAGGAAAGCCTAAGAAGTGTCGAGGTTTTGATGTGAATATTGATTGAATTATAGTTCCAGATTTAATTTTCTATATTGATGATTTACTGTTGTTGATTTGTAGGTTTAATTTTTTTGTATGTTTATTGATGATTTTCAGTAGGTGTTTGCAGATGTGATTTATCAGGAAGGAAGATAGTGACATCATCAACGTATGAGATGTGATTACTTTGTTGTTTTAAAGCTGGCACGTAGTATATGCCAGGCATGTTGTGTTCAATATCCTTTAGCATTGGATTTATATATGTTATGAAACAGAGTGTAGCCAGAGGTGAGCCCTGGGGGATTGAAAGATGTGGTCTGAACCCAGTAGACAACTTTCCATCTAGAGAGGTAAATATCGATCTATTTAAAAACAAGTTGGCAATTATTCTGATATACACTTGAGGCACTTGGCACTCTTGCAGTGTTTGAAAGAGGATTGAAGGGATTACTGTGCCGAATGCAGAGGAGAAGTCTAATTGGATAGCTAGGGGCCTTGACTTTCTGCTTTGCCTAACATGCTCAATTATCAGGAGGAAGCGTTGCACGGCTTCGATGGTTGATGAGCCTTTGCGTGCATATTGATATGTTGAAATGTGTGTGTAAAGATGGTCTTGTATTTGATCCTTGACTAAGGATTTGATTGTTTTTATAAACAGAGGTATCATTGAAATGGGACGTAAATTAGTAAGACAGGACGGGTTTGCTTGTTTTTCAAAAAAGGGACCAATGCCACTGGTTACAAATCTGGAATATTTTAGTAGTCGCCAGCAAGCACGTCAATCATCATCCTCAGTATTGGTATGGTGAAGTGGCTGAGGTGGAGAAGTACAAATCTGGGTATTCCATGGATTCCGGGATGTGTGCTTTCCAGGTATGCAAGTAGCTTTTGAAGTATTTGATTTTCTGTAATGTTGTAGTTGGAAAAGTTGCCTGTGTCTTTCCAGATATTACCTGTTTTAAAGTTATGATTTTGTAGTTTTTGTTTAAAGTGATTATGGATTTTGGAGAGCATCGCTGGACCACTGTAACAGTTTTGATCTACTGAGATCATCAGTGGTGTAGGCTGCCTCGTTGCTCCCAGTGCCCATCTGATATAACTGCGAGTTCAATTGTGCTTGTTTGCTAGAAAAACCTTGGATATTTTTGTGGCTATATATTGTGCAAGTATCTTTTGAGTGTTGTGGTAATGGATTTTGAGATCCTAGATGTCTTGTATGTTGGTGTATAAAAGAAAATATAAAAACATTTTAAAGATTCATTTTTTTTAAGTAGAAAATAAAAGTTATTATAACTTTTGCTGTCTAAAAGTCACCTAAAAGAAAATATAAACATACACATACATAACACAGACATACAACTGCTATTTAGCTTTTGTTGGAATTTAAGAGCTTGTTCATTGCAGCAAACTCAGATTTCAGCATTTTCTGACATTTTTCTTTGTCTCACACATCAATGTAAAATATATGATTAAATGTTTATTACTTATTAGAAAATAGTAAATTAGATTTCATTTGATAGATAATTTTATTTACTACTGAAATAAATTTTAAATGCTCACATTTTGTTTCTATAAATATTAAAAAAATGAGATCACAATCAAACAAAAAGATTATACATTATCATTTCTAGAAAGATTATTTTCAGTTTACAAAATCAACAAAATCTTTGTTATTTCTGATTATTTTTAAAAATCTAAAAGAATATTTATTTATTTCTGTTATATCTAATGAAATATGTTTTAAAAGTTTAAAATTTTTGAATATTTATTGCGATATTTTTATACTCATAAGTATAAGTAGATTGTTTTTGTCAAAGCTAAGTTTCTAAATAGCTTTAGGCCATATTCAAGTTAACTGCTAATATAACATTATATTTTAAAAAAAAAAAAGTATTTCAAGTTAATAAGTTATTAATAATTTATACTTCTTGATATCTAATAAATATAGTGAAATATGAACTTTTTTATCGCATAAAAGAAAAACGCATAAAAAGATATTGAGAAGAAATATGAATCGCATAACTTCAAAATTGCATTAAAAAAATCTGCATAAAATGAGACCCAGATGTATATATAATATGAATAATAACAATAAAAGAAACCCTTTTTTTTATGATACCAAAATTAATAAACAAAGGAAAACAACATTTTATAAATACATATGTATATCAGTGGTTACATTTAATATTAATATAAAAAAATAATGTACTATGGTTATAATCAATATCAAGCATTATTGAAACATCCTCCCCCCTCTTTAATAAATGATGCTTATTTTAACACTTTGGGAGATAGAAAGAAAAGAGGATGGGCATTAAAAAAAATTAAGAGTTAGTGAGAAAAAGTTTGATATTACCAGATGCTTTTTCTTTACATGTAGACACTATCTCAGTTAGTTTACTAACTTTTATTTTAAGTAGGATGTATTCAATATTAATAATTTTAATTTAGCCACACACTATTATCTGACACGTGTAAATATAGATTACAGTCGTTTATCTGGATTTTTTTTTTTTTAAGTTCAAGCTTGCAATTTTTAAAGTGATGATGATGGTGACATGGAATTTGGACAAGAATGGTCAGTTTACAGTCTGCATTTCTTTATGGAAAATTTGCTTTAGTATTACAATTCGTTTTCTTTCTCTCCTCCCCCTTTTTTTCTTCTTTTTGTAGGCATGTCAATAGCAAATGGGTACCTTTTTGTAGACTTCATGCATTCACTCTATGTATTGCAGTTTCTAGATGTTTATTTGAATTCAAAGAGTGGAGACATGAGATAAATGCGAGGTTGGAGTCTTCTTGGTGTCCTATGACTGACCAGGAGTATTTATTGGTTTCCATACTCCATTTGAATTTTCAGATGTGTGAGAATAAAGATCTACTTGAAGAGAAAACAAAAAAATTGAAAACTTTCTGATGAGTTGTCTCTAATTTTTTTCTCTAAGAATCAATGATTACCTCATCCAATCCCCTCGTTTTTTCCAAATATATGTGTGCTAGCATTGGTGACATCATGGCTTTGTGGATACCACCAGTTGTTTGTAGAACATCTTTGTCTATAAAGCTGAGAGATAATTATCTGATAGTTCATTTCTTTCTTTGTCTTTTTTTTTCTTTCAAAACTTATTCTTTGCTGGTTTAAAATAATTAGCGGTTACTTTAATTACTTACAAATAGGTTTCTCTCTCCCTCTTTTTTCTTGAACACTGGATTTATCTTTATCCTTAAAATCAGATTTATCTTTCTCCTTTTTATTTAAAAATTGAACTTAAAAGAACCTTTTTTTTTAAACAAAGAAAATACAAAATTATTAAAATCTCTTGACATATATGTCAATGTTTAAATCTGTGTTCGTATATTTACATGCACGTGTATACACACCGACCCACAAGCATTTTAACTTTGACCTTATAATTATAAATTGAAATTATCCAATGAATTCTTTTCTCCTGATTATTAATTTTCATTCACATTATTTATTATTCAAGTAAAATTTAGAGAAGAATTATAACCAGTCTAACTGCAATTAAGGCAAAAAAAATACACTAAACTATGAAAAAAAAAATCTGTATTTCTAATATTTGTATTCCAGTTCTCAGCACAGGCACTATCTATTTTATCTATCAATCAGATCCTGAATTAAAGTTGAAACAATTGCAGATCAGCATCCAACAAATAATAGTAAATCTGTTGTCTGACAAGCTGTCAACTCAATTAATTCAACTTCATATTTAAACCCAAGTAAATCTACTTGAATGATATAGATCGGAAACCAATTCATTGACTGTATATGTTAGCACTTTTAATTTTTCAATAAATCTAAGCATGTTATTCCATTAACAAGAAATGTTAGCATCAACCTCTTACAATATTTCATATTTACTGCAGTATACCATTGATATATTCAGAGTTTATTGAATATATTTGTGAGATAATATTATTCTCATAACTAATTATTGTAATAATTCTAGCATATGACTACATAAATTCAGCATTATAATATGGATTAAAATTTATATGAAGATGTTACTTTTTTTTTTATTGTTGATTTTATTTATTTAAAATACATTTATTTTCATAATGTACAGTTTAATTTTTATAATTATATTTTCCAAATGTTTTATATGAAAATAAAAAATGAAATTTAGTTTTTATTGGGTCAATATACATTCACTGCATTTCATGATGTGAATTGTACTCTTGTCAAATTGTGATTTGTTTTACTTTCATTTGATTTAATGTTTAGACTTATTTTTCAATATAATATGATTATTTTTATGCATTTATATTTAACATGTATTGAAAAAAATGTCTTGATTATTTATATGATAACTATTTATCCTATTTTAGTGATGTGTGGAAATCCTCCAGAACGTCTCAATGCATTTTATAATTTTTCTATTCCAAATAAAACAAATGGAGTTATTATGTATCACTGTAAGAATGGATACACATTGAATGGAAAACCAGAAGTGATTTGTACTGCCAATGGTTCATGGACTGATTTACCTTCCTGTAATTGTAAGTTATTTCATTACATTTGAAATAATTAAATTAATTTTTTTATTAACTCAATTAAAAGATTTATTTTGATAATATTTTAAAATAAAACATAATCTTTATATCATATTTTCCAGTTATTTTTAGAAATTTATTGAATAATTTATATGATTGTAAGTTTATTTTTTGTCAATATCTCTTTCCTTACAAACACATATTCATGTATGTAATTTCCATACTCTGCCATTCTAAATATTAATTTAAAATAATAATCATACAAAGTTTAATACAAAATTTTAAAAATATTTATTGTGCCAAGTATACTTTAGACCAGTGGTCTTTAACCTTTTCACACCTGCGGACTGCAAAAATAAGGATAAGATTTCGCAGACCGGCTGAAGTTTACAGATAAATTTTCTTAAAGATGTAACCTGCTTAGCCTTAGATAAGCATAATTGTTATAACTGACCAAAACAGCATACTAGTTATTGTGTATTGTAATGGTATTGCTTACCTTCACATGCTGAACACTCTTTCTCAAGTTGCGCAGTCATACTGCTACAGAAAACAGTACAATAACAATCATTCTCATTAATGTGCTTGCATTTTACATTTATTATTTCATTGTTAAAACATGCAAGAATAAAATGTTATTCACTTGAATGTTGAAAAAGTCAAAAGTTTTGATCTTATTTAATTTTTTTTTTGGGGGGGAGTGGGTTGAGAAATACTTTGTCATCACTGAAACAAAAGATAGAGACCAAAGTTATTTTTGTTTGTTTTTATTTTTAAAAAAAGGTAACAGAAATTGGTTTTAAAAATAAAAGTTTTAGTATTTTAGCGGTATACAAATGAAGCCAAAAAAAATATCGCCTTATTGGCCAAAAAAAAGTGGGCGTATTTTTAAACACACACAAAAAAAAGAAAACGAAACTTGAAAAAGTCAAAAGTTTTGATCTTATTTTAATTTGGGGGAGGGGGGGGGATTGAGAAATACTTTGTAAAAATTAGAAACAGAAATTTTTTGGTTGTTTTTCTTTTTTAAAAAGATGATAAAAATTGATTTAAAAAATAAAAGTTAAAGCCATAAAAGATCTTATTTTAATTTTTTTTTTGGGGGGGGGGGGAGATGGGTTGAGAAATACTTTGTCTTTAGTGAGACAAACGATAGAGAGAAAAGTTATTTTTGGTTTGTTTTTATTTTTTAAAAAAAGTAATAAAAATTGGTTTTAAAAATAAAAGTTTTAGTATATCAGCGGTCTAAAAATAAAGGCAAAAAAGATATCATCTTATAGGCTAAAAAAAAAGTGGCTGTATTTTTAAACCAAAAAAAAAAAAAACTGAAACTTGAAAAAATCAGAAGTTTTGATCTTACTTTATTTTGGGGTGGTGGGGGGGGGGGTGTATTGAGAAATACTTTGTAAAAGTTAGAGACAGAACTTATTTTTTGGTTTTTATTTTTAAAAAAAGGTAATAAAAATTGATTTCAAAAATAAAAGCTAAAGCCAAAAAAAAAAAAAACACTAAAAATGAAATATTAAAAGAGAGAGTAGAAAAAATTTAAGAGATCAAAAAAAGTCACGTTACTTTTTATTGTTTTAACAATGCTGACAAGCGGCTGTGATTGACTATCAAAAGACAACTGGAGTTTGTATAATAAAAAACTTTTTTCTACCCATCCCCCATAAACATCTGTGATAAATAGAAAAACAAATTAATTTATGAATGATTGATTAGATTTTGTTTTTGTTCTGTTTTTTTTTAAGCGGGTAAAAATGCGATGAAAAAATAAATAAAAATTGTTTATATTAATTAAAAGTTTGAAATCTTATTGTCTTGTTATTACAAACTTTCTTGCCAGTCTAGCCCAGGCTGCAGAAGTTTTAGCGGGGACCGGCAGAAAACTTCTGAGGCCCGGTGCCGGTCTGCGGACCGATGGTTGAGGACCACTGCTTTAGACATTTTCCTGTCATATATATAGGTGTATACTCTGGGTAGTTTCATAGTGAGAGATAATTGCTCATAGATTGATGGTCAAATGAAAAAGTAAAAGTTGGGATGGATCTATTGTGCTCAATCCATGTCATACGATTTTCAGAGATAATATTATAAATTGTACACATAGTCAGTTTTATACTTTTAGATTAATTTTTCTTTTTTATAGATTTTGAATGTCTAATAGTATTTTTCAGAATTGTTTTTCTATTTTGTCTTGCAGGCAGTTTTATTTTAAACAAAAAAGAAGAGAAATAAAAAGTACTGATAATAAAGAAATTAATTGTATATTAAATTTGTAAATCAAAATAAAATTTTTGCAAATACATTATAATTATTTTATTTATTTATGCCTAATTTGTTTTGTAGTATCATGTGGGTATCCACTTCAAATTGCAAATTCCTATTCTAATTTTTCAATTCCAAATGGAACTCAAGGTGTCATAATCTATCATTGTAAAATTGGATATGTTTTAATTGGTCAAAAAGAAGTTCATTGTAATCTAGACAATAAATGGAGTGATTTTCCTTCATGTGAATGTAAGTGGTTTTAATATCATTATCACATTATTTTTGCACTTTATTATCATTCTTGTGATTTTGTAATTAAGATAGATAGTTCTTTATTATAAAGTAAAATACATATTCATACATAACAAATAGCTTATCACATTATCTGAAAGGTATTTTTTGTATTAATATTAAAGTTTCTCAGTTAAAGCATTTTTATGTCTTAATGATGATATTTTATTATAGGAAATTCAAAATTCGCTTTAATTATCATCTTTGTTTCATGTGTGGTTTTAAATAATATGTTAGTTTTCATATTTAATTAACATTGTAATTTTATTATATACTTAATTTATACTATTAGTAACATGTAGTCTAATTACTGGACTGTCTGTGCATGTATAATATATACACAAATATAAATAAAGTTTGTTATTTAATTATACAAATATGTGCAGACAATATATGAATAATATATCTCCTTATTATAATGCTATTCTAGAATATCTATGTTCTATCCGCACTTACGACTGTGCCTATGTTATATCCGCAAGTCTGACTGTGCGGTCAGCAAATAACTATATACAATTCCCATGATGTTTTTTTGCAACGGATGCTCTGCTCGAATGCCCTGCAACGAATGCTCTCTGCAACGAATGCTCTCAATATCTCCGCTGCGGTTTCCTTCAGCTATACCCATGAACTACATTTCCACTGGGCGCTGGACATTAACTGCAAGCACTGACGCGAGATATCTCTACTGGAGTTGTACTCGACTAACTGCCTGCTACTCCAATACTGTCTTGCGTAGTTGTTACCCAGTCTTCTTATCGCTTTCTGATAACTGCAATAATCAATAAATACACTGTCCAATAAGGTAACGTCTCTTAACTAGAAATATTTGTAATCAGCAAATATTTCATGGATTGTCGATCGCCATTACATCAATGCAATAATTAAATTCCTCAGCTATCAGAGCGCGATCTAAAAACAACCTCTCGAATACATTCTAGTTTTTCTGGAGTGCACAAACATGTCTGCCATTTTTACAAACACTACAATCTATATATGTCAAGCATATAATCTCATATGCTAATGAGAATTATTTATGCAGAAATAGATTATTATAAAAAATCTTTGCTAAGACTTATTTGGTGTGTGCATAAAGAAGCATAATGATTGCATATATGTATCATATATTACATTGGCCGTGTCTTGACTGCATACTGTTTATATGATATCTGCCAAAGTTTAGTTTCATTGTTCATAACATATATAAATATATTGCAGGCATACCAGAATTGATGCAAGAAGAACTTTATTCCTTTAAACACAACGTAATGAATTATAATTATCTACTGTGCATGTGTAGAAATTGACACACACAAGTAGAAATTTATTTATAGACTTTGAAGATTTTTAATGAAATTTTTAATTGCTTTTTACTATTTATTCCTTTTTCTATTTTATTATTTGACATTGAATAAATTTGTTTTGCTACCTGAAATTGTATTTGAATTTATTTAAAGTTACTGCTGCTCTCTTGACTGGTAGTGAGATAATAATACTATCAGGAAATAGAAAAATGACATAGTCAACAATTGAGGAAAAAATAGTATTAATATAAATCTCTGTGGGATTGATAGAAGTTGATGCAAAAACAGCTGTTCCAACAAAAAAAATGGACCACAAAGCAGCAGCATTCATGATTTTGTTTTGGATAATACCACATTTTGGAAGAGTTATGTGGCTAATGTTGAAATATATATGCTTATAAATTAAAATTAAGGATGATGACACAAACATGTTTATACTCATGTGGCACACAGGAAAAAATGTATTGAAATTGGCAAATCAATTCTGTAACCCTAGGATCCCTGAAGAAGTTTATGTTGAAGGAGAAACTATATATTTATTTCACATTTACAATAATTAAATGGGTGGCACAATTCATATTGAGATAATAATATGCTTGGGACATAGAAAAATGAGATTAAGGAATTGAAAGCAACTGCCTTGTGAAAAATATCAGTATTATGGCATAACACTGAGGATATTAATAAAGAATTGTGAATATAACCTAGAGTTAAATGATACATTATTAGAATAAATATTATATGGACTGATAGACACTAACTTTAGAAAAGTATTATTAAGTAGAACTAAATCCAAATTATAAATGCATAATAGAAAAATATGCCACACAAGAAATTTTATTAGATAACACTTTGAAATTTGATTTTGTACTTTCTAATGAAATGGACAAATACCCAATGGTAATAATAAAAACAGATTTAGACTGGTGTGCAAGAATGTAGTAAATATTTTAACATTTTTCAGCTGTGGAACAAATGGTCACTTCAAGTGAAACTGCATATTTGGAAGTTAAAAATGCAATATTTGTAAAATAACAGAACATTAAGCAGGTGTCTGCCATAATAAAGATGAAAATGTTAAAACAAAAATAATGCTAGACTATAAATACAGTGGGGGGGGGGGGATAAGATGTAAATATAGTCTAAAGAAGTTAAAAGATGTGAAAAATGTCCATATTCTGATGGATATGAAAAGAAATTTACCATGGATGTGGATGGTGGAGCAGGTGTTTTCTTACTATCATATATAGACTGGATAAAAATTAGAGATAGAAACAAGAAGAAATGACTGTATCTTTGAAATTAAATTTTAAAGTTGCAACCACTATTGTAAATAAAGGTGTAAGTGTTTTCATTTTAAGAGTCCATATAAACATTACCCCAAGAGTATAATTGGAAGCAGTAATTAGGCAGAAGTACCCTCTTCAAGTTAAGATCAGAAAAGTTATTGACGTAACTGGGTGGCATTAACCTAATATAGGACACTCAACCAATTGTATGCAAGCCACTTTTCACATTAAAGGAGAAAGTAGAAAGGGCACGGGATGGTTCACAAAGGCATATTTACACCAGTAGAGACTCATCCTAGACTACCCCTGTAGTAATTATTGTGAAGCCAGATCAAAATCTTTGCTTATGTGATAGACTCGTATTACGCTAAAGAAGTTTTTCAATAAAGGAATCTATCCTATTCAGGCTTGTTTTTCTAAAAATGGATTTAAACTCCACTTTTCATCAAATCCCCATCACTGTTAGAATAGCAGAATGATTAACCCTATTACTCATTTGCAACTTTACAAATGCAGTTAGTTACTGCATGGCATTACAGTTGTACCTAACATCTTTCAATCTAAAAGGGATAATTTTCATCATTGCATGGAAGTCATCATTCCATATTTATATGACATAATACATACTGTTGGATCTGAGTGTGAACTGGCATTATGCATAAATAAACAGACTAAGTAAAACAATAGTAAATGCTGAGTGAGTTAAGAATGTGCAAGATTTGTAGTTGATTTTTAGGCATAAAGTTTTTTGAAATCTTTCTAAAAGGTCAGCTCATTGTTATCACTTTTATATAAATTATTAAAAAGTGACAATGATGGAAATGGTTGGAAGAACAAGACATTGCCTTCCAAAAAGCTAAAGACTTCCTTATGTCAAAGCAATTCCTCATACATTATTGTAGCAACTTGGTTATGATAATTACAATAGATGCATCAGAATGTGGAATTGGCATCGTGGTTTTGCACTATTGCTATGGGGAAAACAACTTTTAGTTTATGTCTTGAAAATATTATTGGCAGCTGAGAAAAATTAGAGTCAGCTCGACAAGAAAGCATTAGGTATAATATTTGCAATAAAAAATTTACCATCAATACATTTATGAATAGAAATTTCAAATTTGTATTGATCATTACCACTTCTGATAATGGCAATAATAGAAATCATGCCAAACCATCCAAGTTATTGTATGCTATGGGTGATTAAATGTGGTAGCGGTATATGATTATGAACTATTATATAAGCTTGGACAGCAGATTAAACATGCAGATAGATGCCTTATCATGCCTTCCTGATGCCAATGTATGAGAATCACCAAAAGCTGGACTCTTAGCCTAAATAAATTTATTTATGGAAATGTCTTCATCTACACCATTCTGAACCTAATGAATGATTATATGTTTTTAATAATTGTACACTCGATATAAAATAATCAGAAACACTACTCCAGGTAGCACCATTAGAGTGCTGAAAGAGATCTTTGTGAATCAGTTATATTGAGATTATTGTGTTAGATAATGACTTTTGTATCTCAGAAATCTAAGGATTTTCTAATAGAGATGAAAATATGCCAAATACTTATAGTATCATATCATCCTGATCTAACAGTCTTGCGGAAAAGGCAGTTAAACAATTAAAATTTACACCGAATAAAACCTGTTAATAGGATATTACACAAGCATTATTTGATAGAAATATTTTTTCAGCACTTCAATCCATGCACAGCTATCAATAAGAGACCAGCCAAATTGTTAATGGCAGAAAATTCCACACTCATCATTCTAAATTATTGCCATTTACAAATGAAAATGTCTTCATGGATTGTGAAAATTTTAAAAGGTGTATTAAGCATATGTATGTATGATACTTTAAAAAATAAATGGCGACAAGGAGATATTTTGAAAATCTTATCTCAACAAATAAGATTAATAAATTGCATAGTGGAAAAAAGTTTAAGAGATATATAATCATTTATAGCATCATAAAAGTGGGACATGTTTGAATTAAATTAACAAATGATGCTGAAAATCTTACTATGAAGGAGGAGGAGTAATAAGACAGAACCAACAATCCAATTTGGAGTCAAACTATTGAAGCAGTAGAAGATTGTTATATTAATCGCACTCCAACTAGGAGTCTGAATTATCATGTCACAAGAAAATGAAGAGTCTTTCCCCCAGAAGAGCACACATATACAAAAAAACTTGCAAAATTACAGGATTATATTTATGAATAAGAGTAGTATTTCTAGAGTAGGGAGGATTGAATCGTTGCGCATATATATTATATAAAATTTAAATAAACTTTATTATTTAATTATGTAAATATGTGTAGATGTTATATGAATAATATATCTCATTACTATACTACTCTAGTAAATCTACATAAGTCAATCATACATTTAAATGTATATTAAAAATCAAATATGTTCATGAGGAATAATTATACAAAAATGGATTCTTATTAAAAAAGATACTAAGGCTTATCAGGTGTATTTGTGTGAAGAAACTTAATAATTATGGTTGTGTTTCTCATTTGCATACTTTTGATAAAATAACTGCTGCAATTTACATTTGTCAATGACAAACGTAGTCATACCATAATTAGTGTGTGAAGAATTCATTAAGGATGAAAGCCAAAATTATCTATTTTGTGTGTGTGTGTAGAAATTGAACACAGAAGCAGAAGCTTATTTATTAACTTTGGAGATTCTTAATAAATTTTTTAATTGTTTTTTATTCTTTATTCTTTTTTCTATTTTGTCTTCATTGAAGAAATTTTTATTATCTCAAATTGTATTTGAGTTTATTTAAAGTTACTAATGATCTCTCAGCTGGTATTTAGATATTAATACAAACAGGTCTTAGTAACTATTAATTATAAAATGTCTATGAACTTCACACTTTGTGGTGTATTCATTGGACTTAAAAGTCCAAGTTAGAACAACTGTTTTTTTTTTTTAAATTAGTCTGAGATAAACATAAACAACACTAAACTAATTGAATATTATAAAAATGTTATAAATTTTTTTAGATTATACTCTTTACAAGAGTGAAAAGTAGTCTACATATTATGCTTCAATGTAAAATTTTTTTAGATTGATTATAATCATTACAAAACTGAAATTTAGTCTTCATATATTTCCAAGCTAATTTTAAAGATTTATGAATACAAAGTAATTTCTTCTCTAGTAATTCTGAATACTATTATGTAAAGAGATTTGTTGAGATTGAATGAAATACTTAATCAGATATTAGGAACATATGCAGTATGTTTGGGAATTTTAATCTTCTTTCATTTACAGACAGTAGGATATGGCAGTGTTGATACTATATTATAATTAATAACTATCTTCCATTACTGAATATTTTTTTATATCTAGTTTTAAAACCAATCTTAATAAAACATATTAATTCCTATATTTTTCTTGGAATTTTGTATGGTTTTTTTGTATTAATTGTTTTGAATTAGCCAATTTGATATATTTGTTTGTTGCAAGAAGTTGTAGTTATATATTAATATAACAACATTTTGCAATATTATAATAACCAGGCATTTGCAGTAAAATAATGAAACAATTTTTTTAATTAAAATTAAACACTGTAACAATTGCATGATTCAAGATATGAACAATTATCAAGCTGAAATCTATTCTATTGTTAAAAATTGAAAGTAATGTATTAATTGCTCTTACTTTATTTCAACCATTTTATGTCATGCATTAGTCAAATTTTTAATTTTTTTTTCCTAAATCATCAGAAGTTTGCTATTTATATAAGTAATATTTTTTAGAGATTAATGTATGCATTTAGATATATAATTCATTTTTATATTTATATAAAAATAATTAATTTTTGATTAATTATAGTATGGTTGAACAGATTAAAATTTTGCTTTAATTAAAATTTGATTGCTCATTTATTCATCATAGTTTTGATTATAACAGTTGTTGAGAACATATTTTTGGTTAATTATTTTATAAATACTGTCATGTTCTTAAAAAAGTTTTCTAAGCTATTGAACTATTTAACATGAAATAATTGCAGGAGGCTGTAAAGTCACCAACCAAGGCAGCGATTGGTGGCCGAAGGCGGAGGGTGCTAAGAATCCCCTGATTGCCGACCCAGGCTGCCATTTGATGACGACTTTTTATTTAGGTACTTACAACTGCAGATCACTTTCAAGTGAAGGAAGATTGCAAGAATTAGAAGAAGAACTGTCTTATATTAAATGGGACATTATTGGACTTTGTGAAGTTAGAAGAAAAGGAGAAGAAACAATTGATTTAAAAAGTGGACATATACTCTATTATAAAGGCACACATATTGGAAATGCAAGTGGAGTAGGATTCATTATAAATAAAAAGTGGAAGAACAATATTGTGGAGATTGATGGTGTATCAGACAGAGTGGCAAGATTAGTTATACAACTTAATAGCAGATACCAAATGCAGACAATTCAGGTTTATGCCCCAACAAGTTCTCATAGTGATGAAGTAGTAGAAGATTTTTATATCGATGTACAAAAGGCTTTTGATCAGAGTAAATGACATTTTAAAATTGTTATGGGAGACTTTAATACTAGAATTGGTAGACAAATGAAAGATGAAATTGCTGTAGGTAATTTTGGTTATGGTAATAGAAATGAGAGAGGACATAGACTTGTGGAGTTTGCAGAAAAAGAAAAACTTTATATTATGAATTCATTTTTTGAGAAAAATGTTAAAAGGAAATGGACATGGAAGCATCCAAATGAAGGTACAGCAGAATTGGATTATATTTTGACTAACAGGAAATACATATTTCAAGATTGTAATGTTCTTAATAAATTTAACACAGGAAGTGATCATCGATTAGTAAGGTGTAAGTTACGTGTTAATGTAAAACTAGAGAGACAAAAATTATTAAGAAAAACAATATTTACAGTTGATATTTCTAATCTTCAGAAACATTCTAATGAATTTAAATTAGAACTTATAAATAGGTTTCAAGTGTTAGGAGATTTTGAACATGATTCAGATTTGAATGAAATTAATATGAAAATAACTGATACACTTTTAAAAACTGCAACAAACATAGCTGGTAGAAAAAAGCAGCAATTGACTAATAAAATTTCTACTGAGACTAGAGAATTTATGATTCAAAGAAGGAATATGAAGATATACAAAAATGATGTATTAAAAAGAATTGAATATCTCGAATTTTGCAAAATGGTACGGAAAAGAGTTGAAAATGATATAAGAAAGTATAACTGTGAAATAGCAAGGAAAGCTGTAGAAGAAAATAAAAGTCTCAAAAATGTTAAACAACATTTTGGTATTGGTAGGAAATTTATATCTGCAATAAGAAAAAAAGATGGAATTATTACTAAAAAGAGAGATGACATCATGAAATTGGTAGAAGATTTTTATCAAGAATTATATAGTAATAAAGAACAAGTACCTCCTATATCTATTACATCTTCCGAATTGCCCGGAATTTTAAATGAAGAAGTGAGACATGCAATTAAGTGTATGAAGAAAGGAATGGCTCCAGGAAATGATGGAATTATAATTGATATATTAAAAGAAGCAGGTGAAGAAATAGAAACAATTTTAGCAAAGTTATATACCAAATGTCTAAATGATAAAGACGTACCAGAAGATTGGAAGAATGCAGTAATAATATTAATATTTAAAAAAGGTGATAAAGAAGATATTAGAAATTACAGACCTATCAGCCTTTTATCAGTTTTATATAAAATTTTTACCAAGATAATTACAACTCGTCTACAGAGGACTTTGGATTTCCACCAACCAAGAGAACAAGCTGGATTTAAAAGTGGTTTTAGTACAATAGATCATATCCAGGTATTGAGAGAAGTCATAGAAAGGACAAACGAATATGAGTTGTCATTATGTTTTGGATTTGTAGATTATGAAAAGGCATTCGATTCTATACACATTTCTTCAGTGATTAAACCATTGGATCATCAAGGTATAGATCCAGGATATTGTCATATTTTAAAGAATATTTATAAAAATGCAACAGCAACAATTAGATTACATAATGATACTGGAAAAATCAACATTGAGAAAGGTGTAAGACAAGGTGACTCCATATCTCCAAAACTCTTTACAGCAGTGCTGCAAGAAGTATTTTGTGGATTAAAATGGGAAACTAAAGGAGTGAAAGTAAATGGAGAGTATTTAAGTCATTTAGATTTCGCAGATGATGTAGTTGTTTTTGAAAATAATGCTTCAGAGCTGCAGGAAATGTTGCAGGAGTTAGCAGATGAAAGTAGAAAAGTAGGACTAAAGATAAATGTTAAAAAGACTAAAGTAATGTTTAATCGATTTGCTCAAAATATGAAAATAAAGATTGATTATGAAGAATTAAAAGAAGTTAACAGTTACAAATACCTTGGTCAGATTATTAATACAGATGGAAACATAATGGAGGAAATTAATCATAGAATTAAACTTGGTTGGAGTGCTTTTGGTAGAAATAACTTGATACTAAAAGGAAATATGCCTATGTGTTTGAAAAGGATGGTTTTTAACAAATGTGTTTTACCAGTTCTTACTTATGGATCTGAGACTTGGACACTTAATAGAAGAGCAATACAGAGACTTCAGACCACTCAAAGGAGTATGGAGAGATGTATGTTGGGAGTAACAAGAAGAGATCGAAAACGCAATGTATGGGTAAGACAACAAACAGGTGTTACTGACCTTATTGAAAAAATTAAAAGATTGAAATGGAGTTGGGCTGGACATATTGCTAGAAGAGATGATAATAGATGGACAATTGAAATTTTAAACTGGATTCCAAGAGATTGTAAAAGACCCAGAAAGAGACCACATGTGAGATGGATGGATGAAATAAGAAAATGTGCAGGAGTGTTGTGGAGAAGAGAAGCTAAAGATCGGAGAAGATGGATTAAACTTGGAGAGACCTTCATCCTGCAGTGGATTGATAATGGTTGATGATGATGATGATGATGAATAATTCGTATCAGTTTATTTTTATGTAAAATTGCTGTATTATATAACCAGTATACTCATACTATAAAGAAAACAATGATTTCTGAATTGTTGCTATGTCCAAAGTTGTGATTTTCTTAAATGGCCTAATTATATTGAGTTCAATGAAACTAACTTTGATGTTACCTGTCTGTAAAACAATACTTCTCAACAGCTCTTATTAAGGAGACAATCAGCATTCATACAGATATTGCTTAACATAATATACAAGCAATTAAGAATGATGCCATAAATTAACAACATAGAAAAAAGTGGAAATAAATTCAATTTTGTCAGTTTAAATGCACTTCAGTAAGAATTTTTTTTTTCTGATCTATAAATTAAGGAGACAGTCAGAAATTTCTAAACATAATACATTTATATATGCAATGAAGAATGAAGCCATAAATTAGCAACATAGAAAAATACTGGTTGAAGTGGATTAAATACAATTTTAAAAGTAGAAGTTGAAATGCTTTTCAGCAAGAAAAAAAAATCTTTATTTCTGATCTATAAATCTAACTTCTACACTCTTGTGGGAAAAGGCAAATATTTCAGTGTATTGATATTCAATTGCAAGAATTTATTGGAATTATCCATTTCTGAAATATTGGCAATGAAAATTTTTTTATTAAGACATAATATTGAAATACAAGTATAGGATATACATATAATTAAAGGGGATTTGAACCCAGACTTTCAAGCTTCCTAGAATCATCTACTGAAAGTAACTGATACACATGACCATATACATGTGAAAAAGATAAATGATCTCCAATATATATATATATTTCATGCTGATCCAGCACTTATCAGTTGGTCCGGATTATCGTCTTCCACACATATATATAATCAATGCTCGGTTTATATTAAGATAGCAAATCTACACACTTTAATGGACAGGCTTCAGTCCTCTCTACTGGCCAACTTTTTACCCATCCATATCACTGAAAATCTGATGATGGAATGCTCAACATCCTTGATGAAGCCAATATTAAAGTCCTACATATGAGGGATCAGATTGACTTAAGACCAATATAAGTATGATTATAATATTGGCATCTTCACGGACTTTGAGCCTTCTAATCATCAGATTTTCAGTGATATGGATGGCTGAAGAGCTGAAGAATGGAGGGGCTTGATGCCTGTCCATTAAAGTGTGCAGATTTGCTATCTTAATATAAACTGAGCACCATTATATATATGTGAGGGAGATGATCGCCAGACCAAGTGATGAGTGCTGGTTCAGCATGGAATATATATATATATATTGGAGATCATTTATCTTTTTTACATGTATATGGTCACGTGTATCGGGTATATTGGATAGAGTGGATAACTGTAGGGAGCTTGAAAGTTTGGGTTCATTAGTGACAAGCCTTGAATTTGAGAACACTGGATCGAGATCTCAGTGCTAATGCAACCATCTACCAGCCACCTTTTACCTATTGAGTTAACTATAAAGCTAGGAGCCTAAAATGAAAACATCATAATGTTTTCAATCTATGCTCATTCTTTTGCATAGTCATATAGTTCTGAACTTAGTTCAGCATTTATACATTAGTGTGTCTTTGATTTTTTTAAAAAACCCACTATTATCCTATGGGTAGGCTAGATATAAAAGCATCAAACATCACATGATCACCATTTCATATGTTTACAGCTGCTGTTAATAAGAGTACTAAACTCTCCATACAGTAGTGGCACCAAGTGCGAGCCTTTGTAATGTAGGAAGTTTTGTGAAATGGTGATCATAAAATGTATTGATGGTTTTATAATTTTAATGGATTAATTTTGATTAAATATATGAGTTTAATATAAATTATTTATAACTTGGAAGTAATTTTTTCTTATTATTAATCATTGTTTAAAGCATTTTGAAACTTCAGTTTCAGCACATTTTTTTTCCAAATTAAGTAATTAGAGTAAGTGCTTTATTACTATATGCGAACACTTGTGCTAGCTTTCTAGTAATATCTTTGTGACAACAAAATTTGATTTTGATTTTATACTTTTATATATTATTTAACACTATCTAGATTAAATGTGACCTTATAATAGATAAAGCTTGAAACATTAAAAAAATGTTTGTCATTATTTTTTTGATTATATCTTTATAAAACATTTTTAAAAAATATAAATATTGTTTTTTTTTTTTAAAAAAAAGGTCATTATTTTTCATCATTATCTAACTATTAATTAATAGCTTTTCCAATTTTAATCCTGTTTTTCTGATGCATCGCTTCTTTTTTTTTCATACCATTATTTTTTATTTCCAACATCCATCTCACACATGATCTATTTTTATGGTCATTTGTAATCTTTAGAGTTTAACATAAAACTTTGTTTATTTATTGGCATCTCTTCTAGTAATATGTCCACCCTAACTATTTTAATTGCTTAATTCTGTCAATAATATTGATAATAATTGTTTGTTCTTTCAACCATGTATTTCACTTTCAATCCTCTTTTCTTCTCTCAACATACAGTTTCATTGTGGTCTGAAATCCAGATCCATAACAAAAACAGTGATGAAACATATTTATATTTTTTAATATTAAATTATATCTATCAAAAATATTACATTCAAATTTAATTCTGATATTAATTTTATTCATTTTATTTCTATATATTAATAATATGATTAATATATTTCCTAGTAATTAACTTCTTCTCATTCATTACTTTAATTATTTCCTTTTTTTCTTTTGAAAATACATTGAACATTAAGTAAGTCATTTTTTGCATTAATCTTTACTTCTAATTTTTTCAATTTAGTTTTTATCTGTTAGCTTTTATAATATGTTCTGAGGTTTTAAAACATTATTTTCAAAAACATATCTTATATGCAGTCTAAATAAATTAAATAATCTCCATTATTTTTATTTTCTTATCTCTGCAAATCCTATTAGTGAGACCATGTAATCTAATCATTTCTATTGTACTTTTATAAATATTGTTTAGAATTTGACAATATTCTAAATTTATTTTGATTATTCAAAGTTAATTATTGCAGAAATATTTGTAGACTTAAATGTTTTTTTTACAATTTGGAAATTCAGTGTAAAGTGGCAAATCATATTTCCAATTGAATGTAATCTATTGACATTTTTGATTGGATAGAAGCAAATAGTTCACTATGTTTATTAAAACCATATTAGTTAAGATCTTGCATACATCTGGCATAAAAATAATAGTTTGTTCAGTGGAGCTGTGAACTATGCTGTATTTTATTCCAATCCCCCATTGTGTTCAACATATATAGTATATAGTAATAGCTTACCTTTTGTTGATAAACATTGATTAGAATACAATACATATTGCTTACTGAATTATAAGTATATACACATTACTTTTCAAGATGTGCATATATATATAACACAGATCTTTTTTTATATGCATGTAATAGCACAATTTTAAAAAATGATAAAATAATTATTGAGGGGGCACATTTACATATATTTTACTGTGTATGCGCATTCACCAAAGCAAGGCAAATAAGCAAAAAATAGTAATTATATTTTTATTTTTAACATAATAGTTCTGCGTGATTTTTTTTCATATAAAGATAATAGACTGTTTTTTTAAGAAGAAATTACAGTCTTTACTTTTTTCTGCAAGTCTGCATTAAATTAAAGGTATTTCTCTTAGAAAACAATTTATTATGCAAAATACTGCACATCAAAATCAGAAAGGTTGATGTATAAACAATAAAATATATGTGCATTCAACATAAACAGAATATATTTTATTTATATATGTATAATCGTATATGGCACTTCAGGAAAAAAGCTACTTAAACATCATTTAGATTTTTTTTGGTTAGTGTATAATTAGAAGTCACAAATTTAGGTACAGTGTAGATTGTAGTTCCAACAATATCTAAGATATCAATATCTTTACTTTATTCTTTAAATCATGAAATGCATTTTTATTATTTAAATGTTTGTTTCATAACTTTATTTAATAATTTCTTTACTTTTTCATCTGCTTCTTTTAAAATATTGCCAATATTTCTATTATTTCCTGTAATTTTTCTATTGCAAGTTTTATTTTTCAGCTATATTATTTGGCACTTCAAAATTGATTGTACTTTGATTTTTGTTTTTTCTTAAAAATATATTTTTATAGAACTTTTTTATGCCATTATTTTTGGTGCTAATACTTTCTTTTCTTCATATTCTCGACAATTTCCTTTCAATATCAAAATATTGTGTTATAGTTTTTTACTTTTGTTCTTTTCTATATCTTTTCTTGCCAATTCACACTTGCATTTTCTTATATCATTATTATAGTATTCAAATTTTATATGGATGTCCAAGAGTTATTATTATTATTTTTTTTAACCATTTTACTGACTGATAAATAAATGGATTATTTCACTATATATATATATTTATTCATATATTATCTAGAATTAAAATTATTCCAACAATTTTAACATGTTTAATCTGACAAAGGATATGGTCTTTAATTTCAGAAAGGAAATTTGTTGTTGCAGGCGAAACATTGAGTTAACGTCAGAAAATTTTTTTTTTTTTATTGTTATGAAGCACTCTAGGTGCTTGTCTTATAGCTAAAGATGCCGTTGGATGGTGCCGTTTTTACGCTAAAACTATAAAATATGAACATTCACAGGCCGTTGATTTTAATAATTTTTCTATGTGACATACATGCTGTACTGTGACGCGACATAGCGGCCTGCATTCTGTAGCACAACAAAAAAGTTGTATTATAGAAAACGTGGGTTCGAACGTGTCGGTCGCGGAAACAGCATTTTTATGTGTTTTGGCGTGAAAACCGCGCCATAGAGCGGCATCTTTAGCTAAAAGATGAGTACCGGACTCTAGTTCATTATTCATTTATTTATGTATTAAATTAATACAATATATCAATTTTAATAATTCTGACAAAAATTAACCAATCTAACTAGAGATTATTAAAAGAAGCTATTGAACATTTTAAAAAGCTCTGCTATCATGGATAAAAAATCTAAATTCAATAAGATCAATGTTATTTCGAAAAAATTATTGGAGGAAAAAATCTTCATTTAAAACTCTTAATGGATAAGTGAGACATAATTGATAATATATGAACTTTTAATCAATAATTTTTGAGAATAGAAAGACAAGAATGAAAAATTTTAAAAAGGAATACATTTCTATAATTGAAGAAGAATGTTCTGATGAAAGGGGTTTGTAATCACATGGGAATATTAGTTACTTTTTTATTTAATTGTTCATTTTGTGAAACTGATTTATTTAACTACCAACACATTATTCAATGGAAAAGTTTTCAGTCATCCTCAAGCAGTAAATACAGCAAACCGTTATTTCTTCCAGGCATTTGTTAAGTTTGATGAAAATGGTTTTAAATTGTTTATATGGAGTTTTCTATCAAATAATTATAAACAGTACATGTACAAATAAGGCTAAAAGCTAAACTATTTATTTAAATAAAACAAATTAAACCTATATATCATTATCAGTGGTAGTTCAAAATTAAATAATATTTCACTACCAATTGCTTTTCCTGCTAAAGATAGACTTCTGAAATATAATTTAAATACATGCACATAGACACACTTAAAAATATACTCTCTTATACAAAATTCATCCTAACTTTCAATGCTTCCATAATGAGAGAGTAAATAAAATGCATGTGTGGTTTTATGATAATTTATATCTAAAATATTTGCCTTCACCAGGAAGACCAGTTATTAATGTATTTTTGATTAACTTCAGGATGATAAGTATATGTAATTTTTTATATACATGTGTGTGTATAAATGTGTCTGTTAAGAGGGCTTCCTATTGTGTGTGTGTGTCTAAAAGTTCTTAAATGTTGGTGCATTTATTGAAAGATTTTTAAATAATATATATTAAGGCTATCACCTTAAGACTAGGTGCCTAAATGCGACAGTAGGGATCTCTAGAATGTTAACACAAGAATGACTTTACGAAAAAACAAGAGCAGCTACTCTTATCTTCGACCTAATTTCTAAATATGTAGGTGAATCTAAAGCATTGTGATTTGAGAGCGTGAAGCTATTAACTACTTCACTGATTAAGCCCACAATTTCTATACAAACTAACATACACAAAATCTTTCGATTTACAAAGAATCAGTACGAAAAATCTTTAGTAAATATATCATGTTTTATTTTTGAAAAGTGTAAAGATAAGATTAATTTTCTATTAATATATTTGTATTTTTTTATCTAAATAATATTTAAAAGTTAGTCAAAATATGGGGGGGGGGGTGTTTGTTTAAAAAAAAAATTTAATACCTAAGGAATTAATAATATTTTATATTATTTCAGTGATGTGTCAAAAACCTCTGGATATTCCCAATGCATTTTATAATTTTTCTACATCAACAGGAAAAAAAAGTTTTGCAGTATATTATTGTAAAAATGGATATAAGTTGAATGGAAAAGCAGAAGTTTTTTGTACATCCAATGGTTCATGGCCTGAGCTGCCTTCCTGTGATTGTAAGTAATTTCATTGCATTTATAATTATTAATTTAATTCAGTGTTAAAATTCATTTATAGATTCGGTTTTGCAATTTGTTATTTATTTATTGAGTTTTCTCATATTATTTATCTATTTACATTATATAGTTTTTTCTATTTTCCCATTTATTATTCCTCTCTCTATCTGTCTGTCTATTAGCCATTCAGATCTGTCCAATCTTTTAATCTGTTGTGTATATATAATAGATTGAACCTCTGCTATATAAAATATAGAAACACTGAAATAGAGAATGAAAAATAAAATTAACTTGAATAACCCACTTATGCTCCAATACTTTACTGTCAAACTCATGTTTGTTATAGAAAAAAAATAAAAACCATATTTTACTGTTAAAATGCTGTTGCTTTTTTTTGTTGTTTGTTTACCACGACTATGATGTTAAGATATTAGAAATATATTTCGTTTATTTAAGTTAATTTTATTTTTTACTCTCTGTTGCAGTGTTTATTTATATTATATTTAATGTTTTCACGGTTTATCCCCAAAATTATTTTGTTTATATATATATATATTGTAACGGGATGGGGGTATCAATAAGTAAACATGTGGTGAACTTGGGTTGATGGCAAAATCATCATCAACCCCAAGTAAATTTAAAATGAAATATTTATAATTTACAAAAGTATATATAAGTAAATATTTAAAGATATAAGAGTATGAGATTAAAAAATCTCTGAAATCATTGAGAGATCAGAAGCTAACTCAGAAGAGCAGCTAAAAGCATAATTATAATTTCAACCAGCATTATAAAGTAAAAGTAAGTATAAATTAAATACCATTTATCATCATTAATGATCAGAATAAACAAATCAGTACAATAAATCAGAATAAAATCAACAGACCATATTGTGGCTGGATTTGAACAATAAACAATATAAATCAACAGTCAATCTTGTGACTGGATCAGAAAATGGGTCTTCTTTAGGCCAAGCTAACTATTGAGCCTTTGCCATCTTGGGCAATTATTTAAACATAACTTGGATGCACCAGCTTATTGCTCATCCATTAAAATACATAAGAATCAGAAATCAAAACAATAATGGTGGGACTTTTAAAACATGCTGATCATCATCAATGCTCTGGCCACTTGTACTGGCCAACTATAAACTTAAATTTTTTTAAGAAGACTAAACTAAAATAAAATATAGTGTGTGGGCTTTAAAGAGTATCCTCTTTTGCGCCAACCAGGATGATGATTGATCATCTCTGGATGCCCCAAAGCACTAAATACACGTCCCCATTTATCCGTGTCCGAATCTAGCTCAGGAACACAAGCCCTATTACTGTATGTGACCAAGAGATGATGGAATACAATTTTAACAATTAAATATAAGTTTATTAATAACAACAAAAATAAATAAGGTCTTATGAGGGTTCTGATTTTGAAAAGTATACATTGAGTTACATGATTAATAAATTAGGTTTACTTAAAACCCATTCAGCACACAGGCATGTGGCTTGATACAAAATTAACATGTTTGAATTAACATTTAATTTAGAAAAATTATCAAAATTTTACACATAAGTGTCTATCTGACACACATTTTTATTTACAATACAATTGACATATATACGCACACATATGTGCGTGAATTTTCTGATTTTGATTATAATACAAAATTTCAAATGATCACATTGAGATTTAAATAATTACTATTCAACATTTAAATTGTTCCATTAATTTACAAAACGTATAATAAAATATATTCAAATTATTGCTATGGTTTACATATATATATGCGCACAGATGCGCGAAAAATAAAAATGAATTGACATTTAATAAAAAAAAAATATATTAAATTTTACATATATGAGTGTGCGTGTATATACATACGTACACTGACTTTTATCTATTTCACTTTTTACAATAGTATTATAATTTTCTAATACATAAATTTCCTACCTATACGTGTGTATAAACAAAATATAAATACAATTTAAAATTAGTTTAAATTTATAAGTTCTCAAAAGTATAGTCAATATTTTTGACAGGTATTTATTGATTAATTATCAACGTTTTTGGACCAAATTAAAAGATTTGCTTTTTCGATTTTAATTCAAACAAAATTATGCTTGCATTTAAATTATATATTCTTTTTTTTTAATGAATAGGAAAATTATTTCTTAGAAAAATATATATAGCAAATCGTCTCTCTTTTAAACATTTGACTGGAGCAAATTTTACTTTAAGTTCCGAAATTAAAATGTCTTTTATAAGAATATTTAAAAAAATACAACTCACTGTATACACACACGATGCATTTATCTGTGGTTTTCTGCTTGCATAGATGAACAGTAGCATCAGTACACCAATTTCTTCAAGCTTTCTCTTGGTAAGCTTGGTTTTTAGCTCATCAGAAAAAATATAATTCCGGGCTTGTTGTCATCATCAGGTAAAATTATTCAAGTAATTAGTTGGCATACCATGTGCTTACTTTTGTAGTCCAAGCAATTGTCAAGCTGTCTTCTAGAACATATTTAAGCAGCTAGTTGATGCATTTGAAGTGATCCTGGCTTCGTGAATAAAAACTCCGAAGTAAACTATAAGGCAGCTAGCTACTGGACTGTACTCCCTTAGATCTTCATAAGAGATCTGTATGAATCTGCTAGCTATTTTGCCCTCATTTTTTTTTAGGTTATTGATTTAGAAGTGACCCAGCTTCAAATAAATCAAAACTCCTGTGAAGGAAAATATTAGCAGCTCTGGATCTGTTGTCCTGTCTTCAGCTATATCAATTCATGGTAGATGGACTGCTAACTCTACAGTTAGCTAAAACAAACTGCTGCAAACTCCATCAAGTTGCAACAAAATATTGCCACCAACTCTGCAGCTAACCTTTCTTACAAAAATTATTATTCAAAACTAGAGCTAATCCTGTTATCAGCCCTTTTATAGACTCATCTAAGGTGATAACAGCAGCTTGATTAAAAACGGAGTTTTTATTTTTAGTTCTCTAATCCCTTTGAAAACATATATGTTTTAATTAATTAAAAAAATTTCAAAAACAAGTATTGTGTTTTTACATTTCACAATCAGAATAATAATAATAACAATACAATATTTATATTTATTAAGACCTTTTTTAAAATATTAATTTCATAATGAAATTTTATTTTAAACCCAGAGTTATTTAACCCTTTACTTGTTATTATTTAATTTTCGAAAATATAGAAAAATATCTACAAAAATTTATTCTATGTTTATTTCTACTTTTCCTTTATTTTACGTATATATATTTATGCGCACACACTATATTAGTGTATGCTGTGTAAGCCAACTGGTTACAATATATATATATAAACAAAACAAAACTGTTAAGTATTTGGATTTATTTATTACAAGAGATAAATGTTAAGTTATACATTAATAAACTATTGCAAAAAAGAGGATATGTAAATTGTAAATCAAAAGTACCAATTATGCACAAGATGGCAAGTTATAGATCTTTTTTGTTTTGTAATGAAAAATTATGTTGTTACCAATGTCATAAATTAAAAAAATATTAAAATATTTGTCAAGCAATTGTTTGAAGTTGGTTATAAGATTGAACAGATTAATAATACTTTATGACAATTTAAAAAGACGGTGGATAAGCCACTTGATGGTGCTGTTTCTCTGCAAACCAGCAGAATTACACCATTTACATGGCCTCGAACCAAAGTTGCCATTTAAGGCCATGAGGCGAATTTAGGTAGAATGAAATGAAGAATTCCGGTTTATTCCTTTCGTAGACGTCACAGTTTCTATGAGAATGCACAAAAAGTTTCCGCCTTCCTTGTGTTGCACTCTTTGCACAAATTGTGAAAGTTTATATATTGCTATCATATAATATGATGGCTGCTTGATTTAAAATGTCCATAACTATGTTATTGTGTATTTTTTATAAGTTGGAACACCTAATTTGTGTACTGATACCTACTGAGAATTATGATGTTAGAGATTATTCTGCAGAGGTGGAAAGCCCAGCCCATTCTCAAAAGTGCATGCACGAGTGCGTTTTGCAAAAGCTCATGCGCAACATCGTGTTCATTGTGAGAACAAAGAAACAAAATGTCTGACCAAGAAAATTTTAAATTCTGGCAGTTGCCTGTCACTGAGGCTGATGCTGTGTCATTTCTGCAGGCCAATAACATACTGCCCGCCATAAAGCAATGTGTTTGCAGCAAAAACAAGGTGTTCAACACAGACGCAATAAGTTTGATAATTTCACTTGAATTTGTTTTTTTTTATTTGTTATAAATAAACACACAATCTAAATAAATCACTAGTCTTTTTTTTTTTTAATCACTAGTCTTTTGCCTTTATTTGTTTGCGTATCAATTTTCGATTAAATGTCTGTGTATTAGTTGTTTTGTTTTAATTCTTATTTGTTGTGTGTGTGTGTGGTTGTGTATAAAAAGCTGTATTAACTTTAAAACCTATGGAATGGAATGTTACACTTTCCAATGTTTTCATTTTACTTTCTTTCATCACAAAGAAAAAAAAACTATGAATGCAGGAAGCCCCTCACAAAAGAAACTAGAAAGCGCAATGGTTGTTTCTGTTTTTCATTTCTGAAATAAAAAAAAAAACAAACAAAAAATAAACAGCAAATAAAAACCAAATGGAAAAGTCAATCAAAGGAGGTGTGTTAATGTTTTTAATTGTATTGAATGTTAGGTTTTTTTCAAAAACAAGAACAACAAATGCACAAAATCTAAATTTTTAAAAAACGATACATAAAAACGAATTAAAAAAGTCAACCAAATGAGGTTTGAATTATCGTATTTCAAGCAATAAATAAAAAGTAGTAAATGCTAGTTTTTTTTTTTAAAAAAAAAGAACAAATATACAAATCCAAAAAAATAAAAACGAATTAAAAAAGTTAATCAAATGAGGTTTTGCAATGCCATATTTCAAACAATAAATAAAAAGTAGTAAATGTTAGATTTTTTTTAAAAAAAAAGAATAACGAATATATGAAATCCAAAAAATAACACATAAAAAACAAATAAAAAAAGCTTCAAAATAAATATATCGATAAAATATGTCAAACAAAAATACATATCAATAAAATATGAAATGGAAATTTATATCAATAAAATATGCCAACCAAAAATATTACGCCATCCTCGAACGTTATATTTGTTTTTGTTTACATAGAAACAGTGCTATCAAGTGACTTGTCCAGTGGAATGAAAAAGTACCAAAAAGAATTATAATGATTTAAAGGAGTTGATGATTGGTAATAAAAAATGGATATCTATTCCATTTATTTCAAATGGTCAAATGAAATTTTTTAAGGATATATAAGGATGTGTTTAATGTTTCATTTTGTGTACAAATAATGTGAATAAATTTGTGAATAATTCTATAAAGTGTCATAACTGTCAAGCAAAAAAGTAATGTAATGTTGGATATCAAATATTTTGTGGAAGTATGTTATCATATATAGGTGAATTGAGGTGCAATGTAGAGAAAAGATTAAAGGAGCATGAATTATTATACAAACTTGTGAAAAGTAAAAATAAGAATGATTTATTGATTGCTCTGAGTCACGAAAGGACATGCAAATATAAATTTAAGTTAGATCCTGAAAGTTTTAAGATTCTTCTTGAATAGAGAAACCATAATAAAAGAAAAACTATGGGGGAAATTTTAATAAATAAAATTAAAATGAATATAATTAATAGACAAGCAACTAATGTTAAAATTCGGCATTCCTGGGATTTGAGATAATGACATTTGTTTCTCTTATGTTTTTTGAATTTGAAAGCAGTTGAGGAGGGTTAAAGAATTAACCAAAAGTACTTCTGAGGATTTAAAGATTGCATATAATAGTTAATTACCATTATATTAATTTATTTTGTTTATTACAATAGTTATTAATTAACAGACATTTTATTTGTATTATATATATATATAATATCATAACTTAATATTTTATATTTATATTGATGTCTGTTTATAATTTGAAATTTTTAGTCTATCTAGTGAAACTGGATAAATGTAAAGATTAAATTGTGATATTTGTTAGTTGATTCCATTGCAATAATCTTTTGCATATTTGGATTATATATATATATATGTCCACAGATGGCGTTCTACCAAAAACACCGATCAAGCGTATGTTTTGTTTACATAAACATCAGAGTAGTATTCACTATCTCTAACTATAATTCCACTTTCAGATCATGATTTCAAGCTATTTGCTATCATCAGTGAAAGACAGGAATAAAGAAACTAGATCTAAACACAAACTCTGAGCGTTTATGAAACAATTTCTATTCAGCTTGCAAGCGTGAAATTTTTAGACACATAATGTCTTCAAACTCAGCATAGCAAAACAGATAGCTATATGGGTCTGATCTCAGTTCAGCATCACCACATAGTAGAAGCCTCTGCAATCTATATCATTGCAAGAAAGACCTCAAAGGTACATTTATGAAAAACAAAAATGCAAGTTAAAAAACTTGCTAACGCTTGTATTTATGTCCACAGATGGCGTTCTACCAGAAACACCGATCAAGCGTATGTTTTGTTTACATAAACGTCAGAGTAGTATTCACTATCTCTAACTATAATTCTACTTTCAGATCATGATTTCAAGCTATTTGCTATCATCAGTGAAAGACAGGAATAAAGAAACTAGATCTAAACACAAACTCTGAGCGTTTACGAAACAATTTCTATTCAGCTTGCAAGCGTGAATTTTTTAGACACGTAATGTCTTCAAACTCAGCATAGCAAAACAGATAGCTATATGGGTCTGATCTCAGTTCAGCTTCACCACATAGTAGAAGCTTCTGCAATCTATATCATTGCAAGAAAGACCTCAAAGGTACATTTATGAAAAACAAAAATGCAAGTTAAAAAACTTGCTAACGTTTGTATTTATGTCCACAGATGGCGTTCTACCAAAAACACCGATCCAGCGTATGTTTTGTTTACATAAACGTCAGAGTAGTATTCACTATCTCTAACTATAATTCCACTTTCAGATCATGATTTCAAGCTATTTGCTATCATCAGTGAAAGACAGGAAAAAAGAAACTAGATCTAAACACAAACTCTGAGCGTTTATGAAACAATTTCTATTCAGCTTGCAAGCGTGAATTTTTTTGACACGTAATGTCTTCAAACTCAGCATAGCAAAACAGATAGCTATATGGGTCTGATCTCAGTTCAGCATCACCACATAGTAGAAGCCTCTGCAATCTATATCATTGCAAGAAAGACCTCAAAGGTACATTTATGAAAAACAAAAATGCAAGTTAAAAAACTTGCTAACGCTTGTATTTATGTCCACAGATGGCGTTCTACCAAAAACACCGATCAAGCGTATGTTTTGTTTACATAAACGTCAGAGTAGTATTCACTATCTCTAACTATAATTCCACTTTCAGATCATGATTTCAAGCTATTTGCTATCATCAGTGAAAGACAGGAATAAAGAAACTAGATCTAAACACAAACTCTGAGCGTTTATGAAACAATTTCTATTCAGCTTGCAAGCGTGAATTTTTTAGACACGTAATGTCTTCAAACTCAGCATAGCAAAACAGATAGCTATATGGGTCTGATCTCAGTTCAGCATCACCACATAGTAGAAGCCTCTGCAATCTATATCATTGCAAGAAAGACCTCAAAGGTACATTTATGAAAAACAAAAATGCAAGTTAAAAAACTTGCTAACGCTTGTATTTATGTCCACAGATGGCGTTCTACCAAAAACACCGATCAAGCGTATGTTTTGTTTACATAAACGTCAGAGTAGTATTCACTATCTCTAACTATAATTCCACTTTCAGATCATGATTTCAAGCTATTTGCTATCATCAGTGAAAGACAGGAATAAAGAAACTAGATCTAAACACAAACTCTGAGCGTTTATGAAACAATTTCTATTCAGCTTGCAAGCGTGAATTTTTTAGACACATAATGTCTTCAAACTCAGCATAGCAAAACAGATAGCTATATGGGTCTGATCTCAGTTCAGCATCACCACATAGTAGAAGCCTCTGCAATCTATATCATTGCAATTCACACTTGCAAGCTGAATAGAAATTGTTTCATAAACGCTCAGAGTTTGTGTTTCGATCTAGTTTTTTTATTCCTGTCTTTCACTGATGATAGCAAATAGCTTGAAATCATGATCTGAAAGTGGAATTATAGTTAGAGATAGTGAATACTACTCTGACGTTTATGTAAACAAAACATACGCTTGATCGGTGTTTTTGGCAGAACGCCATCTGTGGACATAAATACAAGCGTTAGCAAGTTTTTTAACTTGCATTTTTGTTTTTCATAAATGTACCTTTGAGGTCTTTCTTGCAATGATATAGATTGCAGAGGCTTCTACTATGTGGTGATGCTGAACTGAGATCAGACCCATAAAGCTATCTGTTTTGCTATGCGGAGTTTGAAGATATTACGTGTCTAAAAAATTCACGCTTGCAAGCTGAATAGAAATTGTTTCATAAACGCTCAGAGTTTCTGTTTAGATCTAGTTTCTTTATTCCTGTCTTTCACTGATGATAGCAAATAGCTTGAAATCATGATCTGAAAGTGGAATTATAGTTAGAGATAGTGAATACTACTCTGACGTTTATGTAAACAAAACATACGCTTGATCGGTGTTTTTGGTAGAACGCCATCTGTGGACATAAATACAAGCGTTAGCAAGTTTTTTAACTTGCATTTTTGTTTTTCATAAATGTACCTTTGAGGTCTTTCTTGCAATGATATAGATTGCAGAGGCTTCTACTATATGGTGATGCTGAACTGAGATCAGACCCATATAGCTATCTGTTTTGCTATGCTGAGTTTGAAGACATTACGTGTCTAAAAAATTCACGCTTGCAAGCTGAATAGAAATTGTTTCATAAACGCTCAGAGTTTGTGTTTAGATCTAGTTTCTTTATTCCTGTCTTTCACTGATGATAGCAAATAGCTTGAAATCATGATCTGAAAGTGGAATTATAGTTAGAGATAGTGAATACTACTCTGACGTTTATGTAAACAAAACATACGCTTGATCGGTGTTTTTGGCAGAACGCCATCTGTGGACATAAATACAAGCGTTAGCAAGTTTTTTAACTTCCATTTTTGTTTTTCATAAATGTACCTTTGAGGTCTTTCTTGCAATGATATAGATTGCAGAGGCTTCTACTATGTGGTGATGCTGAACTGAGATCAGACCCATATAGCTATCTGTTTTGCTATGCGGAGTTTGAAGACATTACATGTCTAAAAAATTCACGCTTGCAAGCTGAATAGAAATTGTTTCATAAACGCTCAGAGTTTGTGTTTAGATCTAGTTTCTTTATTCCTGTCTTTCACTGATGATAGCAAATAGCTTGAAATCATGATCTGAAAGTGGAATTATAGTTAGAGATAGTGAATACTACTCTGACGTTTATGTAAACAAAACATACGCTTGATCGGTGTTTTTGGTAGAATGCCATCTGTGGACATAAATACAAGCGTTAGCAAGTTTTTTAACTTGCATTTTTGTTTTTCATAAATGTACCTTTGAGGTCTTTCTTGCAATGATATAGATTGCAGAGGCTTCTACTATGTGGTGATGCTGAACTGAGATCAGACCCATATAGCTATCTGTTTTGCTATGCTGAGTTTGAAGACATTACGTGTCTAAAAAATTCACGCTTGCAAGCTGAATAGAAATTGTTTCATAAACGCTCAGAGTTTGTGTTTAGATCTAGTTTCTTTATTCCTGTTTTTCACTGATGATAGCAAATAGCTTGAAATCATGATCTGAAAGTGGAATTATAGTTAGAGATAGTGAATACTACTCTGATGTTTATGTAAACAAAACATACGCTTGATCAGTGTTTTTGGTAGAACGCCATCTGTGGACATAAATATAAGCGTTAGCAAGTTTTTTAACTTGCATTTTTGTTTTTCATGAATGTACCTTTGAGGTCTTTCTTGCAATGAT